>JAUMHE010000306.1:1527317-1579603 GCA_032359235.1 Enteromius mattozi
CAAAACAAAACATGACAACATAAACATCAGTTGAGGGCTGCAACTGCGCTTTTTAAACGAGAATATCCAGGCTGTACAACTGCTGTCAGCGATATGAGTACTTGAAATTAACATGTTTTCTTAATGCCTGTTGAACATAACAGAGACATTTATGATTATTACAATACATTTCTTACATACGGTTCCTTTAAGTATAGACTCGCATGTTTTTTTTCTGGTTTTCTAAAGCCATATGATAGCTTTATGTAGAATAAACTGACATGGGTAGGGATTAAGGTGAGTTATTGATAATCTTGACATATATACACAGTAAGGTTATCTGCTATTGATTCATTAACAAATCATTGAGACAAATCGTTGAGGTTTTGTGAACTGGATCAACAAAAAAAATTGCATAAATGATGACAGAATTTTAGGGTGATCTATACCTTTAGGTTTGGTAATATGTGTTTTTAGACTGTGTTTGTGGTTCTCATTCCCTCAGTTCTTGTTGTTTCTGCATGTGTTTCTTCTGTAGGCTACGCTGGCCGCACTGAGCTGCCTGATAATTTGAAGTCTATGTTTCGGCCGATCTCTATGGTAGTGCCAGATTCAACCCTTATAGCTGAGATCACGCTTTTTGCAGAGGGTTTCAATAACTGCAAGGTATGCATACAACTCTTCATATTCACAGTCAATTTTTCTTGGAGTGGGGGACCTGTCCCTGAGTTTTTGCAGGTTGGGATGTCTATATTCATAATCTGAAAGTTCTTATTTTCTTTAAGCTTTAAATGGTTACACAGCATGAATAACGTCAACAATTTCAAACAAAAAATGGACACTTAAAGGATCACTTTTAAAGCGTTTAGAAGGTCTCATCTACTGACAACCTTGAGAGCAAAAGACATGCACCATTTTCACATTTTCAAGCCTAATATTTAATGGTGAAGTGTCAATGCTATTATTGCAATTTATTACTATTTAATGTAACTCTTTTATATTTTAATATATTTTAACTTTTAATTTATTCCTCTGATGGGAAAGCTGAATTATCAGCATCTTTATTCTAGTCTTCAGTGTCACATGATCCTTCAGAAATCATTTTGATATGCTAATTTGGTGCTGCTTGATTTGTTTATGGAAGCACTCTTTCTTCAGGATTCTTTGATGAATAGAAAGTTCAGAAGAACAGAAATTATTTAAAATATGGATTGTTTTTGTTATCATGTAATTTTTGATCAAGTGAATACATCCTTACTGAATGAAAGTATTGTTTTTATTCAAAAAACAAAACAAAGTACAGACCCCAAACCTTTGTAAGGTAAAGGATGTATATATACACAATTCTAGAATGGATTTCAGGGTTTTGCGGTGCAGCTTCTATGGTGGTTGCTAGGGCATCGGCAAATGGTTTATCAGGTGCTTCGAGAGGTTGCTAGGTGCTTAATTACAAACATAATTCAAAATGCCCACGCCAAGTCAGCCATTTTTTGTCGCAGTAATAGCACACCTCTCCTCAAAAATCAGCGGGATTTGAGGCATCATGCATGTCTGTACCACTAACACCTCCAACTAATCATTTTTAATTGAGTAATTTCTTCGAGTTCAGTGTATACGAATAGAAAACTATAGCTGAAGGAGGTGAGAGTGCTAGTTGTTATGGGATATTAGATTCTATTGAAGATGGAGGAGATCAACACAGTTAGGCAAACACAGATGAACTGGCTCACACACACACTTACACACTCCAGGGGGCTGATCCTGCCATCGGATTACCTCCAACACGCAGCAGGCATGCCAATTGTGTGTTTACGCACGCGTTTGCGCGAGAGACATCCGACCGATGCGTAATGCCAACCCCTTCAAACACACACTCCACAAACACACACCCCTGTGGTTGACCAAATCCCACAAGTTTCCACTGGCTGCGTCCCCTCTCTTCCCCCTGCCTGCACGCTCCAAACGGGAAGCTTCATTTGTTGATGCCGAACGCAGGCCCGGCGGGCTGGCAGCGGCACTGGCATGGGGAATTGGACTCAGAATTACAAATAATGGACTTGAGATTAAGAGAGCTGGGAAGGGAACCAGCACCGGCCCCAGCCAAGCACAGAATGTCAATGGCAGATTTGATTGTCCCGGCATACTCGGCCCTCATCCAGGCGCCCCTCTGCATAGTCAATACGGCAGAATCATCGCATGCTGTCGGGAAAGAACTATTACCTTTGCAAATGAAAGGAAATGGACATATCAATGCCAGGCCATGGTAGAGAGAGAGAGAGCGGGAGAGTATTGCCCCGACGCACCGGAGTGTGCAGGTCTTGGTGTTATGAGCCATAACTGACAGCGAGATGACCGTCCCCTGCGAGTCCATAGTCTGCTCAGCCTAGCGTGACTCTGGCGCGTGTTTCTGTGTGTGCGTTGGTGTCTGTATAAGTAAGACTGTTAGCGGGGAGTGTGGAAACGGAGCTGACACGGTTACCCTGACTCACACACACTGCTTCCTTCTGTTACATATTCACGGTTTTCATAGGCACACGCATGCACTCACCTTTATGCTTCAGCCTTTTTTGCATTCTGTGTCTCTCTCAATCACAGACATAAATTGCATCCATTGTGTTTGTCTGCCAATATTTTTCATTTTAAAAACAATTGTGCTTTCTATTATTGTCTTTCCAATTATATTTCAGGAATTATTGACGTGCAATTATATTATGGGTGTTTAACACATGTATTGAAACAAATTTAGAGCTTCTCTCCTCTGACAAAGTCATGTTCAGATTTTTACTGAACCAGCCAACATTTCTATTTTTTATTTTTTGCTATGGTTTTTCACACTTTTTTTGGGGGGTGAAACCTTTTTATCAACCAAATCATTTTAACCTTAAATATTTACTTGAAGTTAATATTTCAATAATTTAATAATTTAATAATATTTCCCTGATGTCAGCTAATGGTCAAGAAATAAAATATTAAATTTTTTAGCAAGTACGTTTATTTTTATTTGATTTTTTAATTATTTATTTTAGTTTTGTTGTTTCAATTAATTATTAGATTTTATCAACTAACAAACCCCCAACAGTTACCTCAAAAAATTCCCAGAAAACCCTGTTGTAAAACAATGGCAAACAACACAAAACATACAAATTGTGGATTTGTAGAGGTCTTGCAGTTTCTGACTTTTTTATTTCTTGGCTTCTGTTGCTTCGTAGATGAAAAAATGATGCAATAAAGGTTATTGAATTTGTTCGTTTACACCCCTCTCGCTTCCTCTCATGCTTTTTCTCTACCTGTCTGCCTGACGTATTACTGCATTACTGTCAGATGAATTGCTGTATCTCTTCTCATGGTTTCTATTAGCCATGGTAGTTCAAGGTCACATAATTCATTTTCTTATTCCCATAAGAAATTTCTTAAATGTTAATGTCAACAGGAACTGAAAACCTTTTAGACACTATTACTTTCTTGCCACATGTTCCTGGTCTTACTGTGAAACTTAACAATCAATCTAATTCTCGCCAAACAAAATTAGCTCTCATCCTAATTTCTTTTTTCTTCCATGTTTATTCATTTTCACTTTGAGAATATTAATGGGTTGTGAATGCAGTTTCATGCTATCTGTTCTCATTATATTCTCATTGTATTTTGTTCCAAGAGACTTTATATTACACTTTTAATCTCTGTCTCTTGCTCTCTCTCTCTTTCAGGTGCTGGCTAAGAAGGTCTTCACTCTGTATTCTCTGGCAGTACAGCAGTTGTCTAAACAGGACCACTATGACTTTGGCTTGAGGGCTCTCACCTCTCTGCTTCGCTATGCTGGAAAGAAGCGCAGAGCTTGCCCTGACATTGTCGATGAAGAGGTGAGATACACAGACCTGCAGCATCCAATAAATCCAGAAACATTTCTCTTAGAGGCCTGCTTCACCTGAATACATCCCTGTTCACTCAGTAAAACAGACCGTTTTTGTGTGTATGTGCACTGAATTATGTGTGTGTTTGTGTGTGTGCGCGTGCGTGTGTGTGTGAGAAGAATGTGCTAATGATGACAGGGACATGTCACTAAAACGTGCTCCTCTCTGGCTATGATAAAAAATTTATCAAAGGGGACAAAACCTTAAAAGGGAAGTTGAAAAGGATTCATAAACCTCATATGAGTGCTTATCTCACCACTCTCTGTGTGTCTCTCTCTCTTTTTACCTGAATATCATCACCCATGCGTAAGGTACCCCATGTTTATTTAAAGGTTCACATACAGTATGTGTAAGGTACGCTTGTTAAAATAAATGTCATTCGGAAGCAGTAAGGCTACTGCTTTTGATAGCCGAAGAGCAAAAAGGGTTTTAAGATGTATCTGAGGCTCGTTTCTCAGTTTCCTGCCCATAAATTAAGGTTGACATTTGGTCAAGTGAAGCTGGCCCGCCTTACCTTTGAAGATGTACTCCTGCTCTGAGCTAATTTAACATAATATTTTTTTTCTTCTTACCTTTTGACCTCAGATCCTGCTGATGTCTATGAAGGACATGAACATCGCTAAACTAACATCCATCGATCTGCCACTGTTTAATGGGATCATCCAGGATCTTTTCCCTGCCGTGGAGACGCCCACTATTGACTACGGAAAGGTAGCATGTCCCACCGTGCATCTGGCCTCATAATGGACTCATAATGCATGTATTTGTGTATGAATGTGTGCTCTGGCTCACAGCCCTTAAAAGCATATTTTTGTGTGTTTTTGATTACACCCATCCTATTTTTTCATAGAACAGCTCTCACACAGACTCTCTCTTGCTGAAACACTTTTCAAAAGATCCATTAAAGCCTGAGGATATTTTCCTGCCCTGTCTGTACACAATTCACACAGTCCACTTCTTTAATACAGATAAAGGCCAATGCAAAGGTGTTAGGGGGAGCTTAGTGGATAAATATCCTGACAAGCACCACAAAGGTTGCTGTTTTAAAGCCAAGACAGTCTGATCCGTGAGCTGGAGAGTTATAGACATCCCTGTTTAACTTTGTGCGTTTAAAGTGCAGTGTGTGATTTCTGTGCCAATAACTCTAACTCAGGAAGTCAGCCTAGAGATGACCTACTTGTAGTTTTCTCCACACTCTCTGCTTCCCAGTCTAGGTAGGTTTAGCTGATCTTCCATACTGGTCATCCTGGTCTGTTTGCTGGTTGTAGAGCAGTGCAATACAATACTCTAGGTGTTCTCAAGTTATTAGAAAAGCAAAATCTGAGTATTATAAAAAGCAATTCTCCAATTGTTCCGCAAATTCAAGAACTTTGGAGTACAGTAAAAGAACTAGAAAATAAACACCTGTTACCACAAGGACCTGTTTCGCTTAAGAATGAAGATGTTGTTACAGACGAGGCAAAAGTACCATATCTTTTAAATAAATGTTTCATTAAAGCAAGTCATTTATTTGAGAATCATGCTCCTAAACAATATATCAATAAAACGAGATATATAAGAACAATTCTAACTCTTTTACCTTTTAGTTTCTCTTTACAACTAATTAACAAGTCACAGGTGTGTCATGAATTATATAAACTAAACTCAAAAAAGCCTGCTGGTCTAGATACCTTAGATCCTTTCCTTTTTAAAGTAGGTGCATCGATTGTATCTGAACCCTTAACATATATTTTTAACTACAGCTGAAATAACTAAAATTTAGAAAGTAGCTGTAGAATCTCCTGTTTATAAGAGTGGTGATAAAATGGATCCAAATTCATATCGCCCAATTTCAGTTTTGCCCTGTGCTGCATAGGTAATGGAAAAAATCAATAAGCTATTGATAGGGTTTTCGTTCTTCGTTTAGTTGTACTGCAGCAGTTGTAAAGGTTATGAATGATATTTATAATGCATTAGAAACAACAATTCTGTGCAGCTATTTTCATTGACCTTCGATACAGTTGATCAGTTTGTTTTCCAGATTACGTAGTATTGGTATGTCCATTTTAACCTTTGTTTTCTAATTATTTATTTAATAGATCACAGTATGTAAAGATTGATCAACAATTATCTGAACCATTAACTATTAATAAAGGGGTCCCTCAAGGCTCTGTGTTAGCATCAACCCTGTTTTCATTAATAATGTTTCTCACGTTATTTGTAGTCAGAAAACCTATATTCACCTATATGTGGACGATACTATTCTTTATGCTGTGGGATTTTCATATGATGATGTACGGGTACAGGATAGTTTTAATAAAATTCAAGAGGCTTTTAATGATTGAATCTAGTCTTAAATAGTACAAAAAGTAATGTGGTTTGGAAAAAAGTTCTGCTGATTTATCTGCCTGAATATCTTCAGACGTTGTTGAAACTGCAAATTATATTTCCTTGGATATCCCTAAAACGAAATCAACTTATGGTCATTCTGTTTTTGAATTTGCTGCCCCAAATGCTTGGAATGTGCTACAAAAGTTACTGAAGTTAGAGACAAATATTCTGCTATGTGCATTAAAAAAAATTACTAGTGAGTGCTCTGACCTCGACTTGTAAATGTTTTAACTGAGATTTTTTTCTTCTTTGTTTGCATGTCTATTAGGAGATTAATAGTCCTGCCAGGCTGTTATTGAAAATAAAAACTTGCCTGGCTAGATAAAGGTTAAATAATAAAAAACAAATACTCCAAGGCTTTTGGGTTACAAACTGTACTTCAACTGTAGGTAAGAAGTAGAGTACAACGGAAAGCCAAAACTTTTATAAGGTGTATTTGATATATAGGATTCTCAAGATAGTTGATAACCATCTTCAAGAACTTCAAAACTTTGCTAAACCTTTACTAAACTGCCTTCTGCTGTTTTGACTGCTGTGATCAATGCATTATCCAAATACACAGTTTACTTTAAAACAAAAAAACAAAAAAAGTTGAATTATGGTGTGTTTAAACCTGTTCTCCTGAACACACACTGTCTAAGAGAGAAATGTTTTCTGAGGAAGAGTTTATGGTGCTTTTGAGAAAAAGGTTTAGAGAAATAAGGCAGATACCTCAGAAGGTCTGCACAGCTGCTTCCTGCTTTTTCTGCAAACATATGCGACAAGGACAAACTTGGAAGCAGAGTGTGACACACACACACAGACAAAAAGTAGTACTGTATTTCTCCTTTTCTGCATCCACTCATGCACATCATCATACAGTGTTTTTATTGCTGTTTTATATTACCCATCCTGCATCTTCATCTCCACCTTACTCCAGCAAAAACGCCTCAGAGCGGTTCCCTTTATTCCTCCTCTCCATCTGTTTAACGAGTCGAGAGAGAACTTAGAGAGGGAGATTAAATTAACCTGAGAGTTTAGCATGGCTGCTTTAGTGCCCCTGGAGCAGTTCTGGTTGGTGCGACTTCGCTCAGGGGTGCAGTATCAGCGGGTGTTTTTATTAAGATGGCCGCCCACCTCTTGCCAGTTCATTTGCCTTTAGTGCTTCAGTGGGATTCACCTCCACCGAAGGGATGTTTTTTTCCAACTCAGAAAGAGTTTTGTGTGATGTTATGAAGCGATTAGCACATATTTGGATATAAGAACTTACAAAAACTGTCTTTCTTTTTACCTCTAGCTGAAAGAAGCTATAGAGGCAGAACTTCGACAGAACGGTCTCCAGGTGACCCCCTTCACCGTGACCAAGGTAATTCAACTGTATGAGACCAAAAACTCCCGACACTCCACGATGATCGTAGGGAAGACGGGCAGCGGCAAGACGGTCACATGGAGAACCCTTCAAAACGCGCTCAGCACCCTGCACCGCAAAGGAGAACCAGGATTCAACATCATACGTGTAAGACCTTTTTCTTTATCTCAACCTCTGTCTGTCCATCCTTTCTCTGGATCAACAGCTAGCAGTCTTGCTTTTTTATGCTGTCTAAAGGGCAACAGGTCAACGCAAGGTTCCTCACTAACAAAGCAGCCCCGTTAGCTTTATCGAAATGAGTTGCTTTCATTCATGAGTAGTTTTAAGGGCAAAGAGCATGCCTCTGAAACAAATGTTTTCAGAGCAGCTGTTCTAGAGCCTAAAAGGCTACGCCAACCTTCTATCCCTCATTACCATGAAAATGAACCGCCGTCAGCGGCCACGCTTATTCAGCACCCGATACATTTACCACCAAGACAACAGTGTTTCCCTTAAACACTCTTCGCTGTTTAGAGAACATGTGGCAACAAGGACTTAACACTCATTAAAAGCCCCCCTGACAGACTCTCGGCTCACTCGTGGGTGTTTTGAAAATGATGGCGTAGTCAAGACGGCAGCTAGCGCTAATTGCCGCAGCTTATGATCTCTCTTTTCACAGTTGGTTTGGCTGCGGCTAAAGGAGCGCCACTCCACGCTGTGCTTTTAACACAGTCGTCTTTTCACCCAGTCGGCTGAGAATCCTCATGTCTAAAACCGCGTATTTAGCGTTCATGTTTGTTCTGATCTTTTTTGTTTTGGCTTCTGTTGTTTTTCCTCATCTCCTTCATTCTTTGTAACCCTTTTCCCGTGTCTCATCCTGATGTGGGTAAAAATAGAAGAGTGGGGTAGGGGTGGGGGGAATATGCGTTTCTCAGGTTTTCCTTCTTTAATGATGTTCCTGGAGTGTGTGTGTGTGTGAGAGAGAGATGCAGGTGAGGTCTGACAGACTGTTTTTATGCTTTGTTGATGTTGTCAAAGTCTCTTGTTTCGCTGTTTAGATGCCATCCAAATTTCCCCCTTTTGTACTGCACTCTATAACAAGTTCGGAACAGTGTACTACCCTTAGTACTACCCATGTTCCAACGCACCTGGCTGCAATTTTCAAGGAACCTTAAAGACCTTGATTAGTTTATTCTTGTGGGTTTAATTAGAGTTGGAACTAACCTCTGCTGGGACAAGAAATGGGGAACGCTGTACTTGCTAAATTAAACATTTAACATAATGAGGTCAGGTGACAGCATATTATTTTTTTAGTATTGAAAATAGCACATTAACAATTACAATATGTTGAGAACAGCTGAACAATGAGTTTCTTTACAGCAGGATTAATGTCATCACTGAATCGTTATTGTCCTGTTTATCCTTGTAAAACTGCTTTGAAACAATCTGTATTGTATGAAGTGCTATATAAAAAGGCAGGGAAACAAAACAAAATCAGATTTTAAAAAAAGAAAAAGAGTACATTGTTGTCACATAATCTTAAATAAGTGGCTTCAAGATATCATCTAACATATTACATATACTACCTTTTATTATTTGGAGGTCTGTAAGATTTAAAAAAATATATTTTAAAGGCTTTTTGTCTACAAACTAAGGCAGTTTTTTTTTTACATAAAGACAAAAATAAATATCATTAATAGATCAATTTAAAATTATAATAAATTATTATTAATTAATGAAACTTTTTTTCTGTTTTAATGTACTTTAAAGTTCAGTAGGCCTATATTATAATTGAGATATATATTATTCTCATCAAGGCTGCATTTATTTGATGAAAATTAAGGGAAAAAAACAGTTGTATTGTAAAATATTATTGCAATTTAAAAGAACAATTTTCTATTTTATTATACTTCAAAATACAATTTAATCCTGTCATGCAAAGCTGAATTTTCATGAGCCAGTTTATTTCTCTCCAGTCTTCAGTGTCACGTGAATCATTCTAATATGCTGACAATATGTCACAGTCTTTTCCATTCCAAACATGTTCTGAATTACTGCATTATATTTCTTATATTTAGTTAGTATACCGTGCAGTATGCAGCAAGCACTACACTAGCATTCTATTCTAAACTTATTCCATAAACTTTTTATGTACTATTTTTAAAATTGTAGTAAGAATACACTACATACAGTGTAGGATTCAGTAAGTAGTAAGGTAGTGTTCCATTCTGAACATCGCCTAATTCTCTCTCTCTCTCTCTCTCTCCCTCCAGTGTTTTCGCCCCTGTCCCTGTCTAATTCTCTGTGGGTTTGGATACCTGTGGTGACTGTATGTCTGTGTGGGTTTGGCATCCTGGTGTTAGCATATGAGTGTGTGTGAGTCTAAATCTCTGTTGGTTAACATCTCTAGGTACTTTCTGCCTAGTGTGTGTAATTCTTTACATTTTGGGGGTCCATCTTGTTCTCCGTGACTCAAGCTGCCATTTCTATTTGCATCCTCCCTTTCTCTCTCCCTCCTTCCGTCTCTCCATCTCTTGATGCCTGTCTCCTCACTCTTTCATATCTGACTCAAACCCCCCCCTCCTCTTTGCATATCTATTTCTGGTGCCTATCTCAAACTCTCCATGCAAACATCACCTCACCCTGTTTCCTCATTACCTCCACTTCATATAACACACACACACACACCCTTGAGTCCCCCGTGTATCAGTGTCTCATCGCTGTATGATTCCACCTCTATTTGATTTCTCTCCTGTAGTTAAGTCATTCTCTATTTCTTTGACCTCTGACCTTTTTACTTTGCTCATGACCCTTTAGGAGTGTCCACTAAACCCCAAGGCAGTGAGCCTGGGAGAGCTGTATGGAGAATACAACCTCTCCACCAATGAGTGGACAGACGGCGTCCTCTCCTCACTTATGAGGACAGCCTGTGCAGGTATGTTTTCTTTTCTTTTAGTGCTTTTTTTTGTTTTTGTTTTTTTACGTGTACCCTGTGTAAGCAGTGTAAATGTCATCTTAACTTGAGTAGGAAACTAAATATTGTGTAACATTTGGATTCAGCAATTTGTTTGAATCACACTTGTAGTCAAATATATGTGCATATAAAGACAGCAGTCTGCTGTTTATTTCTGCAGCAGTGCTCTTTAATCGTTACTCTTGCGCTTCTCTCTTCTTCACATCAATACAACGTCAAATACATTTGCCTCCAGAACTGTCAAAACTTGTTAAAGAAAAACAAGTTCAGGTGTCTCATTAAAGAGAGAGGAAGCTCCTTGGTGAGTCTGTTTTGAAGCCTTAGTATCGATTTGTTTTTAGTTTGAAAGAGTATCATTGTAATAATACACACTTTAATCAGATTCAACATAATGCTGAATGATTACCAGTTTAATTGAAGTTTCAGAAACACATTTCTGGTGTGGTCTTACCGATGGGGCTGTGGAGGTGCATAAGACCAAAAAAAACATATTTGGTCACTGATGCACATACTACAGCATTTTAGATTCTAGTTAATAATGCTGGTTAACCTTCATTCAGGAACGGTTACAGCAATAATTGCAAAGTAACAGTAGAAATTGGTATTGCATTTAGATCTTTAATAATTTGAAGACGCCCACTTTCTCATTAAGTGTATTTATGAGGGACACATCACAGAAGTAAAAGGCTGTGAATGTGGTTTATGTTGACTTTGAGGCTTGCTCTTATCAAGAAGTTTATAAATTTGCTGACCAAAATAACAGTCGCAAATAGCAGGTGCGACATCAGCTAAAGCACTGACAGAGACTGAGGAAAGATAATGAGTCAATGAATCCTGATGTGACAAAAAACAAACAGAAGAGAGAAAGAAAGAAGCAAAGAACAAGTGAAAATGGTTGTAGAAAAGTTTGTTGATTTGTTTTCTTTTTTCCATCCTGTCCAGCCTGGTCTCTTTCCACAAACCCTCTCTGTCTCTCTGCCAGTCTCTTGAGAATCACAGGAAATCACAGAGCTTGTTTTTTCCAGCCTTTCTCTTTGATCGCTATACAGCTAAAACAGCAGGGATTGGCAGCACTTGTGTGTGTGTTTTGTCAGTTTTTGTACTCGTTTTCTGTGTACATTCCAATGTGAAGTTTGTCAGTCTGTCCGAAGTAGACTCTCAAGTCGTTAACTTGAACAAGGATGCATTGTGTTATTCTGATATTTCTTAATAACTGGTCTCATGCAGTACTCAATATGTCTTTGGTTGTTGTGTCTCTCAAATATATCAATTTGTATTATTTCAATTACTTATTTTAAAAAATGTGTAGTTTTTGTTCTTCATTGCAATGTAGCTCTGTGTTTTGTAATTTGTAGCTGATCTATTCTTTTTGATGTTCCCTGTCTCTCTCTTCATCTCTCTCTTGTCTTGCACTTTATTCTGAACTAGCTCAAATACTCTCTCTTTCAATCTTTTTCTCTCTCTCTTTTAGTTTTTCAATTTCAGTTTGATTTATTGCCATTACAAATAACAAGAAAGGATGGCTGACAAAGAAATTCTCTTCAAGGAATTCCTCCGTTTCCTTCATTAGGCATTCTCTCCACTTTTTTTTTTTTTTTACCTTTAAACTGTTTTTAAGAAGCCTACTGAGCCAAATTCCCCTTACTGAAGGAATATTTAAATATATAACCGCTTAATATAGAAGTGTTCTCTCTAAAATAGATTGTTGAAACTACTTGTGTATGTACTTCTTACGAGTGTTATTAGGCTAAGCGCAACTTGATTTTACAGGGTTTATTCTTGCATGAATGAAAAAAAGATTGTATTACTACAGTGGGTCTCTGATGGTTAATGCTGGAGTCTGTGTATGTGCATTGTTCTTTTGAAACTGTCTGACAGAGCCAAAAATGTGCCTTTCCCCAGATGCTTGTGTTTCTCTCTGGACTTCTGCAGTCCCTTTCTCCCTCTGTTTCCCTTTGAATGTTTCAATGGGCTTCGTTGGCATGACAAGTAATGGTGCGTTTGCCAAAGAGAGTGAGTCAGTGAGTATTAAAAGGAAAAATACAAAATAAAAAGGAGAAATTTTTAATTAAGCTGTAAGGTACAACAGACTGCTAAATTGTGAATAATACGGCACAGCCTTGAGAACCTTAATGCTTATATAAAGCAATTAGGACACAAGTGTTCATTACAGAGTCTTCTTTTTTTTTATAAAAAATATTTCACCAAGGTATAGCTCACCCAAAAATGAAAAATCTGTGATCAGGTTGCTTACCTACTGTCCCTGATACGGTGGCAAGCATGGTGCTACTTCTACCCAGCAATCGTTTTGTTCTGTTGATTATAGGGAAGTTTTTTAGTTTTTAAATTGTGGTATTTGTAAATACTTTTGCAGTTTTTATAGAAATTTGTGCATTGAGTCATAATGAAATACAGCTCTGACTCAGATTTGTTTGGTTTGCTATATAACAACAACCATTTATCTTGTTCTTTGTTTATTTTGCAATGTTTTCAGCCTGCTCGTTCCCGTTACTGGGTTGTTTGCTGAGTGTGGACCTAGTCAAGATGATCCCCATTTTTCACAGAGGACAGGTGTACATTTCTGCGCCAGATAACTTTGCATTTGTTTAGGTTTCCCAGTTTGTTTAATTAAATCACATTTCATTTGTGTTCTAGTGTGGTTTAGTCCAGTTACTCTGCTCTTGAACCTCAGTTTGTAGTGAAAGGCTTGTTTTGAATCTACAGGATTTTATACTAGTATGTTTTATGTTTTTGAGTTCTAAATGGTTTCAGAGTTTAATTGCCTGTTTTGTGTCATCATAGTTATTGGATATCAGCCTAATTATACCCTGCATGCATTATTTCTGGAGTTCCTTGTACTTTTTTTTCACAGAATTCAACAAGCAAGGTCTCAGTTGGGTGTTTTTCCCATTTGGCGAGTTCTTGGTTTGTTAGTGGACCACACACCTCGCTGCCATAAAAAGCAATGGCCTCAATTACTGATTGTAATATTTTCAGCCTCGTTTTAATTGAAATCTCAACAGGACGTTGGCTTTTTACGACACAGTGGGCCCTGTGAGCCATTCCTCTCAATTCTTCAATGCAGGGGTTGATGTTGCCTATGGACCTGAGTTTCAGGCCTAATTGTACTTTGATGAATGTGTGATATAATTGGATATGAATATGCTTTTTATGCACATACATCTGGATCTTGAAGGTCAATTTTCAAGTTTTTAACTTTAGGTTTCCTGCCAGGGTGAATGGTCTAGTCTGTGAGTATTTTTTTGCTGTGATCCTGAATGAGAACCAGGTCTGAACCAAACTGAGCGATACCAGAAACTAGAAGATACTGATTGCACTGGTTGGAAAATACTAGACTCAAACAACAATCATCTATGCTATAGGGATTTTTTTCTTTTATAGCTGTAATTTTGTTCAAATATTTTCATTTATTTCATGCTTTCATGACATTATTGCAAAATAAACCCATGGTCAGGTGGTCAAATCTTGCATAACCCAGTGCTGACCATTTTGTATTAATGATCTGCTGGCTGTTCATTAACCTTCTTAATACACTGTTCCTCGCCAGATAAATTAATAAATGGACATGGAATATAGATTTTAGTTGAAGTATTGAGTCTGAGTTGAAAAGGTCAAAAAGTGATTCAAGAGATGCAGCTATGTCGGAAATTGGTTGGGCCGATGGACAATGCCGTTTAGAGGCCATTATACCAAATATTAGACTTCAGAGTGCAACGATCGATGAGTCAGGATCAAATATTCCAGACAGTTATGCAATAATGTCATAATTTGTAATGTCAAACAGCAGATAGAATGGAAGGCTTTTCTAAAGTTATGGCAACATTTTATGTTTGATATTTATTTCAATGAATGTTAGAAGTATAATCAGATGTGCTGTAATTTTGGGATTAAAAAGTCAATTTTACTTCTACCCAGGAGATTGTGGGCTTTTTGAGGAATTCTAAGAGTCTGCTATTGATTACTACAAAACAGCCTTCCCTAGTTACCTCCCACACAAATGCTTTAGTCATTATTACGGATAAATTCATTCCCCCTTCAAGAGCCATATTGAATAGCTTTTGGAGAGCAGACTGGAATTAGTACATTTAGCTCTAGTGCATTTGCTTTTTAATGTGGTCGTTTTGTCTTGAAGCTCTTGCGTGGTAATGCAGAGATCTAATGGATTCTGATCTCAATAGCTGATTCGAACACCTAAGGCTGTTTGTTTATTTAATTTTGCTTAGAACTCTCTTTTTCTCCTGCTTCCCCTGCAATTAAATTTTCCTTTAGTTTGTGCCTAACTTCTTCCTCATACTTTTAACTTAATTTGTAGAGCCGTTTTGTCTGTAGCCCTTATACTGTATACATTAAACTCTTTCCATCACACAGACAGATCCTATCAGTCCTGAACCCTGTGACCATACTGACCAAGAAGAAGACTCAATTCGCATCCAGTCGCATCACTGTTCTCCTGCCAGTCATCACTCCAATCAAAAGCGATTGTTCTTTTAGCAGCTCAGAGCTGTTTTCTCAGTTTTTTTTCTAACCCTGGTAGACAGTAGGGGTCTTAAACTGGTCTTAAAGGGATAGTTCACCCAAAAATGTAAATGCTGTTTAATTTTCGTAATCTCATGTTGTTCCAAACATAGATGCATTTCTTTCTTGAAACCAAAAAAAGATACTTGGAAGAATGTTCAGTGCTTCCATTGCAATTTTTTTTTGTTCATAAAATGGAAGCAAATGGGAAACTGAAACAGTTTTGTTACAAACATTCTTCAAAATATCTTCTTTTACATTCAACAGAAGAAAGGAAGTCACATTTGGAACGACATTAGGACAAAATTTTACTTTGTGGTAGGTTTATCCTTCTAAAGGTATAGGTTACCCAAAAATCAAAGTCTTTCAATCATTTATATTTCAGTTGCAGTGTTGCATGTACTGTAAAAGTTTAGGTGGAATGGACCTGACATAGAGAGACAGAAGTCTCATGTTGTTAAATATACCTTAATTTCTGTCATGATGGCATGGTAATGTTAATGTTTTTGGTCTTGGCAGACACAAGATGCTAAATTGCTGTTGCTGGTTATTGCTGTTGTTGATTATTGCTTCTGTACAAGAACTTGCAAATGCCAATACATATGCTGATATGGTGCTTTGAGTATTTAAGAATACTGCTGCACAAATAGCCCGTAACAGATTTATACAGGTGGAGCTGGGGAAGATGGAGGGTTTCAGAGGAAACAGCCATGTAAATGTAAAGCAGCAAGCTCATGGGCTGCATATGCAACGTTGTGAATATCATTGGTTTGCATTGTGAACCCATCAGCCTGCACCATCTAGAGCAGGGGTAGGCAACGTTGATCCTGGAGTGTCGATGTCCTGCAGAGTTTAGCTGCAACCTTGAAAAAAACCTCACCTGCCTGTAGCCTTGAAGACCTTGATTAGATTGTTCAGGTGTGTTTGATTAGGGTTGGAGTGAAACTCTGCAGGACATCGACACTCCAGGACTGACGTTGCCTACCCCTGATCTAGAGTTTCATGACAGAACTTGGCATTTGTTTTTCGGAAATAAACAAAAGCTTTCTGGGTTTAAAATGACTTGCAGATGAGTAAATTATGAAAAAATTGTAAATTTTTGTATGAACTATCCCTTTAAGCTGTTCTTCGATATGTGTGCGAATGTTTTTCTTATATTATTTTGAATGTAAGCTTACAGTTTGCAGTGGCTCTGTGCGGCTTGTATCTGTTGCCTGTGTCCCCTCCTCCCTGTTCAGAGAGGGAAGATGGCCCAGAGGAGATGTGACACTTCCTGTAGCTGTGTGTGACAGGTCTGGTGTTATTCGCTTACCCAGGCAGCCAGCAGGCCTGCTGCTTCCAGACAGGGCGCGTTTGTATGTGTGTGTATAAGACAGATGGGCTGTGTGCCGTGTTTGTGTTTTATTGTTTTGAGTTCAGTAAATGAGACACACATGGGCTGATAAAGGGACAGGAAAAGATAAATGATCAATTAGAAGCTTCACCACAATTGCCTGCAAGTCTCTCTGGTGTCTGTGAAACCAAAGTAGGGAAATGAGACTGACAGAGAGAAGAAGAGAAAGGGAAAATGAAAAATAGATAGACAAAGAGATCCAGGGTGTATTAGGAAATTCACATTCATTCTGTGTGTGTGTGTGTGTGTGTGAGAGAGAGAGAGAAGCACTAACACTTCCTCTCTGTGTGGCCGAACTCAGATGAGAAGCCTGATGAGAAGTGGATTGTGTTTGACGGGCCAGTGGACACACTGTGGATCGAGAGCATGAACTCTGTAATGGATGACAACAAAGTCCTCACACTCATCAACGGAGAGAGAATCTCCATGCCCGAACAGGTACCGGTGCCAGACCATACTCGGCATACACAAAACCCTCTAATCCTGTCTGCCCAGGGTTATTTCACTTCTGATTTCAGACCAGATACTGTGCACTTCACCTCACTAACCCATCAAGGTACTACAGAGAGCTATTTAGTATTTCTTTCACTTATGACCTTTTTCATCAGTTATTCGTTGAATCTTGGGAAGAAATGCCCAAGGCATATAAAAAAGCCATTATTCAAAGGTTTGGGTTCAGTAAGAATTTTTATTTTTAAATAAATGAATCATTTAATTTAGCAAGGACACTAATAAAATATCAGTAAAGGTGTATTCTATTATTTTTTCAGTATTGCTGCTTTTACTGTATTTTTAATTAAATAAATGCAGACTTGGTGAGAAAAAAACTTTCTAAAACTAAAACAAATCTTAACAAGCACATACTTTTGAATGGTAGTGTATGTTCCATTAAGAAAAGGAAGCTTATTAAAAAAAAAAATATATATATATATATATATATATATATATAAGTATATATTAAAATGTTTTGCATAATGACATTATTTTTATAAGCATATTTTCTACATATAATCTCATTAAGATGATGCATTACTGTAATACAAATAGAAGTGTATTTGTTTATTTAATAATTTATTTATATACAATTGTATTTTTCTACAATGGTGATGATGATGATTAATTTATTAAACAAATAATTTAGGTGGGAAATTCAGCTTAAAAAATATTGCAATACATAAAATCCTAATAGCCCTAAAATTGATTTCTTTTTATATACTGTATGCAAAATAACATTTCTTAATTATTTCTTTTGTTTTGTTGTGAAATGGGACGCTGTCATGTTCTTGACAGGCTTCATAAGATTCACATTTCAGCTAAGTGACAGTTCTGTGCTTATTTGGTTGGGTTTATACATTAACGAGAGAGTGTGTTGCAGGTCTCATTATTGTTTGAAGTGGAGGATCTAGCTGTGGCATCTCCTGCTACCGTGTCTCGCTGTGGAATGGTTTACAGCGACTACTCTGATTTGACCTGGAAGCCTTATGTTCAGTCCTGGATGGACAAACGGCAGAAGGTTTGGGACGCAATGTGAAGCAACGTGTTATACATTTGGCAAAGTGCTGTATCTCTCTCTCTCTTTTGATCTCAGGTTGAAATGGATCATCTCAGGCAGCTGTTTGAGCGCTACATAGATAAGACCCTCACCTTTAAGAAGACTCACTGTAAGGAGCTGGTACCCATCACTGAATTGAATGGAGTGGCGTCGCTTTGTAGGCTCTACGACTCACTGGCCACTCGAGAGAACGGGGTCAGAACACTTTCACTTCATTGATGTGTACAGCTATTGTAATATTGCAGTCTTTCAAGGCATGCTTGTTTTTATATCCGGGGTGTATTTTTACTGATTGTTTTCTTTTCTGGTCTTTCACGTCTTGTGTCTGCGTCTGGCTTAATCAGAGCAATAAACTTAATTAAATGTAATCTTTAGCTTTACTGTAGCTAGTTTACAGAAGCATAATACTGTAACTCTCTCTGGCTGGTCAGGTGAACCCAACGGACTCTGAAAACTTTGGCCGTATGGTGGAGCTCTGGTTCATCTTCAGTCTCATATGGTCTGTGTGCGCCTCTGTAGATGAGGATGGACGGAAGAAGATTGACAACTTCCTGCGGGAAGTAGAGGGAACTTTCCCTAACAAGGTATACAGTGGGCCAAAATGTGTATGAACACTTAAAGATGAAGTGTGTCATTTCTGTGCCACTAATGTCACCAAATAGAGTTGCAAAATAATGGCTTAAATACATGAGAAGTGATCTAGTTCAAACGTTTTTTAGTATTCAAATACTTTTTGGGGCCACAGCAGTCTACATTTAGTGTGAAATGGATAACATGTTTGTGTAATTAATGTAAATGTATGCACGCACATGCTCACACATGCTAATGTTACATGAAAAGTACTGATGGTCTGCATCTAGAATAAATGTTTAAGCCTTTTTGCCTACAGAAACAAATATATTACTGGAGAAATAATCACCTTGTATTAAACCTCAGGACACCATCTACGAATACTACGTGGACACCAAGAACAAAACGTGGGCGTCATTTGAGGACAAGCTGCCCAAAGGCTGGCGCTACGCCTCCAAGTGAGATGTGTGTGTGTGCCCCCATCCTCCCCCTATTCAGGGGTCTCTGCCAGCCGCCTGCGGGCTCAGTCAAAGGCCTCTCGCCTGGCTCCCTCCCAGACTTCTGAATTCCCCGTCTATTCATATTTCTCATCTTTTTTATCCTTCTTCGTCTCTCTCTTCTCTCCCCTGCTCTCATTTGTCATGTCAGTCCAACTCTTTCCCCTTCATTGTCCTTTGTCCTCTTGGCTCTCTTTGCTCCCTCTTTGTCGGCTGTCCATTTTTCCATCCTGGGGTTCTTTTTTTTCTTACCTGACTCTTTTTTTATCCCTCTGTTCATTTGAAATGTCTCGCTACATCTTTCAATTTTCAGTCTTTCAATCAAGACTTTTCACCTCCTCTTCCTCCTCGGTATTCTCATTCATTCTGCTCTCTCAACTCTATTTCCTCCCACCCATTTTTGCTCTTTCTTTCTCTCTCTCTCTCGCTCTGTATTCTACTTTTTTTCTTCATTTTTGTCCTCTTTTTAAAGCATGTCTCATACTTAGCCGTCCCACTTTTCAACTTTCTTTCTGCCGTCTTTTTAATTATCATCTGTCTCTCTGCAGCGCTCCGTTCTATAAGATCATGGTCCCCACAGTGGACACAGTGCGCTATCATTATCTGGTCAAGGCTCTGGTGTCCACTCAGCACCCTGTGCTCCTGACAGGTCCAGTGGGGACAGGGAAGACTTCAGTGGCCCAGAATGTGCTGCAGAGCCTGGACTCTGTCACGTGGGCTATGCTCACCATCAACATGTCATCACAGGTGATGAGAAACACTTTCAGTATTAGTAATGTGGAGACATTTAATCCCAATAATAAATCCCAAGGATTATCTAAAAAAAAAAAAGAAAAATATGCGTTAAAATATCTAAACATCTTCAATAAAAGATATTTAAGAAGCAAAAGTTTGGTAAGGTAGCACTTAAGCAAGTGTGCAGGAATATGAATATATCTTAAAATATTTTTATCCGTAAAAATGATAGTTTTGCTAGTTTAATATGCAGTTATTTGTTTATTTTAACAACAAATAAAAGTGCTGTTGTGGAATATAAACAAAGAAAACATGAGAGCACTGAAAGATTGGACTGAAAGAAGAAATGTTGAAAAGGGCTATTCATGAACCATCACCAGGTGTCTCCAGGGGGACTGCTACTGTAATAAGTGAGCTGTAATTTGGGTTGAATAAAAGAATGAGTAATAATGAATGAATAATAGGTCATTTTGGTTTTGTTAAGAATATTTCGGAGCATAAAAGACTGACATATTAAAATAGTTATGAGTTCTGGTGCTTAGAATAAAAAATCTCCAGAGAACAAAAATGAAGTGCATTATTACTTTTGAAAGTTTAAGGTTGGTAATATTTTTTATTAATTAATATATATATTTTTAAGTATGTATATGCTCACTCCGGGGGGGGGTTGGTGCATTAATTTGACCAAAAAATATAGTAGAAACAGTAATATTATTAAATAGTATTATAATTTAAAATTGTTTGCTATTTTAATATTGTAAGGATTAGGAACCTGTCTTTTGTTTGTTTTTGTTCTATGTGTTCCTTGACCTAGTGTCTCCTCATGTTTGATTATGCCCTTATTTGGTTGTTCCTGTTCCCATTAAGTTCCATTTAATTCACCTGTGTTCTCCTAATTATACTTGTTTAGTTCTGTTACTTAAGCCCAGTGTTTCCTGTATTTTGCGTCTGGTGTTGAATGTCGTCACGTTTGAGCTGCTGGCACTGTGTACCCCTTTTGTTTTGAATATTAAGGACGGTTTGTTTTGAGTTTATGCCTATGAAATGGCAGATTCTGACAAATATATTGTAAACTGTAATTAATTTGTGTGATGGCAAGGCAGTGTCCCATGATTCTTCAGAAATCATTGTAATATGCTGATTTCATGTTCAAGAAACATTTCTAATTATTATCAATTTTGAAAACCGTTTCTGTTAATGCATTTTTAAGGATTTTTTGATTGATAGTTAAACAGATTTACAGCATTTAAACGGCAAATAAACAGCATTTATGTTATATACAAATCTTTAGTAAATGTATTTACTGTCACTTTGGATTAATTTAATGCATCTTTGCTGAATAAATCTTACAGACCCCAAACTGTATAGTAGTGTACACTCACACGTAGAACTTTTATATCAGTCACCTCCAGGATGCTCAGAGCACTGTCTCTCTCTGTAAGTGTGTGTGGTGATATTTTAGTAGTCCACTCTCACATCTGTAATGAGCTGAGTCATTGCTCAGATGGCCCAACCTGACGAGCAAATATTAGAACACATGGTGAGAGCTCTACCATTATCATCATCAATCTCCAACTATCATCATCATTTGTTATTATAATAAAGAGTTTTACACTAATCTCCAAATCTGCAGTCACGCTCACTGAATATTTTAGCATTTTTTTGGGTTTACTTGCTAACGTTCTTGTCTTCATAACATTATTTTTCTGTCTTTCTTTCAGACTAGCTCTAATAACGTGCAGGAGATCATTGAGTCTCGTGTGGAGAAGAGGATTAAAGGTGTGTATGTTCCAGTGGGAGGGAAAAGGATGGTTGTTTTCCTGGATGATCTCAACATGCCCGCCATGGACGACTTTGGCTCCCAGCCTCCTCTGGAGCTGCTCCGTCTCTGGATCGACTATGGCTTCTGGTACGACCGCCAGAAACAGATCCTCAAGTGTATAAAGGTAAGACTTTTATTAGTTTTTATACAAGTATATATTTTAGATGTGCATGTAAATACATGTTTTCTCTCTTTTTTGCCATGATCTAAAGGACATTTTTCTGCTGGCTGCTATGGGGCCCCCTGGTGGAGGGAGGACTCAGATATCAGGGCGCCTTCAGAGTCGCTTTAATCTTATCAACATGACATTCCCTACAGTAAGTAGAGGTGGATTCTAAACTAGGTGTAAATTAATGAACTTATGATGGAAGTATGACTGCAACACTTTCCCGTTGGCGCACAGCACGTAACAGCTTTATAGTGTAAAGCAGCTTTTGACAAATAACTAAAAAGGGGAAAAACTTTTTTTTATGCAAATAAATTAGAAAGTAAAAGGACTAATCACAATTCAGTATTAACATAGCTGTTGTTTAAACACTCTGCAATGACGTATGAAAACTTTAATCATACATTATTTTATAAAGAGAGAGAGATGTTGCACTTATATATACTGGATTTTATTCCAGCTGTGCAGAAAAATAGGCATAAGAAGAAGAAAGTAAACCTGTGGTTATTGATTTTGTCGCAGCCTAGATTGAAACTAGCTTAAAGCCACTTACAAAGAAGAAGAAACACAAGCAATTAATCATAAAGGAGTCAATAATTTTAGGAGCAAGTTATTTAACGTTTTTATTGAAAAACTAAAATATTTTATTCTTTATGAATAATGAAAACAGTTTTGTTGAAAAAAGAATGAAAACTGCACACTTTATTTGAGTTGTTAAATTCTGAATATATAAATATTTCTTTAGTAATTTTTTGTTGTAAATACGCATTCAACATTTCTTTATAGAAAATGGCTTTTGATGTGTATATACATAAAAGGGATTCTGGTTTACTTGAAGAAGTATATTCACCACAAAATGAAAAATCTGTCATTTACTCACCTGTATGTAGTTCTTTCTTTTTTCTGTAGAAAACAAAAGGGATGAGATGCATGAGGGATGAGAGGATGATGATTGTGACTGTCAAGCTCCAAAAAGCACATAAAAGCACTGCATCATAAAAGCACCATAAAAGGGGTCAAAATATCTTGTGCTATATTCCAAGTCTTATGAAGTCATATGATAGCTGGGTGCAAAGAACAGACTACATTTTGAAACAGTCTTTTAAAATCATGCCCACCACCCATTTGAACCAGCTGCAATGATATGTGCAATAATGTGTAAACCTCATAAGCGAAGCACTCTCTTTTCTCAGACGGTGGTTTAATAGGATGTTTCTGTGCATCAAATTCACCAATCACTTTTCCTCTTTTGTCTTATCTGCTCTATTTATCTTGTGTTTTATCCGCCCCTGTAATTCCCTCTCCTCTTCTATTCTCTCTAGGAGTCTCAGATAAAGCGTATCTATGGCACCATGATCAGTCAGAAGCTGCAGGAGTTTGAGGAGGAGGTGAAGCCCATCGGGGGGGTTCTGACTCAGGCCACCCTGGAGCTCTACCATGCCATTACCGCCCGCTTCTTACCTACGCCCGCAAAAATACATTATCTCTTCAACCTCAGAGACATCTCCAAGGTACTTAACATCATGTGTCATGTGTGATTGTCTTTCATCTGGAAAAGGAGCAAATTGTGGTTTAGATACACCCAGTCTGAGCATAATATTACTTTGTTTCAGGCCGATTGATTCCAAAAAGATCACGCCTAAGATTCAGATGCGTTTGAGAAAAAAGAGTAACTGACCGAAAAAGACTGTCTCTTACTTTTAATCAGACACACGTACAAGGTGGTACAAAATAAAAAATTTTTTAGAACACGCTTTGAAAGCATCTGAGACTGCAAGGACATTTTGTGTATTTCTTTTGAGCTTGCTCAAACAAAAAAAATCAATTTTTCATAGCTAACAAGAAATTAGACTGAAGGCTTTGTCCATGTGCAATATGTCCTCCGATGCAGGTGTTCCAGGGTTTATTGCGAGCACACAAAGACTTCCACGATACCAAACAGAGCATCACCCGCCTCTGGATTCACGAGTGCTTCAGGTACAAACAGGCAAAGACTTGCACATACATATATTTGTGTTAGAGGAAGAAACCAATAAAGTTTTGTGTATGTTTCAGGGTCTTCTCTGATCGACTGGTGGATCATGCAGACATGGAGACTTTTGTGGGACTTCTGTCAGAAAAACTGGCTTCTTATTTCGATGTCCCCTACCACACAATTTGCCCCAACAAACAGCCTCCTCTATTTGGTACACACACACATTCAAACACACTGCTAATTTGTGTTTTACTCTGCAATCCTTTCCCTAATTACAGCTTGCATGTGTGTTTTTATTGTAGGTGACTTCCTGAGGGAGCCACATGTGTATGAGGACCTGTTGGACTTTAAAGCTCTTAAGATTCATATGGAGAATGAGCTAGAAGATTATAACCTCACACCTGGTGTGGTGCCCATGAGCCTGGTGCTCTTTAGAGATGCCATAGAACATGGTAAGAGCACATTCAGAGAGAATGGAGTGCTTTAGCATAGTGGTTAAAGAACTAGGTTGCAAGTTTGAGCCCACAAAGGAGCTATCACCTTTGTACTTTTGAGAAAGTTGGTTTTGGAGGATCTCTGTAACTTATCAAGGTGCCATGAATTATGACATCATATAAAAAAACAAATTCCACTAGTTCTGTACTTTTGGAGCCACCGGAATTCATGCTATAGTTATATTACAGCTTTCATCATTTGCTTACATCCACATTGCAATACCCATGATTCAGCGCGCACTCTCGAGTCCCATAATTCAGTGACCAATCTCCTCAGTTCTCATTCAGTGCTCGCACAAATATAACTTTCTTCAAAATCACACGCACTTCAGCCCTCAGATCCCCCACGAGCATGAATAATTACCCTTCTCATTCCCACAAAGAAGAACGCAATCGCATTACAAACCCCTCAGCAGGGAGAATAATTAGGCGGCCGGTTCCTCAGCCTGTATGTCACTCACCCGCATGCAGGCATTTACTGTCAAAGGCGCATATAAGAATGCTTTATATGCATCCTGTCACACACGCCGCACTGTGACATTAAAGCGGTTTCACATTCAGCTCGGTGAATGCATCTCGCACGTCACAAACAGTTCAATGACATGCCACTGCGCATAGCTGATTGATTACGAAATTAGCAAGCATAACGTGTATGTTTATATGCCTATGTGTTCATAACTAATTATGGTTTTGTGCCAATTAGTTTCCTTTGTGATCGGTTGTTTGTTTGGCCTCCTGCAGCAATGATGTGTTCCTGTGTGATTGTATGCATTGACATTTTAATGTGTTATACTTTGTGTTTGTAAATGTTGCATTGACCAAATGACACACATGATTCATGCACGCAAATTAACTGTTATGATGGAACAGCGCCCTCTTTCTGCCCCCTCAGTAACACGTTTGGTGCGTGTGATCAGTCAGCTACGGGGGAACATGTTGCTGGTCGGTATCGGTGGCTCAGGAAGGCAGAGTTTAACCAGACTCGCCGCCTACATCTGTAAGTTTACGGTCTTCCAGGTGGAGGTCACCAAACAGTACCGCAAACAAGAGTTCAGAGAGGGTGAGTTCTGCACACGATTTATAACTTCCATTTACTCATTTATCCAGAGCAAATCATTGAAGGTGTATATATTATCATTATGCGTCATTCCTGGGAGTAGAACTGTAACATTGACATTGCTAGCACCAACAACAGATAAGAAGCCTTTCTAAACATCTCATGAGCTACTTTATATAGTTCATGTTTTCCCTCAGTCCAGCTTGACCAAGACTAAATGAATTAAGTACTGTAGCCTGATTGGGACAACAGCAAACTGGCATCTAAAGCCATTTTGCCATTATTTTAAAGGGTTATATTAACATTCAGGCATGTTAAATTGTATTTCAAGACCAACTAATGGAAGGCAGGTGGCTGAGTTATATTTTCAATTTTAGATCTCGGAATATAAAGCTCTTTTGATATATACCAAAGGCTTTGATATTTTGTCCTGTGGCATGTTGTGGTAAATGTTTCCAAATGCTGAGGAATAACGCCTCTTGCCCTAGCGCTCAGGACCAAAGGATCTATTATGTTATGCACATTGTAGCCTTCACAACACAGTTTAATGTGGCCTCAATGGAATATTTGACATATTTCTTGTCCCCATACAGATATTAAAAAGCTCTATCGGCTGACAGGAGTGGAAAACAAGCCCACTGTGTTCCTGTTTAATGACACACAGATCGTGGACGAGTCCTTTCTTGAAGACATTAACAACATTCTGAGCTCAGGGGAGGTGCCCAATCTCTATAAAGCAGACGAGCTCGATGAGGTGTGTGTGTTTGTATATATTTTTATTGCGTGTGACTGTTAGGGTAACAATGAGAGAAGATTTTTAACATGTTTTGTTTGTGTAGATTCACAATGCTCTGTCAGACTCAGCCAGGAAGGACAATATCCTGGAGACATCAGACGCCATGTTTAACTACCTGATAGAGCGCGTCAGAAACAACCTGCACATTGTGTTGTGCATGAGCCCTGTAGGAGATCCATTCAGGTGCAATTTTGTTTTAGCGTGTTTTATTTGCATGACAAAACTGCATTGATATTGCCAAGCATTTGCAGCAAAGCCTCATAGAATAAGAAAAGGAGCGAACAACAGCACACATGGAATAAAAAAATAATATCACTTATAAAATGAAAACAATTACATAATCCATTGAAATAAATTGCTGCGTAATTTTGCAGTTATTCTGCTGTTAATTCTAAAATCAAGTTATTATTGTTATGTGTGTAGTCCTACTGAGTTTATATAACAATATTATTTATTAGGCATGTGATCAACTGCTGTTTTTCAATATGATTGCAATAATACATAATAGTAATAATAATAAATAAAAACAGTAGCTGAGAACATGGCTAATTATTCAAATATTAACACGGTTATATTTTAGCATGCATATTACTAGAATATTAGCCATTTATTGTATGTAATAAATAATACATTTAAAAGTATCACTAAAGATTATTTTAAGAGCTTGTACTGAGCAATGTGGCAATTATTATTAATAAAGGAGTTTACTTAAACACAATAAGAAAACGCTATCCCCTCCACCACTTCAGCATTCAGTCTCCACAAAATAGCATGTGCGTGGATTCAATAGCTGACTGTAATACAGCACACATGCATGCCTACAGCTTATAATCTAACGTGCTCAAATAGTGAGTCAACCTTGATTACCATGCAAACATTGAGATCCATCCTGTGGCTTCTTATGGCTTAAGATCTCTCTCTGTAGGCTTGATTCACAATGAACGGCAATATACGGTTTAACCGAACAGACCCGTGCACAGTATAGCTGCTTATGAATCAACCGATGACTCAGTGTGCGAGTTCAAAGTGGATGCAAGATACAACTGTGTGAAATTAGAGGAAACGACGGGAGTAAACCTTCCTGCCACTGTCATTTCACACACATCAGGAAGACAAAGCTCTGTCCTCAATCTACAATCTCTTTACCGTGTGCCGTCGTAAACTCACAAGTGCCTTCATAAACGATGTAGTGAATTTGGCTTCGCCTTTCTCTCTTCTTGTTTACTTTTCCATCTTTAGCTTGCTGTGTCTCAGTCAATTTCAGCTTCAGGGGCTTTATTGGCATGACGAACAACAGTGCGTTTGTATTGCCAAAGCAGTAGCTGCTTAGCTGCAGTCCATAGTTATAGTGTACCAAATCAATAATGATAAAACATAACAATGAAAATAACAAGGAAGAGCTATAATACAGGTAAATATTAGGTTAAATGAGAGATGGCGATAAGTAGATGCAGTACATTGCTCACTGGCCCCCAGACCCCGGCTGGCAAAAACATTCTTGCTTTGTAATTATGCCTGTCACACTTGCAGCACTATAGAACCATGCATGGGAAATGTTCTCGTTAATCACTCATTTGCATCTGCCGTCACATGAAGGAGGCGGTTGTGCGTAATGTGACCCGTAGGGCCCTGACTCATTAAATATGACAGCCCGAATCATCTTAGCACTCACTCTGATTGGTCTGGCACCGGCCTGACTTTAATAAGCATGATTGGACCGGTGGGTGATATTAGTGTTTGTGACAAATCAATGCAAACCATCTTGAAACATCTACATAATAGAGGGTTTATGGGTTTGTTTGCTTGTGTGTGTGTGTTTGTTAAGGAACCGTATCCGGCAGTACCCAGCACTTGTGAACTGCATGACAATAGACTGGTTCTCTGAATGGCCACGTGACGCTCTATTGGAAGTGGCTGAGAGATTTTTGGATGGACTTTCTTTAGGGAGCGAGGATGGGGTGAGTCACAACAAAAGAAAGATGATCCATTGGTTGATTTTCAAATGCAGTCAATTTATTACACACAAATACACAACGGTATATTATGAGTTAAATAAGCTAAGCTCTACCCTTTTAAATCATTTTTGACTTTTATTAAAAGTGCATTACTTTCAATGAATTTGTATTTGTTTTTAAATGTGCCCTCAGGAGTTTTGTTTGTAAAAAAAAATTACTTAAATGTCCTAATTGAACTATGGCCTAATCCTGGCTTAGGCTAAACCCTGTCCATGAAACCGGGCCTCACCGATCCAAACTTATAGGAATTACACTATATTGTAAAAACAATATTGTAAAACGTATTTTTTTAAGAGAGACAAATTACACCTTTAAATTTGATGCTTAGAATATTCCTTTCATACACTCTACAAGTCCAATAAAATCAGTGACACTTATCCCTGGGCTTTAATTTGAAGTCTTTTTTAAATACTTCATCTCTTAGTAGCTGTTACTGAATCATAGTTTAATTGAATTTCAAGTGTCGAGATTTATCAGTAGTCTTTGACTGTCATCCTTCATCTCTGTGTGGATCTTTTGTTTCCTTTGAGAGAGATGTCATACAAATCGTGTTTCTTTTTGCTCACTGTTTTTGAACTGCAAATCACTTTGACTTGGGGTTCTCCATTGAGACACTCTGTTTAGAGCGAGTTCAAACCTAGTTTTTTTTAGTATGGTTTAGAATTAGTTTGAGTTTTTCATACTTCTGTTGTGACCTTGTGCAAGGTTTGTTTAAAATGAAGGCATCCACATCTTGTCATTTCTCTGGTGGCTTCACAGATCCAGACTAATGTTGCCAGTATCTTTGTGACCATGCACCAGTCTGTGGCCCAGTTCTCTCACAGGATGAAAGTAGAACTGAAGAGACACAATTACGTCACACCCACCAACTACCTGGAGCTGGTTTCTGGATACAAAAAGTAGGAATCAAACATGCTTTTATCTTTCCTGTTGTTGTTTTTTTTTTTTTAAGCTGTCATGAAGATTTTAAAGACGTGGTAGTTTCCTGTTTTTCCTGATGTCTGTTAATGGTAACTTTAAATAAAACAGTGTTTATTCTGAAACTCTCTCTTTTTTCTCAGGTTGTTGTCTGAGAAGCGAGGCGAGCTCGGAGAGCAAGTGTCTAAGTTGAGGAATGGCTTGTTTAAGATAGACGACACACGCAGTAAGGTGGAGGCCATGTCTGTAGAGTTGGAAGAGGCCAAGAAGAAAGTGGCTGAGTTCCAGAAACAGTGTGAGGAATATCTGGTTGTCATTGTGCAGCAGAAGAGAGAGGCAGATGAACAGCAGAAGGTGCGTGTGTCAGTCTGTCTAATGTTGAGGCTCTTTATTAGGGCTAAAAGGTATGACCAAAGTCTTATATTATGATATGAATAATTACAACTTAACACAATAACATTATACATTCTGATATAGTACTTCTGGTGGAAAATCAACCTTAAAATTTTTTAAATATTGCACAATCATCTATTAATAGGTATTTCATAGTAAAAGATTTTCAAAAAGTTTAATTTTATACCTTTAGAGAGAAACACAAAAGACTTTCAGTGTATTGTACAGTTATATATAATATAATGTATATATTTATAGTGCTTTCTATTTATTGCAAAGCATAAATATTTGTAAATATACAGCCTTATAAATGATACGGGTTGTCACATTTTTGCCATCGGCTGATATATATTGTCATACTGCTCAGCAATCCTCTTTTTTGTTATTGCATACTGATGTTTGTGTTTTTTGTAAAATGATCTGTGTCTGTGTGTATTTGTGTGCTGTTGTTTTTCTTTGTATGTGTTAGGTAGCGTGCATTCTTGGAATATTTATAACCTTCTAAGATTGTTGTGTTTCTTAATGTGTGTCTTTGTGTAGGCGGTGGGTGCTCACAGTGAGAAAATAGAAGCAGAAGAAATCAAGTGTAAGGCCATGGCTGAGAATGCTCAGAGAGACCTAGATGAAGCACTTCCTGCTCTAGAAGAAGCCATGAAGGTCGTTCTGCATTCATGCGACTATTATTTTCAATACGACATCATACAGCTACAGCGCCGACTGAATATGTGATACATAATGTTTTCATCAGCACATGAAAAAACTGTGGTAATCTTGTTGGACTGTCTTCAGGCTCTGGAGTCGCTGAATAAAAAAGATATGACGGAGATCAAGTCTTATGGCAGACCTCCAGCTCTTGTGGAAACCGTCATGCAGGCAGTTATGATCCTCAGAGGATGTGATCCAACTTGGGCGGAGGCCAAGAGACAACTGGGTACGAGAAAGAGAAAGTTCCAGATCTTTATTAAATCACTCTATCACACTGATTTCACACATGGATTCAGGCGCTGGCTCAGGCATGAAATCCATACCAGACTACTGTATAACCAAAATCACATGAGCCAAACAGAGAAAGGGGAGGGTTGGGTGATTCATTAGCATGCCAGGATATATTTAAAAAGGTCAGCACAATGCGGTAGAAAGCACATAACCACAGAACAGATTGTAGAAAAAAAAAATGAAATATGTGCTTGCCTGAGGCTGAATTTAAGCCATTTGTTTTAGGAGAGGGCAACTTCATTAAGCAGTTGGTGAATTTTGATAAGGACAACATCTCCGACCGCGTACTGAAGACCATTGGACAGTATTGCACTCAGCCCGACTTCCAGCCTGAGATCATCGGACGGGTCTCGCTTGCTGCAAAGTCTCTCTGCATGTGGGTCAGGGCCATGGAGGTACAGCAATCATGAACAATTACAACGGTTAAAACACCAGAATGGTGTTATGCTGCCCTTGTTATTTAAAAAATGTATATACAGTACAAGGCAAGTTCACACTAAAAACAAAAACTATATTCGTAACTATGTTACCATCAGCACCAGTGGTTTATTCAGAGCGCTTTAAAATCACCATGAAATCCAAAATGACAATTCTTATTGTATATCTTTCATTTTTTTATGGAGTATTTCAGTGTTTATTATAAATTATTTATCCATGCACATTAACTTCCCCATCCCCTCATAGTGTAACAACGTCTTGTCTCTGATAGCATGTGCATTGGTGCAATGACTGGCCAATAAATTCCTGTCACCTGTCCTTTACATGTAGTAATTAGAAAGCAACAATCATCCAATCAATTCCAAATAGACAAAATCAAGTGGTTTTTTTTTTTCATTCGAAAAGCTGTTTCTCTTAGATATAAGTCACAATAGAGAAGGAAAGACAATAAGACAATCACAATTTTTGTTTTATTCTGATATGTATTGTCTTTCAATATTTTCATTGTTCTTTAACTGGTAAAACAATCACTCCTATATAAATTCCTATAACATCTTTACAGAAATAGTGGCTTCTTCTAAGGTGCGCTCAAATCAAATCAATGTTTGCTTTGCTTTTTAAAGTGTATACTTTTTTCTACACTTTTGACAATGGCCATTTTTTTCTCTGAAATTTTAGTAGTATGACTGAATTTTTTTTTTAGAAATCAAAAATCAAAATCATTCTTGATGTAGATAGACAGACAGGGGCCTTGGCACTGAATGTTAATGTTTTCATACTTTTGTGTGTGTATATATCAGGTATATGGCCGTATTTACAGAGTGGTTGAGCCAAAGAGAGCCAGGCTGCATGGAGCAATGACTCAGCTGGCTGAGAAACAGGCCTCACTGGCTGAGGCCCAGGGCAAACTCAGAGAGGTTAGCGCTTGTCAGTCTGTCCTGCACTGTGTTTTTGCATGTGTGTGGGCGTGACTTAATGTTTATACTATTTGAGTTATATAGTGCTAAAAACATGTTGGTGTATGTGTGTCTATAGGTAGGAGAGAAACTGGATCAGCTGAAGCGGCAATATGATGAAAAGCTGGCCCAGAAAGAGGAGCTACGAAGGAAATCTGAGGACATGGAGCTCAAACTGGACCGGGCCGACAAACTGGTGTCTGGACTGGCAGGAGAGAGAGTTCGCTGGGAGGAGACAGTGGCTGTACGTACAAACACACACATAGTCACCCTCCAGTCACCTTGATGTTTTATATGTGGATGTGAAAATGCAGCCAGGGGTCTCTGATGTGAGTGTGTGTGATGGCTCAGGGTCTGGAGAAGAACATGTTCTGTCTGGTGGGAGACTGCCTGCTGGCTGCTGCCTTCCTGTCCTACATGGGGCCTTTCCTGTCCAACTACAGAGATGAGCTAGTCACTAATATCTGGATGAAACAGGTAACTGTCTACTCTGTCTATCATTTTATTTGTGTATTGGTTTTTTTTTGTTTGTTTTTTTATCTTTCTTGTCTCTCATTCTATCATTCTATCTATCTATCTATCTATCTATCTATTTATGTATCTGTCTGTCTGTCTGTCTATCTATCTGTCTGTCTGTGTCTGTTTGTCTGTCTGTCTATGTATGTCTGTCTGTCTGTCTGACTGTCTATCTATCTATCTATCTATTTATCTGTCTGTCTGTCTGTCTGACTGTCTGTCTATCTATCTATCTATCCGTATCTATGCATGTCGTTCTGTGACTATTGTTAGATAGATATATAGATAGATAGATAAGGTAGCGTCAATTTACCACTGATCTAGAGCACTTGCTGTAACTTCATTTATAGTTTTGCATTGAAAACTGGTTCAGTATTACATATTATTGCACACTTCACAGGTTACAATATTATGACATTATGCAGGTGACAGCTCTAACACTTCATTTCTCTTTCCTCTCATTCAAATGTCCTTGCCCGAATCCTCCACTACCCTTTTCATCTCTAGGTGAGAGAATTGGGGGTGCCGTGTTCTCCTGGGTTCACCTTTGCAATGTTCCTATCTAAACCCACGGCAGTGCGCGAATGGAATATCCAAGGCCTTCCGTCTGATGCCTTCTCCACTGAGAACGGAGTCATCGTCACCCGTGGCAACCGGTCAGGCCCAGAGAGCCAATCCCTTAACGCTAATTAGAATAATGATGATATCTCATGAATAATGAGCAGTAATGAATAGTGATTGGAGAATAATTAGCTAAAGATAATAGTAAGCTCAGTTTTCTTTGGTTGTTCATTTATAGCTAATGCTAATTTCCTCCTTCACACTTACATACATACACACACACACCAAACAGATTAATGGCATTTTGAGATTATGGATTATTAGGAAGTAGCCTATTTATGGATGATGTGACATGCATTTGTAGTAAGAGCTAATGTTTCTCTCTCCCTGTCCTTCGTCACAGATGGCCACTAATGGTGGACCCTCAAGGACAAGCGCTAAAGTGGATTAAGAACATGGAGTCCAAACGGGTGAATATTTCACACACACACACACACACACACACACACACACATCTCAAATACATGAGTTCATAGAATCCTTGTACTGAACTCAGACTACATTATTTTGCAGTAGATGTCTTGGTAACGAATACAGACATCAGAGCAGGGCAGAAACAATGGAAACTGAGACTGCCGTGATTATTAGACAGTGTTAGATCTACTTCTCCATGGAGAAAAACATAACCCACATTCAGTGCCAACATTACCTGCTCAGAGTCACAATGTTCCATCACATGACTCACAGTCTAACCCACAGACGAGCCGTTTTCAGAGCCCTTAATTAGAATACAAGAACTCCAAACTCAATTCTCCTGAGAGTTGGAAACTGCGTCCCCTGTGAGGCCGCATCTCCTCACCTGCTCTCCTTCAGCAGAATACACCTTCCATTTATCACTCCCTCTGAACACAGATGCATATTAATACACTCGCTCTCTGTGTCTCTGTGCTGGGGTGGGGTGGGTTTTGTTTGCTAAACGATAGATAGATAGATAGATAGATAGATAGAAAGATATAAAAGACAGACACACACAAACAGGATGGATGGATGGATGGATGGGCGGATAGACTGTCAGGTATGTTCAGAAGAAGATATAGGAGGAGGCACACTTTCGATTCATCTCTCAGGATAATTTCAGCTTCAGCCTCTGTTCTTCTTCTCTCTCTGTCTGTGACCTTTTCTCATCTGTAGTGGTGAGTGTCTGGAGCGGCGAGTGCCGTTCACATGCTACAGTTAAACGTTGACATTTATGAACAATAACAAAATGACAGAGCTGAAGCCTCTTTTCTGCCTCCTCCAGATCTTCTTCGTCTCTTTCACATCCCATTTTCTTTCTCCGATGGCCATTTATCACTTTTAAATCACATTTATCCTCTCTGCTACCTTTACTTTTTTCTTCTTAGTTGATGTTATTATCTTGTCCTCTGTGTGTCCTTCATTTTCTCTTCTAGTCTCATGTTGTCTCTCTCTCTCAGGGGTTGAAGGTTATAGACCTGCAGATGCCGGATTTTTTGCGGATACTGGAGAATGCAGTGCAGTTTGGTTCCCCAGTTCTTTTGCAGAACGTCCAAGAGGAACTAGATCCTTCACTAGCCCCCATTCTCAACAAGTCCCTGACAAGAGTTGGTCGGTCCCCTCTATACACACACAAACACATGACACACCATTGAGAGAGATAACATTGCTTAACAATTAGGATGACAGAGTATGCAGGTTAGGGTCATTGTCTGGTCCGAATACTTTCCGTACCCACTGTATGTGACCTCAGACCACAAAACGAGTCATAGTATACATTTTTTAAAATTGAGATTTGTACATCATCTGAAAGCTTTCCATTGATGTATAGTTTGTTAGGATAGGACAATATTTGGCTGAGATACAACTGTTTGAAAATCTGTAATCTGATGGTGCAAATCTAAATATTGAGAAAATTGCCCTTAAAGTTGTCTAAATGAAGTTCTTAGCAATGTATATTACAAATCAAAAATTAAATTTTGATATATTTACTATAGGAAATTTACAAAATATCTTTATATCCTAATGATTTTTGTCATAAAAGTACAATTTATCATTTTGACCCATTCGATGCATTGTTGGCTATTGCTACAAATATACCTGTGCTACATAAGAATGGTTTTGTGGTCCAGGGTCACATATGTGTCTGTTTGATGTTATAGCAGTGTAATGCTAATTAAAGGATATTTTACTTATAAAATAATTTTGCTATATTATTTATAGTAAATATATATTAACAGTGTTGGGGGTAAGGCATTACAAATAACGGGAGTTACGAAATAATATTACTTTTTCCAAGTAACTAGTAAAGTAACGCATTACTTTTTAATTTTAAAATAATATAATTGAGTTACTTTTTCAAAAAAGTAATGCCGTTTACTTTGTTTTCTTATTTATTGACTGACAAGTCTCCAGACTCCATGTTGGGAGAAATCAGAAATGTAGAGGCATTGTGTGCAGTGTGTGAATACAGTGTAGTTCTAGACTAAATGTGAATGTGCATTAATTCATCTCACTCTCAGAAAACAGATTTAGTATTCATCAAAATGAATTAAAATAAACTCAGAATATGACGCAAACCTGCAATAATTAAATTACACAAATGTATCTAATCTCATTTTATTAACCAGTGTCTTCGCTGCTGACCTTTAATGATCCAGTACAACCATACTTACAAGCAAAGATGACTGTGCTTCATTGAAGAGTATTGAACTTTCTTCTGTATTCTACTTTACAGCTGTGAATTTATTTTTTCTTCAGCCTGAGGTTTATTTGGGACACTTTTTTTGGTGTGCTTTTACATTTGCTATGAATAGAACTTCTTATATTAAAAACAAATACTCAAGCTCTGCCCATATTTAAAAAGTAATGCAAAAGTAATGTAAAACATTACTTTCCATAAAAAGTAAATAAGTAACGTAATTAGTTGACTGTAGTTTTTTAGGGAGTAACGCAATATTGTAATGCATTACTTTTAAAAGTAACTTTCCCCAACACTGTATATATATATATATATGTATATATATATATACATAATATACCATGTGACAGCTATGGCTGTAAATCTTCGGTATCCTTCTGCGATCGCTCTCTGAATCGCAGTTCTCTCCGCACACACAGTAAGTCCATAGGAGGCATTCTCAACATTGCAGCCTACAACATATAATGGTTAAGAACACTCTGACAGCATAAGATGATAAAGAGCTGACTATATGCTGTGGACCCATGCTGTTTCAGTCAAAAATGAAATAAACAGGCGCATCCGCCTACCAGTGATAATGGCGCCCCCTGTCGTCAAAATTGCAGCACCGACTGGAAACCCACTGTACGGACAGTAAGCCATTTCTCGTGCCTGCAAGCATTTTGCCACTAGTTCCGCCACTTAACCACAACAGCAACAAACCAAAAAAAAAAAAAAAAAAAGCGCATCAGTACACAACTATGTTACACCCGCAAGCTGCTGTATTTACAGAAATGCATTTCTTACCCCAAAAGCTATGAGGTTATGTTTATGCATTAAGTATGAGGGGTTCAGATAGCAAAGTCTGCTCTAGGTCAAGCTCGTGTAACCTGCACACGCAAAACATATCAACTAGCAAGCGTGCATTCAATGCAAAGTCGCGTTGAGTGTTTGTTTTAAACGTATTGGATTAAATGTGTACCTACCAGCCATAACAACTAGCCGTCTTGTTACGTCCTTCAGACGGCGTGTTTTCAAACTATAACGCAGTTTTGTACACAGCTGTTGTTGTTGTTGCCTCGCCAGGAATAATGAGATTTCTGGGACGAGTGCTGTGACAGGACAACTGACCCAGAGCAAGTGTTGTGGGCGGGGCCAACGACCCTAACAGCCTATTATAGACCTCCTTGCTAACAAGCCTCTCATGAATTATTAAAAAAATATATTTTGAATAATTTAGCACGTTAATGTATTTTGACATGTACAATATTTCACATTAAAATATATACTGACAAAAAGATATAGCTAATGCTTAAAAACAAGTAAATAAATATATTCTGATGAATAGCCTAAATGAAATGATATTATTGCACATTTATCTTCACAAACTTTATTGATGAAACAACCACTGTAAACTATCTTCTAACAAACATATATAATAAGATCACTCGTACCAGTATAAATAATACAGCACATTTTCTGGAAGTTATCTACAGGTCTGCAGCTAAATTTTAACATATAGGGTTCTATCGGTGAACCATAGGCCTATACGTGGCAAAGTGGTATACAACGCTAAAAGAAACAGTATGAACACACAAAGAAAGCCTAGATTGTTAATCCAAAATGCAAACAGATACAGGGTTTTGTGACAGTGGTCTCCAGTGGGAACATAGTTGGGAGGATATATGGAGTAAATCCAGTAGGTACCTGAAAGAACAGCACATTTCACTATTATTTATATGTAAATAAATATTAATAAAAAGATGTTGTGCTGACACTGGACTGACAATAATGTTAACCTTTGCTATCAGTAATTTAACATCTCTTTCTCTCACCTGCAATGAACCAGCACACGATGAATAGGTAGAGCGTAAAGCTGAAGGCACTGCAGAACTGAATCAGCAGACAGTGGTCCGAAGTGTTCCTCAGGTACATGATCAACAGTGAGAGCAGACCAGCAGCTCCTATCACAGTCAAGTAGATGGGGAGGTTTGGCTGGACGGGGCACTCATGGAAATGGATCGTTCCTAGACACATTTACCCAAACAGCAGTAAGACAGAGTAAAAATGAGGCTTCCAGTGGTGTGATAAAGCTTCTCCTCTTCTTGTTAAATAACATACAATGCTTAGTTATAAGAAGGGCTGGAAATGGGGGGTCGACGATTCAATAACCCATTCCAAAAGAGAGTCACTTGCTTCATTACTAAATGAATCAACCGTTTAACGGAATCGTTTTAATGGATGAATCAGTGACAAAGGCAGCTACTGGCGGGTTCAGTTATATTCTGTAAATTCTGTAAATATAATCAAATAAACACACAAATATCAATGGGAAAGTTAATTTCTGTCATTGATCAGAAAGTGTGTGTTCCTTTTTTTTAAGTAGGACCACTAGTGCTCCTGAGTCCTTAATAATGTAATATTAAAAACTAACTGCAAACGGGTTTGCAAAGTGTAAACTATTGAATATAGCTAATCTACAAATCTTGCAATACTGTACCTGTAAAAGAAGTGTTTTTAGCTAAGCAGACCAGTTAGAGACACAATCATTCTATTTTTTATATTTTTTTATGAAATCATTCTTTAATTTCACTAATATTCAAATGTACAAATTTCTCAATAAAATGTTCAAACAGATCTTTAATTTGGCCGGAATTGCAGGTGTTTGTCTTTATATACAACAAGGTTTTGAGAAAGTTGTAATTAAATGTAATTTTAGATTATAAAGTGTCCCGAAAAGTCAATGTATTTCATAAACCCCCCCACACCCCCAACATATTGTCCCCCCAGTGAATTTTGGGCATTTCCACCACTGGTTATAAGCAAGCATTAACAGTGCTCCAGATTGTGATTGCACTAATAATCTAAATCAATATTTTATACTGTAAACAAAAACAGCTCTTTACCTAATCCAGTAGCTGTGATTAAAATCATCCATGCAATCATGTTAATCATCACTGAAAAAAAAAGAAAGAAGAAGAAAGTTTTCCTGTTTTTCTTTTTTTTGTTTTTGTTTTGTAGTTTATTAGTTATCGGAAAAAACAAAGCTTTCTTAATACTCTTACCAATGAAGGATTTTCTGGCAGCTATCTCAGTAGTCTCCATCTTCAACGGTTTCTCAAAAAGCCCATATAAATGTGGATTCTCTCTTATTAATTTGCCTCATAGACTTTCAAATGCGAGGAGGACCCCCAAAATGAAGACATGAATAGCAATATTCAAGTTAAACTGAATAGAGCTGCTCTGAGTCAAACAGTATGTTTTCACAGTCCTGTGGTCATCAGACTCAGCCCATAGCATTAAAACACTTCCTTTGGTGAAATGTTGAGAAACTGCTTTTGCAAACAAACTGAAAAATAACAACCATCTTTTTTCCTTTAGATAAATATTTTCAGTTAACAAAATCTGAATAGTATGCCTTTTATACACAGCATATATTTTATTTATATAGATTTTTTCTTTTTAAATTAAGCTGAACATTACCTTCATGTCCAGGCCTTGATTTTGAACTGAATGTAATATCATTATACAGATCACATCAGATCAGTTCACTCTAAAAGGGTGCTTTTCTGTAGCCTTATAGAAAATAAGATGTCAAGGTCATGGATTTGATTTTTAGGGAACATATGGATAAAATGTATGATTGCATTTTGATTTAAATAAAAGCATCTGCTAAATATAAAATCCTGATACATTGTGAAACATCCTATGCATGTTGCCTAGAGTTTGAAGCCAATGACTGTGGTCTCTGACAAATTCTTCGTACACATAGGCCTATATAAAGCACTAAAAATCCACTACAAAGCAGCAAGACAGCCAGGCAGCCGTAACAGACTGTATTCAACCAGAATGCAAAGAGATACAGAGTTTTATTGCAGTGGTTCTTTTCATCTGTTGGGTCATAACTGGGAGGATGTACAGAATATATCCAGACACTCCCTGCAATACACAGAGAAAACATTTTAACTGAGTTAAATATTCCTTTGATATCTGAGAATTTTAAACAACAATAGCAATTTTCAACTTTTCCATTTATTTTAATTTTCTTTTCTTTGTTTTTCAAATTTAATTGTGCAGTCTTTGGGTTTTTGACCCGCGAATGATGTTTGCCAAATTTTTAAAAACAGTTATCTTCTTCCAAATGGTTTGAGACTGTGTACAGCGGTAAACACTTGCTAGACCTACAAAAGAAAAAAAAATGGAATAATATCTTGATTTTATACTGGTGTAAAAATAAACTCATGGTCCTAACCCTATAATTGTGATTTCATAATATGTAGATATGATTCCAACTGAAAAAAACTTGTGAAAAGATATCTTTCAGTTCGTTAAATAGCAAATAGCAAATAGCAAATAGTGGAGCTCTGTAGCAATCTACTGGTAAAAAATAAACCATGTCAAATGATCCATGTTATCTCCATGAAGGAAAATTAGTTTTATAAAGTACATTTTTATATAGACAGCTGTTTTACCTATTTAAAAACTATTTAAAATAAATTTTAATACATTTTAAAAACTATGATAAATTCTCCAAAAACTACATGAAGGTGAAGTAAAAAATGAATAAACAAAATAAAATTACAGTGGTTTAAAAAAAAAATGTCATAACTACATTTTCCATGAGTGAGTGTACACCCCAAATAAAGAACGCACAAGGCTTAAAGGGTAAGTTCACCAGTTGTTAACAAGCTCTGTGCTGTTAAAATGTATAAAGTTCGCCATAAGTAAAATAAAGTAAATGAATCATAAAGTGCATTATTTTTCTATAATATCTGCACCAAGATATTCATCTTCTGGAGTCTGCATTTTTGTATTCCCTGCTCATGTGATGGAGACTAGTGCATTATGGTTGTTGAAGTTTTCCCACACTCAAAAAATACAAAAAATATGTAAAAATAGGTCTTTTTAATTTGAAGGAATTATTCTTTTTTTTTTTTTTTTTTAAATCTACACTTCATTGCATTGTGTTTTAGTGTTAACAGAAATGTCAGCAAAATTAACTTATAATGTTGTGTTTAATCCGCTGACAGTAGTACTTTTTCTCTAATTTTACAGATTTATTTTTTACAGTGTTTTCACTACAGACAACTTGTATTAACTCTTGCGAGTGGTGAATTATGACTTTACAGCCCCACATCCCTCAGCCTGTCACAATTTTGCTTTATTTTGCTTTACCTTTATCTGCAGAGAATGTTTAACCTTTTTTGTATATTACTCTTTGTATCCTTCTGTAACTCCTGTTTGACAAATTCACTCACCTGTGATGAACCAGCAGACAACAAATAAGTAGAGGATGACACTGATGGAGATGATCAGCATAGACAGCAGCAGCAATTCATAGGTGTCTTTTGCAAGTGTAGCACACTGTAAGCCCAGGCTCACTATCACAACAAGCAAAACAAATACACCAAATACTATAAGGTAGACTGGGATGTGGGGCTGGACAGGGCAGTCTCTCAGAAAGTAGACTCCTAAAAAAAATCAAATGAATCACATTAAGCAGTCTTTAGAGAAGAGGCGTGTGTTTGCTACAAAGTAGGCTATGTAAATGTTTCTGTCAATATTATTCTAGAATATGTTATTAAGCCCACATTATTTGTGAATAATGAGGTTAACATGCTTGATTTACCGATTCCAATGGCAGCAATTATAACGCCCAGTACAATAAGAGCCAGTATCACTGAAATGGAAACAGATTGCTCAGACAAGAATACTATCACTTTCACGAACTGCCAAGTATTCACTAAAACTTTGAACACCTTTTAGGGTATATTATAGATTACAAAAGCAACATATTCGTTATCAGGATTGTTAATAGTTCTTACCAAACAGTGATCTCAAAAATGCGGAAGACTTTGAATCGCCCATTCTCAGGATATCATCATTTCTGAATATGTGCAATTACTTTTTAAGTTAAAAAATGAGAAAAATAACACACTCAGCTTAAATGTTGAGAAAGGTTTCCTCTTGCGTGTCCTATATCAGGCTTTAAACACTTTAACTGTAGTGTGTGACTCTGTTACATGTGCTCTAGTCCTCACCTATGAAGAAAATAACAAAATTCTTCTCGTATCTGTCTTACTGAGAGTAGTTAGAGTTTCCAGTATTTCCTAACTGATGCTGCAATTCTGAGTCAAAGCAAATGTTTCCGCTGTGAGCCACACCTTTCTGAAGCGGTTATATTAAACATCTACATTTCATTAGCCTCCTGATTAACCTTAACCAAAACTTTATTGAGGTTATTGTGTGATTGTATCAGGACCTCAAGAGAAACTTGACAATTTACATTCAGCCTATATATAGGCTATATATATATATATATTGTAATTAGACGAGGACAAAATGCTCAAAAGTGACAGCCAAAGAATTGGATTTTAAATAGATAATAACATGAAAAAATAACATGGGGAAAAAAAAAAAAAACAGCATCAGTAAACTATATTAAAACCAGAACCGTTAAAAAACACACACACACACACATACACACACACAAAAAAGTTTTTCAGTGGCTTTGATAATGTAATGGCTGCTGAAAAGATTTGCTGTTAGGCTACGTGAATACATTACATTCTGAATGAAATTAATCATTTAAAAACTGTTAATGTAAAGTGTATTTCACAATATAGGCCTAGTGCTTTTACTGTAGTGGTTTGGCTTAGAGACTTACAAATCTTAATGACACCAAACATTTGAAAGGAAGTATAAGCCTATGGTGTTGTTTTCCAAATTGCGCAATTTTTTTGCACGTCTATTCTTCTGCTTTCTCCTCAGTTTGTTTGAGAAATGACAGTACAAGCTGAAACCAAGTCTACATCTTGTACATGACACCATATTATTTTATATGACCCAACTCAATTTCATCTTAGGCCCTATTTATAGTATTGTTGTTTTCTATATTATACTGTTAGGTAAGATGTGGTCAGAGGATCTGTTATTATTATTATTATTTTATATAAATATATATATTTATATATATATATAAATTGGACCGTTATTTGTCCTCGTGTGTAGCAATGGAGCCTGTCATATCACTCCCTGAACGCCAGAGGTCACTGTATCCTTGTATTTTTAATTGTTTCTTTGTACTGTACATCACCAAGTTCACCTTTTATTCATTCCCAGTTCATTTGTTTAAAAAAGCTGCTAGAGCATTTTTGTAATGTTTTGTAATGTTTGTAATGCAGTTCTGAGCAATTACCTCTCCTTGTTTTTTGATTTGACAATGTCTAGTAACTCCAGGTGACAAAAGTGACTCTTTTATGCAAAATAACTGCAATGCACACATTTTTCTTAGTCCTCTGGATTTAACCAACTGAAACATTTTCTTAACCACTCTGGCTCTCCTCTTATTTATTTGTGTGCAGTTGAACAGAATAACTAAAACACTGAGTGGGTGGCTAATTACATTTTATTATCAAGATTTAATTTTCATTGTTAGCCAAAAAATAAAAATAAAAATAAAATAATACTAAAAAAATAACATCAATCAGCTCTCTTTACTTTTAAAGCTCAAAATGCTACCAAATGTTTTAAAGACAAAATATTTTACATTAAAAACAAATATTTAAAAATATTACATAAATGTAAGGTTTTCTGAGTTTATCGCACAAACCATCAAAACCATGTCATCAAGATAAATTAAGATTGCCCACAGAGTTTTTTGCTAATCCTTTGCTAGTCCACAAATGCAAGCACAGACACAAACACAGCACCCAAACAACAGCGCCAGACCTAACAGAATGTATCCCAGTGTGGTGGTCCAGAATGCAAACAGGTAGAGGGTCTTATTGCAGTAGGGTTCTCCAGCCACGGTTTGGTTGTAGTTAGGAGGATAAATAGAGTAAATCCACACACTGCCTATAAATAAAAAATAAATAAGTGACACATATATTTCAGAAATACAATTTATTCATTTGATGAAGTTGGCATCAATGATTCTGTTACTTCTCTGTTTAAAGAGTTAGTTCACCCAAAAATGAAAATTCAGTCATTAATTACTCTGTAAGACCTTCGTTCATCTTCAGAACACAAATTAAGATATTTTGGAAGAAATTTGATAGTTTTTTTTAACTCATATTAAAGACTGACATGGAAGAGAACAAATTGCTGAATAAGCTCATTATTATTTTTATTTTTCTTGCACAGAAAAAGTTCTCATAGCTTCATAAAATCCGGTTGAGCCACTGATGTCACACACTGTAAAAAAAAATATGTAAAATATACGGTAAAAAAATGGCAGCTGTGGTTGCCGGAATTTGACTGTAAAAGATACGGTAACACTGTTTTAGGTTTTATGTTTTTAAGCAAAATTTACAGTTAAATACCGTAATTTCATTAATTGATATAATGTTAATATACCAACCTATTAAAGTACTGAAATCTGTTTTGTACCTTTATACACTAAACACCATCATGGTGAAACTAAAATTAATTTAACAACATTACATGTAACTTACAACCCTAATAAATATAACTGATAAAAAAAACTAAGAAGAAACATAGTTATTTCAAAGAAAAAACATCAAATGTGAAAATTTAAATCTGTTAAAATCACTGTAATTTTTTACAGTGCAGATTAGTTTAACAATGTCCTTATACCTTTCTTGGACTTAAATGTGTCAGTTGTGTTGGTGTGTATACAGGGTCAGAAAGCTCTCAGATTTAATTAAAAATATCTTGAATATCTATGAACGAAGGTCTTACATGTTTGGAATGACAAGAGGACGAGTAATTAATGACAGAATTTTCATTTTTGGGTGAACTATGCCTTTAATACTTGTGAAGCTGCTTTGAAATATCTCTAAAGTGCTATATTAATAAAAGTGTCTTGACTCGATTGTTTTAAAAACATGCATTCACATTTAATTTGTGTTTACTTTCTGTTTAATTGAAAACAAAGTTCCTTTTTAAAAAGTCTGCTGTTCAAAAATTCAAGTTTATCAAATAAACAGCATTAAGTAAATGGCATATGAAATGTTTAAAACAAACAAAAATGCCCCCTTCCCCCACAAAAAAAGTTAAAATGAAATCTGTGAAATGTTGTTTTTCTAGTTCCATATTAGACATTGTCTAAGCTATGTTCCTAAATAAAAGTTCATTTTCACACCCAAATTTCAGGCGGACACACACACGCACAAAAACATGTTGACAGTGCTTTCCATTCACACAACATAGAATTCTAAGCATTCCAAAATGAAAATCGGCTGTTTGTTGGCAAGGGACTTTGTAATGGATTAACCAAACAATACAAAGGAGCTGTCGAGACCTATGAACACATTAAATGACCTCTTCCTCCCACATACACCATTGTCTCTTACCACAGATCATCCAACAGAACAAGAAGGTAGAAACCAGGGAATTCCACACATTGCAGGTACGGCTAAGCGTGGTTTGACCTCCCTCCTCCGTCTCTCTGGCGCAGGGCAGACAAGACAGCAAGGCCAGAACTACACTAAACACTCCACAAACCAGCACATACACTGGGATATAGTGCTGCAGGGGACAGTCTTGCAGATGTACCGCACCTGTGATGATAGGAAACATAAGAGCACTTAAATAATGAAACACAAAAGCAGAGGAATAATCTCAGTACGTGTAACGCACCTATTACAATCTGAGCAATGGGAAGAGCCAGGAGGAGCAGTTTTGTTATAACTAAAATACAAATCAGTCAAAAAAGTTAATATACTTTATGTGCATTAAATACAAAAGTAGCAATGATTATGATGTAAATCTCTCATACCAAGGCAGGTTATACTAGTTACTGGAGGAGATTTCACATAACCCCACATCTGCTTTGGATCCATGCTGCCTATTTAAAGTATATAACATCACAAACGTAATGTCATTAAAAACTGATTTTGTAACTACATTGGATTCTGTAAATATTATACTCTACAGATATATCAGAACAAAACCACACAAACATGCTTACCTGTAGTTCTTCACACACCACCGGATCAGAAACAGCCTGAAATGATTCTTCATGGGTTGTGCACTCACTTTTTTAAAAGGCTGCGTCACTCACCTCACGACCAAAGCATTTCAAGATAAACCTGTTCTTGCAATGAATCTAAAAGCTGGAGTTATTATCCATCAGAACAACAATCTCTGTTAAGGTCTATTTTAATTAGTTCTCTTCATTTTAAATTCTTGATGTAAATTTTTTTGTTTAAGTAAATACGATCTAGATGATCAAGATTCTTGAGGTTTTTCTCATGCACGTTTTTGACTAACAGATACGAAAGTCGCTTTCGTAATTAGAATTTTGCAGCAACAACAACAACAACAACATCAAGTTGTTGTAATAAAAAATTTACTTGCAAAACTGTTAAGAAGATATTTTAAAGAAAGTTTCAAAAAACACAGATTTTTTCCCCCCCAGTTTAGTTGGGTTTATCACACAAAACCATTAAGAACCTTATTATTAGGATCTATGAAGATGACCTACAGAATGAGACGATTTGTAATGCTGTTCTTTTGATCATAGCAAGGTTACTTTTTAGTTATGTTTTTGAAAATCCACAAAGTACAGATACAAAAACAAATATTAAATAAATTAAAAATATAAAATATCTATAAAAAACTGTCATGTATAGAATTCAAAACAAAATCCAATTAACAAGCATTTCCATTGAATGCCATGTCTAAAATGTCAAAGCAATTACAATGAAATTCTTCTGTTTTCTTGGCAAGTAGCATGGTAATGGATTAACAGAACAATCCGTGGGAACTATCAGAGTTCCTGTACCACACTAAATGACATCTTCCTCACACATATACACTGCACCCCACCAAATATACCAGTTATTTTCACTAAGTGCAAAATTAACCCTGGTGTGGTGTTCATATTTTTGTTACTCAAATTGTTGGTCTAGTGGACCCACTGCAGTTTTGGATTTTTAATTCAACACAATCATAATTATAAACTTTATATATTGTCAAAATGTGTCCTGTACATTTGTTAGATCACATTAGACATTAAAAATGTTTTAGATATTAGATATTAATAAAAAGTGGAAGAAATGTTTATAGACATCATTAATGTTTTATTATTGTATTGTTGTATTTCTTTAACATATGTAATAATGTATGAATGTTTAATGTGGTAGGGACTCCAGGAAGACTAGTAATGCTTCAGAGCAAAGCTAATGGGGACCCAAATAAATAAACATTCATGTATTACAGTGCTACGACCTTGTGTGGGAATGGCAGGGGCAGAAACACAAAACTCTTACACTCTTACACTCTCTCTCTCACACACATACACACACATGAACACACATACACATACTAACAGCAGTCCCAGGCAATAGGAGGACAGAGTGAACATACACAAGAACTAACATGTCCATTCTTCTAGTACCCCAGTGGACCTGAACATGTAATATAATATAATATAATTTCTTTTTATATATGTTCTTTACAGCAATTGAGCCAAGGCCTGTGAGTCTGAGGATGAAGAAATAATTAATAGTTTCATTTTTATTTTGTCCCACAGACCTGAACACCATACAAGGGTTAAAGTGTAAAAATCCCTGATTTACATACTAATACACTATAGCAAGATCTCATCTAATACTGCTTTAGATCCATGATGCCTAAGTAAAGCAAACAATATTATCCAGGGATACGCAATACCTGTTTCCAAAAGAAGCATTCATTGTGCAATTATTACAGGTCACAGTACAGAAATGCATGAGTTTTAAGAGTATGAGAATCAGTGAATTAAAATACACTGATACACAGTAAAACCATCTTCACCTGTGTGTTAAAGTTCGGTTCTGGAAAGTCTTTATCTGGATCAGAAACAGCCATGAAAAGATTTGTGCATTTGGTTTCAGAAGGTTTCAAAACAGTAACATTTCAAGATAAACCAGTTCTTGCTGTGTGCAAAGAGCATCACAAAAATGCATTATGCTGCAATGAATTCAGTAGACTGGAGGTATTGCCCCTGAGATGAAAACCTGTTTATATTTTCCAACAGGAAGACACAGTGGAATAAATCTCAGGTTAGATCTTACAGGTGCTTTGAAATAATTTCACTCTCATGAATAGCAGATTTAATTTAGACTGCAGTTATATTTAGTAATTATAATCCAAGACCTTTGTGTTTTTCATGATCTGTCCAGCAGATACAATGAATTTCATCCATCACCACTGTGTCCTTGAACAAAGCACAGAACCCCAGATTGCTCCAGAAGATATGCTGAAGCATGACAGAAATGTATGTTCAGTCCTTTGATGATGTATCATCAGTCATTACCTTTGACTAAGTCACAGGTCTGTCAGGCACTGGCTGGAGGAAGTCTCTATAAAAACACAGCCTCGTGATTGGCCACCCTGCAGGTCAATCACTCTGTTTTGATAGCGTTCTTGTCCTCCTGTCTGAATTCGTGCTCCTCCCAGGAACGTGTCCAACAGCAAACCTCTTTTCCACAGCTGCGCATAAACAAGCACACAGAAATTTCATTAAATCATTTCTAAGAAAAAGTCAAAATACAGTGCAGTAGCCTCTAACCTCAATGGATATTTTGGACTTTGGGTTCCTGCTGTAAAAGATGGCCTTGGTATTGAATTCAGGACTTCCATCTTTTTTAAAAATTTTAGTCCTCACAGAGTCTTCCTCGCAACGGATGACAGCATATACATCAGGAGCTGATATATACACATACAGAAGAAAAGATGACAATTAAAGGGATAGTTCACCCGAAAATGAAAATGTGATGTTTATCTGCTTACCCCCAGGGCATCCAAGATGTAGGTGACTTTTTTTCTTCAGTAGAACACAAACCAAGATTTTTAAACCATTGCAGTCTGTCAGTCATACAATGGAAGTTAATGGGCACCAAACGTTCCAAAGCTTAAAAAAGAAAAACACACACAGACGAACCCTACGGCTCATGACGATACATTGAGGTGTTAAGACACGAAACCAAACGAAACTGAACAGTATTTATACAATTTTTACCTCTTATACACCACAATCTATTTCTGTCCTGATTTCATTCACAACATCCTGCACGTGCAAGGTCACATAGATATAGACGTACGTATCACGGGCCATAAACAATCACTAATGAGGCATCTGTAAATATCTATGTGACCATGTCACATGCAAGATGGTGTGACTGAAATCAGGAGAAAAGAAGATTGTAGTGTTTAAGAGGTGGTTTGTTTTTACTCTCAGAACTTTGGAACATTTAGTTGACTTCCATTATATGACTGACAGACTGCAATGGTTTGGGTTAAAAATCTTTGTTTTCTACTGAAGAAACAAAGTCACCTACATCTTGGATGCCCTGGGGGTAAGCAGATAAACATCACATTTTCATATTTGAGTGAACTATCCTTTTAAATGCATAATCAGCTGAAAGAAACAGAATACTTGTCTGCAAACAGTAAAAGCAGGACTGATCCAAAGCTGTCACTTCACCAAAAAATGAATGTCGTGATACTCGCCCCCAAGTCGTTCCAACATTGTATGAATTTCTTTTTTTTGTTGAGCATAAAAGAAGGTATCTTGAAGAAAGTGAGTGAGCAAGCATTTGATGGTAACCATTGAATTACATTTTTTTTTTCTGTTCTATTAAAGTCAAATGCTACCATCAAATGTCTGTTACCAACTTTCTTTAAAATATCTTCTTGGTGCTCACCCATATGGGTCTGGAACAACTTTAGAGTGAGTAAATGATGACTGCATTTATTTTTTTAGGTGACTATCCCTTTAATGAAAATTTGAATATGAAGCACAGTGCTTATAAATAATGTATATGTGCTTTATTGTAACCTACTTTATAAAAATCTTAACTGCTAACACCAGTTGAACGGCCCTGAACATGTAAAGGTTAATAAGATCATAGCCGTGCATGCTGGTCATTTGAGTATTAACAATAAAGTTTAGTGATGAGTTTTAACCTGTTTGTTTAGGATGGCTAAGGCCAGAGGCTTTGAGCAGATGGACTGTGGTTACAGCGCTGGGCTCAGGAAAACAACACTGCCACAATGAAGGAGAAGGTAGCTCTTCCTTCAACTCCCTGAAGACAGTAGGAAATGAGGAGGGAAAAAAAAGAAAAAAACAGGATACATTTTGAATACACTTCCTAGTCATTTAAATCAGTCACCTTAGTAAGCATTCAACATTGAAAATTACTGCATTCAACTGTAAGTATCTACAACTAGATTTACATTTTGTTTACTGTTCAATTGGTTGCTTATTTGAATGCAAAACAGAGCAGAGTAGCCTAATCTTCTGTCCCTACCTGAGGCGCACATGTGAGTGTGAGAAAAAACGCAGAAGGAAGCGGCCAGTGGCACCAGGCTGGAAAGTAGTAGGGAGGATGACGTAGCGTCCAGGGCCAAGAGTCACTCGCAGAGTAACGCTCCGGGAGTCCATATACACAGAGCTAGCAGCCTGCTCACAGAAACACTGTACACGACAAACACGATTCACCTCCACCTGAAGGAAGGATAAATAGAGGGATAAATAAAAATAGGAATAAATAGACCAAATAAATGCAAATGTAGGCTAGAATTTAATGATTTAATGTTTTAGTTTAAATATAACGATGCATTGATCAAATCTGATTGGGTCAACCAAGAATGCTGATACAGTCCAGCGGCACTCTGACTTTACACTGTTCACATCACTCCATTTGTGTTTCTATTTTACAGACTGTCAGTCTGTGCAGGATACATTGATGACAAGTGACTGCCTTTGTGAGTTAACTACTCACTCATGCAACTCATTTCAAAAATTCACAGAAAGGAAACTCAAATGGCAGAAGGCAACATACTATCTATTTTCTTTTATTTTATAAAAGCATGTTTTCTTTTTTATTGTGAGTGTACACAAATAAATGCAGACCTTTATTATTAAGACAATAAGAGTTTAAAGCTGATTCTGCTTCCAACCATTTTAGAGAGAATCACAAAGCATACATGCAGTTTCCTCTAGGTGTAAACAACCGCAGGCGTTCATGTGCGTGCTTTCCCTCGGATATAACGAGGCTGATTACGTCAAATAAGTTAAAGCGTGCATATGAGTTGCATTTTGATACTCCCTAATGGTGGAAGACGTAACTCAGGGAGAGGAATGGATAGAATAAATTATGTAATTATGGACTGTTTTACAATGTATTTACTACACTTCTGGATCTGGGATCATTTCAGTTCTATTGCTGTCTATGGAGGGTCAGATGGCTCTTTGAGTTCATCAAAAATATCTCAATTTGTGTTCTGAAGATGAACAAAGGTCTTATGGGTTTGGAACGACATGATATAACACCACTGTTCCTTGCGTGACATTGCAGAGATTGCATAGAACTTGCAATAAAAATAAACGACTCCCACAGCCAAATTAAACTCAATATCTGACAATGGTGATGACATTTAGTCAGTCACTTACCCGTAGAACCTCAAAGCCGATTGGTAAGTTCTCCCCACTTCCTTCCCTTCTTTTCATCCTCCTGTCCTCCTGTTGCAAACATATCAACACCTCTGCCCCATCTCCGACCAGCTCAAAAAGGAACTAAGAGAAATGAAGGACAAACATCTGAATGTAAAATTAGGGAACATATGATTAAGAGAGCTATAGAGAAAATTAGCGGCCTGAATTTTTAAGGAACCTTAACATAAACCTAGCCATAAAATTTATGCTTAAATGTAATTTTTAGTTAATTCTCAGAGTGATTTACCTGTGGGTTGTATAGAAATGTGTCTCTGTAATTGATACATCCTCCACATCTACTTCTTCTGTCAATTTTCCTCTCCCGTCTCATCTCTGTGCCTTCTGCATGTTTTTTCACAAGCTCCCTTCTCCCCTTAGTTTGCTTTGGTTTTACTTCTTTCTTTTTTTGTTTTTGTCCCTGCATTTGTCCCTCTTTCTGCCTTTCACTCAGTCTTTGTTCCTTTTTGTCTCGTCTTTGAGCTGGCCTTTGTTTGGACCACTGGAGCCCGGTTGAAGGCCTCTGGTTCTTGATGTTCTGATGACAAGAAGATGAGGGAGGAGGTTGGATCCCAGACGCATAGGACCAGGCGCCCTGGCAGCATACCTCCCTCCAGTGAGTCTGTGGCCAGAGGAAGGATTTTTCCGCCAACCTGCAAACCACCATGTCTGTGAAGTAATGGCAGAAGTCCTCAAACTCCATCCTAAGGAATATTAGACATTTACAATACTGGGTTAAAACATGTTTCCAATAAGAATTATGTCTACTCCATTTTTGCCAAATAAACATTCATGTCACTGACAATCTACATTCATTTACATTACCAGAACTCTCCAACATCTCTGACAATAAGGCCCATCTTGTCCCGTTCTCTGCGGCTAAGCTGCTGCCACTGAGGAGACCTGAAAAGGAAACCAGTGTAAACACAATGTTATAAGCATTACATCTAAAAGTTGTCCCTATAATCAAATTTGGAAAAAAGTCTCTCTCAAAGAAAACACTACAGATTTTCAACAAAATTTCAATTAAAGGGTCAACCTATGTTTACTTTATAGGTACATTAACATCCGCTGACTGACCCTTCAGGGAGTTTGATTGACATGCCATCTGACCAGTGATAACACATGAATGAATGAATGAATGACGCATTTATATAGCGCTTTACTGTGTATTGCTGTACACCCAAAGCGCTTTACAATCA
>JAUMHE010000306.1:1600175-1612382 GCA_032359235.1 Enteromius mattozi
GCAACACCCTGACAACCTCGCAGCAACAACATCAGAAAACCCTTACAGTCACACAGCAACACATTGACAACAGCATCCCAACACCCTGATGACCGTACAGCAACACCCTGAAAACTGCAAAGCAACACCCTGACAACCTCATAGCAACAGCATCAGAAAACCCTGACAGTCACACAGCAACACCTTGACAACAGCATCACAACACACTGATGACCATACAGCAACACCCTGACAACCTCACAGCAACACTTTGACAATGCATCATAACAGACATATGACTCTACAGCAACACCCTGACAACAGCATCACAACACTGACAACTGCACAGCAAAACCTTGATAACAGCATCACAACACTATGATGACCACACAACAACACCCTGAAAATTGCACAGCAAAACCTAAAGAACCACACAGCAACACCTTGACAACAGCATCACAACACCTTGACAACAGTATCACAACACTCTGATGACCACACAGCAACACCCTGAAAACTGCACAGCAAAACCTTGACAACTACACAGTAACACCTTGACAACCTGACAGCAACACCTTGACAACAGCATCAGAACAGACAGATGACTGGACAGCAACACCCTGACAATCGCACGGCAGCGCCTTGACAACCTCACAGTAACACCCCGATGACCGCACAGCAACACCTTGACAACAGCATCACAACATCCTGAGAAAGGCACAGTAACACAACCACATAGTAACACCTTGACAACAGCATAGAAACATCTTGAAAATCACATAACGTCTCTTTGAGAAGCACACAGCTACACCCTGACAACCACATAACAACCCTTTGGCAACTGCATAGCAACACATTAACAAATTCATAGCAACAACTTGACAAGTACCTGAGTTTTCCACCACTTTTTTTTAGAAAATATTAAAATGATCTTATTATTATCTAGTATAATAATATGCAATATTTAATGCTGAAGGATAAGCAGTAAGGTATATAATATAATAATATAGGTATATGTAAATCAGACTGAGAGTCAGAGGCTCTGGGAATCATGTGAAGCTGATTCGAAACAGTGATTGTATGGAGGCAGCTCTTGGTTTTGACACGCATGTCAGTGTCATAAACCTGAGCCCATGTCTTTCAGGGAAAAAAAAGCCTTTTAAACGGATGATGGCAAAAAGCCTCCACGCCTCGAGTTCACATTAGCCGCGGCGCTAAAGTGACGGGATGCCGTTGCTAATTCAGTTTTTAGAACAATGCATCCCGTTCCCATCACAGCCTGAGAAAGAGCTTCATAAATGAAAGAGGAGAGCAGCAGAAATCAGCTCTCGGAGAAACGCCGTGAATAATGTGCATATTAGAGGATGTTATTGCTGCTTTTTACTGTCCACCCGAATAATGAATTTATCACTTTATGGCAAAATCCATAATGGAATTACATGAAGGTGTTGTGCGGAGAAGTCATTACAAACTGAATTATTTGTCTCTTTGCGTCTCTGTTTCTCTCTGAGTGATGCTGTGTTTGTGGCTTCGGTCGTGACGGGCCTCGCTGACGCCTGCAGCACAATCAGACCACAGATTAACAATATTTCCCTTCTCCTCTCTGCTGTAGTTTTATACAGCTCTTCTGGTTTGATCAGACGAGATACTCAGCTCCTGACAAAACTGAGCCTCTGGTCTGTTCTGATGCAGAAACAATAAAAATATACAACAAACCATCTGATCGTATCATACTCATAACTCTCTCTCACCACTTCCTCTCAGTCTCTACTGTCCTATACAAATATAGGCTAAAATATCAATATTTTTATAGCAATGTGGATATTAAAATATGTAATTATATGAATTCTGTATTATTATAAATATATGTCATTACTTTTAATATTATATTAAGGAAATATTATTATATAAAAACGCCAAAAATCCAAAAGATTTTTTTAAAATGGTACTAAGACGTGCGGATCCATTCACAGGGTTTTATTTAAAGACATGGTCAAACAGGCAGGGTGGAGACAACAGCAAACAGGAATTGTAGAGGCAAAACACAAGGATAGTCCAGAGCTGTAGTGAGGGTCGGTCGTTCAGCGAACAAAGTCCGAACGGGGCAAAACCAGAACAATAACCCAAAGCAAGGTGGAGGTCGGTACACAAACAATCAGGCAAACAATAAACACACAGGGAAACGCTTCGTACGAGGAAAATCCCTCAATACGCAGCGTTTAGACTAACAAACATGAACACTTTTTAAAGGTGACACAAGAGGGTTAACGAGGGGGTGGAGCTGATCAATTGCTTTGGGAACTAACAAGGGGGCAGAGACCGAACAGGGGAACACACTTCATAATAAGAGTCCTTACAATACAGAAACACAGACAGGGGTAACACACATAACAGTCCAGGGTGGAGTGCCCTCTGCTGGAGCGTGACAAATGTCAAATATATTTTAACTATTAACATTAAAATATATAAATATATATTATAAAAAATTATTAATTTATAGTAGTCTCTGTTTTCTTATATAAATGTCAAAAATGCAACTAAGAAATCTTTAAATATATGAATCAATATATCTTAATACATATTAAATGTGTGTGTCTGTATATATATATATATATATATATATAATCAATATTTATTATTACAAATGATTTCTATTAGTCTCTGCTGTCTAATACAATTGCCAAAAATGTCAATAATAATCTATATATTTAAATTAATAAATAGTAACAAATACAATAATAATTATGAATATATATTTTAAAAAATAATGAAAATATATGTAATAGAAACAAATATCTCTTACTCTTAAAAATATTGGCAAAATAAACAATTATATATATCTTGACGCTATACATATATATAGTGTATATATATATAAGTATTTCTCAGGTTATGTGTTTTATACATCAGTGATGGAATCATGAGCTGTTTCTGAGAGTTTCACTGATCCTCTGGTTGAGTCGTGGCACCATTTCAGAGTAAAGAGTCCTCTACTGAGAGAAACCATCACTCTCCTGCTTCTGTTCTTCTCCTCAGGTTTTGAGGGCATCTCAAAGCTTATCTTCTCTACCTTCATTGAAAGCTATGTCTCTGGTCAGGAGCCTCGTCTGATTGCTCATCCAGATCCTCCTGATAGACCCTGGACTAAATCGATTCCAGGCTGTGGTGAATATGTGTGTGTGTGTGTGGGGGGGGGCTGATTTGTGTCCGAGCCGCAGGTTTATTATGTGCTGAAGTTAATATTATTGATATTACGCCGCTTTGGAGAGGAAAGACCCTCGATCCATGACAGATGTCTTTCATTTGAGGAGAAACGCTCGATATCTTCTGTCATTACACCGAGAGCTGAAGATGATCTGCTTCACCGCTAAAGATCAGATGATCAAAGTAATCTGGCCATCGGACTGGATCAAATCTTCAAAACGGGTTGTTCAATAGAAAAAAGAATTCTGAATTTAGATTAGATCACAAACTGTAATCTAGGCTTTGATCTGGAGTAAATCCTCGGTTTGTGTTTAAAGCATTTCAGTAAGATACTTTTGATCCCAAAAAAATTGATTATTCTGATTCCAGGTGAACTTCAGGAACAAAAATGTAACTAAAACTGGACCAAAAAATACATTTGTAACATGTAAGCAGTGTTGAGTAAGTTACTCTAAAAACTTAATTAATTACTAGTTGCTAATTACATCTTCAACAGTGTAAATGGATCACAAATGACTCTCTCCAAAAAGTATTTAATTACTTATCACTAATTACTTTCTAAATCCAATATCAACCTGGAGGAGTTAATGATACGAGGATAGACATGAAACACTTCTTTTAATTCTTTCAAGTAACTATCAGTTCTTACACTTTAGGGTGAATTCTCACTGTTAACTTACTATATTAACTCTGACTTTTGCCTCAAAATATTCCTAATTACTGCTAATTAATACTTAGTAAAGTAGTTCAATTTAAGAACTGGGCAGGATTAAGGATTCAGAATAAGAGCTTGCAGAATAAGACATTAATATGTGTTTTTGAAGTAATTATAAACATCCAATATCCCAGTAATATCCATGTTAATAACCAGCTGGTTAATACTGAGACACTAAAGTGTTACTAATATTCTTATTAACTCACCAAAGTATTTCAAGTCAGAAGGGTTCATAAAAAAAGCATGCCTTTTAAATTCTGATGTTAAATCTACTGTAAATGTCCTACAGTCTATACAGTATTATGTTCAATTACATTAGAAGTAACGGTAATAACTGTCATTTAAATTAAGAAAAATAAGTGTAATGATTTAAAGGGAAAAGCAATTAAATGATGTTAACTGAATACTTGTACACTGCATGGAATACATTCCCAAACCCCCAAACAGCTGTCAATATCAAACAAAATATGTAAGTTGTTGTTTTTAAATCACTGATTGTCAGAAGTAGTTATTTTTGTAAATTATATGCAAAACCTTGACATAGTTTTTTCTCCCGTCTCATTTATTTCTCCATCACTATGTCACTTCAGGGGCTCCGTAGAGCTCTATAATCCAGATTTGGAAATCTGAACAAGTGTGTATCTGGATCAGTGTAATCTGATCCAATTTAGCTTTGATCCTGGATCTGAAGACATGGACTGTCCTGATCCAGATTCAGTAAGGACCCTGGGCCCCTGGAGTGTGTTTGGGGGCCGTGTTTAGCAGCTCACGCTCACATTACTCTTCATTACGAGCGAGTCGAAGTACAGCACCCTCGCGTCTCTCACCACAAACTCAAATTTATTGAGCTGCCCGACTCCTGCTAATTGAAAGAAATTGTGTGTCTGTTTGTGTTCGAGGCTCTTTGAGGAGCGGAGCGATGGCGTGTGTGAGGAGCTGCGGCTCTAGAGCGCCACCTTCAGACACACATACTACACACACACACACACCGCTCTACCTGAAGACTCAGTTCAGTAGCTTAAAACTAGCCTACATACCAGAGGAAAGTGTACCACACAGCTGTATGTATATGTGTGTGTGTGTGTGTGTGTGTATATATGTATATATATTTTTTTTTTATGTTTGCAAAATGCGCTTGTGTATGTGTGTGCATAAATAATATATAAATTATTTTTATACAATTGTTTATATATGTACGTGTGTACTTTTATACTTTTTATAAAATATTTTTATTATATATTTTTTAGTACACTGTAAACTCTAATCACACAGCTGTATGTATATGTATATATATAATTTTGTTTTGTTAGGTTTTTTTTACATTTGCAAAATGTGCTCTTGTGTGTGTGTGTAAATAATATATATATTATTTTTATAAAATTGTTTATATATGTATGTATGTGTGTGTATATTTATATATAAAATGTACAAAAAATATACAATAAAGTTATATTAGTAAAACGTACAGCCTATTATTGCTGTAAAAACATTTACAAATGTATTTAAAATATATATTTTTGGCCTGAAATATAAATGGGTAGTTGATAAATAAAATTTGGTTTTTGATGGTGTGACAGCAAAAAATAAATAAATAAAACCTAACACACAAATAACATGAGAAAAATATATCTTCATTCTAAGATTTACAAATAGCATTAGAGAGGTTTATCTTCAAATGAAGTTTTTTTATATAAATTTTTTCTGTCACGCCATAGAAAACATTGATATGTCAACTACCCACATATACCTCCATATGAGAAATTCATAGCAATGAACAGGAAAAGTAAGGCTGTAAACTTCATCAAATAAGAGTCGAACTCATATAGTGCAGTAAAGCAGCAGCTCTATAGTGTGAGTTCAGAGTTGATTTGACTGTATTTTGAGGTGATATGGTGTGAAGTAGCTGTTTGTTGTGGTTTTCTCTGCAGGTGTTGATTAGTGACCTGATGTGTGGAGCTGGTCTGCGGTCAGTGATGTCGAATGAAACAGAGCCGAGACGAGCGGAAACACACAAACCCCGAGCTGTCAGAAAACACTGACACGACTGAGGCTTTCTTCTGCCTGGGCTTTCTTCCTCTGTCAGCGCTGGAGGAACACCTCGTATCTCAGCCTCTCAAAACTCACAATAATTGCCTGATTCAGTATTCACAGCCAAATCTGTGCAGAAACGCATTCAAAAAGACTTTGTGGAAAAATAAATAACTCGTCCTGTAAGAGTGGCACATTTAAAATCATTTGTGTGTGTGTGTGTGCATTAATAACACACACACACCTGAGCAATGATGCACAGAGAGAGAGAGAAATATGGAGAGATAATGTGAGAAACTGAAGGTGATCTGTGTTTGAAGTGATTCTTTTGATCATGTTTATAAAAACAGCAGGAATATGATCAGCAGCTCGTTCACTAACGATCCGGTCCTTTCAGATCATCACCACACTTCACTGCTTTTGATTTGTTTTATCACAGAAAATCAAACACTTATTTTACTTGGTATTTCTGTTTTGATTGATTGATTGATTCTGTTTTGTTTTGATTTCCAGTAAAAATATCAATCATTCTTAATTATTTGGAAGAACAATGAGTCAAGATTTAAAGTCTTAAAGTCTGAGAAATGTTTGAAAATGAAGTGAATTGGTAACACTTTATAGTAACTGCACGCTATGAATCATTAGTTAAGCGTTAGTAAATAGTCAGTTCATCCTTTATAAAGCATTGTTCCAACATTAATAGACATTATGAAGCAGTTTATAAATACAGCTATAAATGCCCTGTTCTTGATTTATAACCATATCTATTATAAAGGAGATTTAAAGGCTCAGTTATCTTCCAAACAGAACAAATAAACAAACACAACACAGAGGATACAGAACTATTCAATTCAAGATGCAAAAAAACCTGAAACTATTATCATGTGTCTAAATAATAAGATTTATTTAAATCATTTATTAATCATTTACTTCGACTTTCTAACCGATCTGAACAACTCCTAAATAACTGCTTTGTTAAATAACATCATTTAAAAATTATAAATTGATCATTAATAAAAGATGGAAATACAATTACTAAATATTATATATATATATATATATATATACACACTCAAGAACAAGGTATTTATAGATGCACTTGTAAACTGCTTACTAATGCATAATAATGTAGGAACAATGCTTTATAAAGGATGATCTGAGTATTTACTAACGCTTAACTAATTATTGTGCAGTTATTATAAAGTGTTACCAGTGAGTTTATGCTTGAAATATCTGTCAGTGAGGAGTGAATTAAGTTGGTTTTCTGACTTCCTTGGAAGATATTTGTTCTTGATTTAATCATAAACTCACTTCATTTTAATACAGTCCTTAAAAACAAGTCTTCATATCTTAAATCGAGTTATGTTTACTAGAGATGCAAAATGACTTAAAACATTTACATGAGACATTATTGTTTAGAGGAGAGAGAGATACAGCCAATCAATGGATGGGGATTATTGGGGGGCCATGATAGACAAGGGCCAGTGGGAATTTGGACAGAATTTAAGGATCAGGATTCCAACTTTCTTGAAAAACTTGGTCAATTTTTATAAGCCTCAGTCTACATTATTTAATATTTTCTTTTCTGAAATATATGATCAAATGTTAAATCAGATAGCAATTATGAATTAAATATATTCTTAATTCTCATGTTGTGCTTACTGTCAGTTTGACTCACACAAAGTTAATAAATTTCCCCAAAAAAATCATTTTTGTACTTTAAGATAGTTTGCACTTCAGTGGTGTCCCTTCTTTTCTAAAGGTTTAGCTGTTTTTTGATCAGAAACACTAGATTAGGAAAGGCATTTTCCGAACAAACAGGTAAAAACTCTGGAACAGTCATGAGTGTGCTGTAATACTCAAGCTGTGTTTGGATGCTGTTGTGGACGATGAGAGTGACACACTGACCGTCTGCAGGAGATCCTGCTGGTTTCTGCCTGATCAAGCTCTCCATCCTGACACATTTGTGCTCCTCAGACAGCGTCTCCCAGGAGCCTCACTGCCGTCCGATCACTGTCACCAATTTGTACATAGCCATGAGGGCCATACAGGGGACAGACACACAGCTGTAATGAGCCTCGCAGGAGCCTGCTGTCCACACACACTCATACACACACACACGTATGAGTGCATGTATGAGTGTGTGTGTGTGTGTGTCGGGCACCTGTCTCTCTCTCACCTGTGTGTGTGTGTGTGTGTGTGTCGGGCACCTGTCTCTCTCTCACCTGTGTGTGTGTGTGTGTGTGTGTCGGGCACCTGTCTCTCTCTCACCTGTGTGTGTGTGTGTGTGTACTCACACACACTCAAACAGATGATTCACAGCTATTGATTGATATGATATACAGACTGTAAATGAAACAAGATCATAGTTAGATTCTGAGATACAGACACTGCTCTGCACATGTGAGGTCACATACAAGCATTAGAATGCTATTTTATCATTATTTTCATGAGTCTGAATGTCCTATATGGAGATGCAAGATTAATACTGTAAATATAAAGATGAGCATAATTGAACAATACACGGTGTGTAGTGTTTAACATAATAAATCTGTTCTTCAGAAGTGTCTCTTTCTGTGATAAACACTCATTGTTGATTAATCACACATGAAGGAATATTAATATTGTGATGGGAACAGAGTAATGCTGATCAAACACTGACACCTGCTGGAGACTAAAGGCACTGCGCCTCCTCAAAGTGTGCTAAATGTCCTGTCTATATGGGTCAGTGTTAAAGTTCTTCAGTTTTTCCCTCCTGATCATAACAACTGTGTTTTGCACAATTAAAAAAAAAATTACAGGTTTTCATTTTAGCGGAACTATCCCTTTAACACACTTGTCTTCTCTGCAGTAATGCACAAGAGTTTTCTGTGGTCTCTCAGATTTCTGAGCACTAGAGAGCGCTGCTGAAATGAACAAACACACTTTGTGCTGGAGTTAGCTTTTACTCAGTGTGAGGCCTTAAAGTCATAATGCATACATTCTTGAACATTTGTATAAATCAGTAATCTTTTCAAGTAATATAGGACTATTCCTCAGAACTTATTCCAAGAGTGACTGTCAGTCTTATGAGTAAATAACACATGTCCTATAAATAAACTGCTCTGTGTGAGATTGTTGAGTTTCAGCTGCTTTAGAAAAATTATTTAAAAACACAGAAGCACATTAGTGGTCATGTTTCATATCTAGAGAAAGAGAAAAGTTACGCTTTTCTGTCAAAAGAGTTTATATTTTAATGCTTTTCAGAGGTGCATCTTTATTTACTTTGTTATTATTATCCTCATTATTTAACATCATTTTTATTTTATTTATGTTTTGTTGTTGTTGTTGGAATATGTGTGCCATACAAAGTTGACATGTTCCGTGTCTGAAGTTGTAAATATGCTAAAAACAGTCTTTGTGATTATCTTAAACACCATCTCAATTTTTTTCTTCTTTTCTGGGGAATGTTTCCTGTTTCCTGCTTCCTGTTTCTACCCTGTTGAGATGAATATATTTGCTTTTAAGTGTGAAAATTCTATTGAGATGATATAAAATACATTAGAGCGAGTTTCTGAAGACCAGAAGAACATTATAAGGCAAATATTTTATTATATAATTAAACAGCCAAATATAACATTGACTTCACAATCTTAAGATTTTCAACAATATTACACAATGAGATTCTCAATATAATTAACAGTCAAAGTTCAAACATTGTCCTGAAATCTGCTAAAAAGAGTCGATGAACATTAGTGTGATTGAAATCAATTCGACTGTCTTAGAAAAAGACAAACCAACACATTCCAGTCCTTCATGAACTCCTCCGCTGATAAAATCACCGCGAACAGACTTCATGTAGCTGTGAGCGTAGCAGTGGTGTTGAGAGAGTTAGTGTCGTGGGTGGAGGAGCTTACGGCCCGGCTCTGAAGAGTCCGGTCTTCCTGAGGTGTCTGACGATCAGAGGAACACAGACCAGCGTGATGCTGATGCGCAGCGGAGCGAAGAGCTTGTGTACGGCGTATGCTAACACAAATGTGCTGGTGCCCGCCGCGAGCCGAGACTGAACCACCGACTCACTGAAGCCCAGCTTACACAAGAGAGCCGTGACGTCCAGCCCGCTGCAACACACACACACACACACACACACAACATCAGAGCAGGAACTGGTCTCTGCAGCAAGTTGATACAGTTAAATATTTCGGAGAACTTCCCTTTAAATCACATATTAGTCATATTCTACTCAACTGGAATTAGTACTTTACATTGATCTAGAAACAGTGTTCTGTGTTCATAAGAAAAATGCCTCTCAACTTCTACTTCCAATCCTTGATTTGTATTATATGCTCCAAGAGAACATATTCACATACAACAATACTTTTAGACCTTTTTTTGTTTCTTGTGTCAAAAAAGCTATTGCTAAACGAGTTTTCTTGTTTAAATGTCTAGAATAATTTACCTGCTGATATTCAATCTATTACATCATTGAAGATGTTTAAGCAATTTATGAATGCTTCAGAATACAGACCTAAAGTTGGTCTCTTTTTAAAGAAGGCGGTCAGCAGAATAAAAGTGCAAAAGTAAAAGCATAAGAAAAGTTATAGAAATTTACATTTACTGTAAAGAAAACGTACTGCACTATTTTGATAGTTTTTTTTAAATAAAATGAATATTTTACAAAATAGGTTTTTATCCAAATTTGATATAAAATTAAAGCCATATGTCTAAACAAGTTATGTTCCAAATTTGAAGTTGCTAAAAAAAAATTGGTTTAGGCGTTATACCACAAATAGCCACCAGGTGCTTTTTTTAATGCATTTTTCTACACAAATGTACATATTTCTCGATCTGTATTACTTCTATCACCAAAAAAAAAACAAATATGAACTTTTGGTTCTACTATGTTGTGATCAAAAATGAGATGTTACATCTCGAGGGGTTAATCCTAATAAATTAATTCAAATTCAAAGACTACTCACAATTGTAGCAACAAAGATGGAAACATAATTCATGCATGTAAAAATTGTATTTAAATGACTGTTTCCCATATGTGCAAGTCATTAGAGTTTTTGGCTCATGGTCTGCATTTAAAGTCATTTCTTTATGAACCTTGCCTTACATACATCATCATGTTAGAATAGAAATGGCCCCTGTCCAAACTGCTGCTATAAAATTAGAAGCAGACAATTTCCTAGAATATCATTCCATGTTTAAACATTAAGATTTGTGCTCATGGAAACTAAACTTGTTTATTAGAAGGGGGTGCCAATACTTTTGTCCATGTAGAATATTTGTTTACAGAGTTGACTGTTTTGTTAAACAAATGAATCTGACCTGGATATGGCGAGGTAGAAGATTCCCAGAGAAATGAGTGAGATTCCGATGTGGAAGGAGATGCCGACGGCCCCATACTCCTTAAACACCTTCCTGAGCTGCTGCGTCTTACTGGGCTTCTCTCCTGACCTCTGACCTTCAGCACCGGACACAGACGACACCTGATCCTGCTGAGACACCAATGATTTCATCAGACTACAGAGATCTGAGATGAGGCCCACGAGCTCCAGCTTCACACAGAATCAGGAGGGGCTTAACAGACAACAACCAATCAGAACGCAGGAGCTCTGGAGTGACACCCTCGAGAGCCAATGAACGCAGTGCTGCTGTGTGAGGACTCACTAATCCACGCCCAAATATTATCCTATCCTAACAAAGCATACATTATTTATTTAGCTTTCAGATCATGTATAATCTCAATTTCAAAAAATAGACCCTTTTGACTGGTTTTGTGCTCCAGGGACACATTTACAGATCAGATGGAACAGCAGAGCTAACTTCAGCTCTAATCATGTAGAAGTAGAAAAGAATTCCTAGTGTTTGAGATTCAGAGTCGCTGAGAAGTGTGTGTTTACTCGACAGATCAGTGTGTTTGTTCTGGTGCTCGAATGACGGAGCTGGTTATGTTAACCTGTGAGCCACAAACATGACCTTACTCAACCTCCGACAACACAAAGAACACGCTTTCATCGCCATAGAGACGCCAGCAGTGTGTGTGTGTGTGTGTGTGTGTGTGTGTGTGGGGCAATATGCCAGTGTTTAGACACAATGGTGTGTTGTGTAAGATAAGAGTGTGTGACACACAATCTACTGACACACACACAGATGAGAGAGACGTTACAGCCGACATAATGGACGAGACTACAACTACACATCTACATTAATTATTTTTGTGTGTGTGTGTGTGTGTGCATGTTTATGTGGTTTATGAGGACACAAATGTGTATAATGACATGGGTATGACAGGT
>JAUMHE010000306.1:1624263-1635340 GCA_032359235.1 Enteromius mattozi
CACACACACACACGGACTCACACACTCTCACACACACAGACTCACACACAGACTCACACACTCTCTCACACACAGACTCACTCTCTCACACACAGACACACACACATAGACTCACACACTCTCTCATACACACACACACACACAGACACACACACTCTCTCATACACACACACACACTCAGACTCACTGCTGGATGAGGGTCTTGACGAGGCCTGTGTGTCCACACGTGGCTGCAGCATGAAGTGGCGTCCAGAGCTCATTGTCCTGAGCGTTGACAGTCGCTCCGTGAGCCAACAGGATCCGCACCATATCCTCATAGTTATCAATACAACACTGAGAAAGACAGAGAGAACATGAGGAGAACTTTATCTAGAAGTCAAAACTTCAACCTCACTTCACACTCAACTCAAACACTTTAACATTTCAGTTAATGTTCTTGTAAATCTGTAAACCCACAGCAGCTCCAGAAATACAAAAACAAACGCTGAACATAAAAACAACGTGATTTTCCAGCTCCAGTGTGTGTGTTGGGTGGGGATGGAATTTTCCAGTAGGATTCAGGATGTAGGTCCGTATGTTGTCAACAGACTGACACCAGTACGGTCAGCTGAGTGAAGCTCCTGTAGTTTGTTGTGGTTAAGCTGCCTAGACGTGGTGGATCTAGCGTGTTTCTAAGGTACTCTGGGTAGTTGTTATGTGGTTGCTGTTCTAAATGGTTTCTCAGTGGTTCAAGTCAAACGTTTACCTCACATCTCTGTGATATTTTACACACTAAAGTAATACTTGGAGTGTTTGTTCAGATCACTATAAGCACTATTAATAGAGATGCTTGACTTAGTAACCACCACTAACTTCCTCAGATAGCACACGAGAGACATTCTGCATTTAGAAGCGCAGAAAACTTCCAAACACACACACTCAAACCAGACCAATATGATATAAAACACTGTGACTGTTGTGCTCTGAAGAAATAAGAGATGTTTGCTGGAGCGCTGATGGATGTTTGTTTGTTTGTTTGTTTGTTTGCGATAAGCATCAGAAAATACCTTCGGATCAAAGAGTTATGCAACAGATAGAGAGGATTTGTTTACTAGCAGTAATCCAGTGAAGAAAAGACAAACACACACACACACACACACCGCGGTCTGTTTGTCTGCCGTTTAATCCTGACGATCCAGCCTGGAGAAAGAGTGTGAGGCATTCTGGGAAAGAAACGCTCTGAAAGAGGGAGCAGGCTAACACAAAGAGAGTCTTTCATCAGCACTAAACACCCACAGACAGACAGACACACAGCACTGGAAACACACTCATCTACAGTCAACACCCCACACAATTACACACGAGCTGCTGGAGCTTATTAATCACTAATTAATCATTCGTGTGTAGAACAACGAACACGGATTCTGCAGCGGTTCACAAAAACTATGACAAAAAATATTCATTGACACGAATCTCTCATGAAACGCTAACCGTGTTATTTCTTTGATGAAATAAGATGAGACTAAAACGTAGTTTTAAAGAAAAAAATGCTGCGGTTGCCAAATGTGAAGAGTTTAAATCCTCTACTTGTATTGCAGAGTTTAATTTATGTTCTCAATCTGGCAACCATTCTTGTTTGCTATCTACACATGAGAAATAAGCACTAATGGTCTGAATCATCTGGAGTTTATTGATCTCTACTGAGTTATTCTACTCAAATGAAGGTATAATACAGAGAGTCTGTGTTCATTTACACAGATATCTGCTATCAGACCTCCTCATGATGAACTGTAATATGAACTTGACTATATTAGTTGTGACTGAGGCTGAATAAATGCATTTACTGTATACACTCAATACAAAGCCTTCTAGCGATGAAGAGAATTTGGAATTAATATTACAAATGAGTTCTACTAGTTTTCATAATGCAGAGAGTGTGTTTGTATTTATGATAATATAATAAATCAGGAGCAAATAAATAAAGCAAATAAAGCTAACTTACTCTTGATCTGTGTTTATAGATGAAAGTGCAATAATTCAACCACAATCATGTTCATGAGCAAAATAACTATCAGTCTAACCGTAACGCAGCATGACTAAAATGTGAGTTCACTTTAACATTAGACTAAAATTCCCAGACATCTATGGTTTCACAGACAAAGCTAGTCCTAGACTAAGATGACTGACTGATCTTAAAACATGTTAGTGCCTTCGTTTTGTCTTAAGATGCACACCAGTAATGTTTTTTTTCTAAGGCGTGTTTATAAAAATGACTGTGTTTATAACCTAATCCTGGCTTAGACTAAACCTTGTCTGTGAAACCAGGCCTTAGTCGACTAAAGCTTGACCGGACAGATTCAAATGAACAATATTGTGCAGAAGATCTGAGAGAGAGATGAAAACACATCTCTTTATTGTAAAATAGCGGAGTATTAATGACAGTGTGTGTGTGTGTGTGTTCACCTGGTGCAGGGCCGTCAGTCCATCTTCGTTACACAGATCAGGACTCAAGTTATTCTTCAGTAGATATCGCACTGTAAAGAGACACACAGAGACATTCAGATTAATATTCTCATCAATCACTGTGTGTTAAACCCTAGTGAGCACACTATCTAGACACCCTCACTGGGTGTGCTGTCCAGGTTTGGAGGAATTCTGATCATGTTTTTGAGTGATTAATGCAGTGATTAACTGTAGGGCTGATGATAAGAGAAGCTCTGAACGATGCAGCATGTCAAGACATTATTAAAATTCTGTAATATTTTATACCTTCATCTCTTCACCTTCGAACTGTCAACCCCTCAAACACAAACATAATTACTAACAAGAGCTAATTATGAAGTGCTTAATGCACAAACACAAGGATGTGATGATCAGAGTCTGTAATGAGAGTTAAATGTGTCAGAATGCAATTAAACACTGACTTCAGCACAAAGCCCTCATGATTATTCATCTGACAAGCAGCATTTAACATTCAAACATCACGCTCCGTATTTATCAGACATATTTCCTTTCACTAGATCAAAACTATCTAAAATATCAATATATAATAACAATATAAATAAGTAAACAATAGCGAGAAAAGCACAGGAACACATGAATAATTACTGAAAACTGTTTATTAATCATCGAATAACTTCTGATTGGCTGAGACTGTGTGACATCACTCAGTGTTTAGTGTGGACAGACAGAGTGAATGTTACAATAAAAATATTATTATAAATACATTACATTCATCAGTATTCAATTACAAATATGATCATAGACAACATACTGTCTAAATAACATCTCGAATCACTGTGTCTCTGTGTGTGTGTGTGTGTGTGTGTGTGTGTTGAACGTCTGAAGTGCACTCTGGTCTCTTCTCGGTGTTCTGTCCCTTTAATCTGCTTCTCAAACACACACACTTACTATTAATGGACAGCTATATTTGACACCAACAGACAAGAGAAGCTGATTGAACAAGAAACAAGGACAGAGAGAGAGAGAGAGAGTTTTCATTTCACACACACGATGAGTTCATGTGTTTCATTTCTCAGAGCAGAGGAAATGAAGACGCTGTATAATAAAACACTTTAGATTGAGACGAGTAGTTGAGTTTCAGTGTTGGGAAGTAACTAGTTACATGTAACTAAATTAGATCATTTAATTACTAAATAAATGTAATTGTAATCAGTTACATCTGATTTTTTTCTTCACACCCTCACATGTCTCAGGAGTTCAGGACTTATTCCATAACTGGTTTATTTTCTTTTGGGATAATGTATATGCTTTATTTATTTATTTATTTATTTTTAATTCTTTTCCACAAGGCATTGTTAGATCTAGTGTTTTCTGTCATAGATATGCAAAGCTTTAATTTCAAAAACAGTATCATAGCTATTAAACTATTTCTTATTATTATTTTAAATCTGTAATTAACCTCAGAATAATCACAAAAGAGGTGTTAAAGTCTGATTTTGTGCTGGCTGTGCTTTAAAATTAAATTATTAGGTTACATTTTATTTTAAGGTGTCCTTCTTAAAATGTAATCATGCATTTACATTATGCATGATTAATTGTTATTATAATAGTAAGTACATGTAACGTGTAACAAAGACACACTAAAAGCATTACCAAATAATAATATAATGTAAATACAAACGATGAAGGATTCCTAAGATGACAGTAATCAGTGTGAGGTTAACTCTGCCTGCTTTACATGTTTGAAAATAATTTAGAGAAGTAATCAAAAAGTAATCAGGTACACTAATGAAGCTGCTGAAATAGTTACACTACTTGTTACATTTTATATAGTGTAATTTATAACCTATAACTGATTACATTTCCAGAATAACTGGGTGTTTTTCTCGTGCTGTGTTTACAGTCACTCTCTCTCTCTCTCTCTCTCTCACACACACACACACACACACACAGAGGACGAGCGGCTGAATTCCTGCGCAGGGAGGAGACGCTTCCAGAAGATAACCCCGCTCCAGTAAACACAGAGACACACCCGTCTTATCAGAGCCGCTCGTGAGGATGAGGACGATGAAGATTTCACGTGTGGGTCTGTGTCAGGACCTCTGGTGGGCTTTAATGACTGGCACATTCATACACAATCACACAATACACACACACACACACAGATAACCACAGTAATCTCTGCAGGACCAGCACAAACACTCAATAAGCTGTTAGCACGAGCTGATCAGAAGAGTTTAACCACACCTCTCATTGTTTATTTACATATACAATAATTACTGTCTAATCCAAAATAACTACATACAAAAGTTTTTGTTTGCATAATATTTGTGTGTGCACTCACTGTGTATATTATTTCTATAAATACACACACGTACGTTATATTTTGAAAATACTGTACTTACATGTCTAAATTTATATTTGTGTAGTTTATATTATAAATAAATACATGAACAACTTTTTTTCTGAAATATATACATGCATGTGTTTATACTATACATAATAAATATACACAGTACACACACATATATTAAACGATATATAAACAAAAAATTCATTCATGAAAAGCTTATAATTCAATTAATTTTGTGCTGCCAAACAATTAATTGTAATTAATCACATCCAAAATAAAAGTTGTGTTTACATAATATATGTGTATATTTTTTATTATAATAAATTATTAAATAATCATTTATAAATTATCATATATTATTTATTTTTATACAGTTATAGTTTTCTTCTTTCATATTTATCAGATTTTCTTTTTTCACTACATTTTCAGTAAATGTTTTTTGAGCAATTTTGTTGTTTTTGTTATTTTTATCAGTTTATAAACTGTTTATAAATATGTTTTAGTTTTAGTTCAGGGCTTCGAGTTTCAAAAATGAGAAATGTTTAAGCATTTTGTATATTTATTACATTTATAAATATTCACTGAATAAGGATACTGCAGCTGAACACATCAAACACTCTTTATTTTCTTTAAATTTGTTTGTTATTCTATTACTACAGCTCCATTCCAAATCAATTACATTTCTTTTATTTTGAACTTTTTATGTTTTAAATGAAGACTGTGTAAAACATTAATAATGGGTTTGATAAGGAGCAGTGAATCAGCCTGATGTTTGTTCAGTGTTGTAATAATCTGATGATAACGATGCTGATGTCATATATTCAGATTAAGCTCATCACAGAATTAATGGATCAATAACGATCAGCGAGGATCTCTGGCAGCATCGGAGCAGCCGGCTCTAAATGGTTTGAGTTAATTAGTGATATTGTGTGGATTAATAGAGCCGTGAGTGTCTGACGCTCGGTGTAATGAGAGCGAGACGCTTCATGCTGAGATCAAAGAGCCATCAAAAACTCTTCTAATGAAGGATGATCACACACAAACAGGTTTGAAAGCTTAACTAGAACGTGTTAACATGACGGTCACATCTTCTCACATCACGACCGTGTAAACCAGATGACATGATGTGTGGTACATAATACAGAACTCACAATAATTACAGCAGCACATCAAACACTAAACAGAAAATGTGTGTAACTTGCTGGAAATGTGCTGTTTAAACTTTCTTAAATCAAGATGAGTTTACTGGACATGCCCAAAGACAGAAATAAAAAGAGTTCATGTTTCAAACGAGAGCAAATATCTGCCATCAGGGTTTGAAACATACACCGAATTCAAAAGATAAACAAGCTGATTTTTCTGACTGCATTAGCAGATATTTCTTTTAGTTTTAGGCATAAACTTGACTTAAACACTTCTTCTCATCAGTCACTGTGCATCTGCAGTAAATGCATCTTTTATAAATGTTTAGATTTTTGTACGGGAGGAGACAAAGAGAGAGAGAAGTGCTGCAGAGGAACGTCAGGGTGTTTTTGTTAGGAATCAGCTTGACTGTAAGCAGCATTCATTCATCTGATGTTTGTGAAGTGGTTCTAAGAGCCTCTTCTCTATTAACAGAACACTTCCAGCGTGAAACACACGGATCGGAGGAATAAACAGAGTCTGTGTGCTTCATCTATCATTGATGAAGCTGTAAAGTGAATCTGTCCAGAGAGACGTCGCTGACAACCCACAGTGTGTGTGAAGATCTAGTGCACTACAGAGTGACCATCAGAGCACTAGAGAGTGTCCCACATTCACAACGCCTGCCACGATCAAATATCCATTCAGTGAAAGCGTTAATGAAATATTGAAGAAATAAAAGCAGCAGTCATGAGAGCGGATGTTCTCATCACAGAAGAACCAGCTTTGATTTAAACATTAGCTTCATCAGCTCAGAGTTATTCATCTGAGAGTAACCTACATCTGCAGTGAGCAGAAACAGCCAAACCAAATCAAGTATTTATCAAAAACCAACAAACATTTAAACCATTTTAAATGTTATATATTCTAGAATTATATAAGCCATTTTAAATACATAATATCACAGACCAACATGAACCATTTTGTAAATATATAATGTTAATAGAAGAATATAAACTTTATATTTATATATATATATACACATACCATTTTTTAAATTATATAATATTAATAGAATAATGTAAACCATTAAATATATATATATATATATATATATACACATATAAACTTTTAATATATAACATTCAGACCATGTAAATCATTTATTGAATATATATTTATATAGTAGACCAATAGAAACTTTTATTATATAATATTTTAGACCATATAAATCATTTATTGAATATATAAATATATAATATTGTAGAACAGAGGTTTTCAAACTTATTTTAAATAATAAATGACTTACTTAAAGTACCACCTGATATTTTAAGTAAATATTTCAATAATTTAATGCCACATTTGCATAACTTCAAAATTACATTTATCAGTTTTACAGTTACAATTAATATTTCTATAGCTATTGTTGTCATTACACTCAGTGAATAAAAAAAAAATCATATTTCTGTAATTAAATTTTTTTTAAAACATGTTTTTTCAAAAAGATAATTATTTTTATAAATTCAAGATTTTACATTACGTGACAAAAGTATAAAACTGTAAAACCTTTTATTAATGTGCTAATGGTACACACTCTTACACATTCGGTCCCCAACCACCAGGTGTTCACAAACCCCTGCTGTAGAAGAATATAAGCCTTTATTGCATTTCCAGCAAAATCTCTTTGATGTATATGTGTGCATGCCATGAAATCAAAGCACTCTGCACTGAAGAGATGCATGATGGTCCTGGAGTACAAACCCTGTTCACATGGGATTCACTGCCACCATCATCAGATGCTATCATGTGATCTCTGGTGGAGCCAAAATGAGCCATTACTGAAGAATGACAAACATTTAATCCACATCCCTAATCTCACTCACACACACACACACACACAGCAGGCTGGCACGAGGATGTATGGGTGTATATAGTGTTGCTGAATAGGCAGTGAGTGGTTTTTGCTTACTACAAGCTCATCTGATGTACACACACACGCACTCGTACACACACACACGCACGCGCACACACACACACACACTTGTACACACACTTGCGTGCATACACACACACGCACACGTACAGGCACACAAACCTGCTGCAATTAATATACTGAAGGAACAACGATATAAAGATCAAGACAAAGTAAAGCACCTTTTGAATCTTGTCAGGTCTCATTACATCTGCAATGTACACACACATACACATACACACACAGCATTCTCAGGTTTCACTGCATATGATGATCTTCACTCAGAACACCCTAGCAACCCCATAGCAACCACCTAGAATAGGTCACCGGTCATCATCATCATTATCAAGAACATGTCTAAGTGCAATTAATTTTTGATGAAGCGAGTATCTTCACGTATCCTCTGTGTGTGTGTGCGTGTGTGTGTGTGTGCGTGTGCGCAACTCTGACAAGAGACAGCAAAAAAAGAAGAGCTTACAGAACATTCTAGACTGCCAAAGAATGTTAATGTGGAGCTCTGACACAAAGACAGTGAGATACAGTGAATGAGCAGTGACCTGATGAGCACTTAATGAGCACACACTCTCTCTCTCATACACTCACACACACACAACTCTGTATAGCTATCTTTGTGAGGACATACATTGACTCAATGCAATCTCTAGTTCCTGACCCTAACCCTACCCATCAGAACTAAGTGCTTTACCTAAACCCTTACCCTAAACCTACCCTTTACCCAATTATAACCTGACCCCTAAAATCAAATCTTGACCCTCAAACAGGTCTTTAAAGGGCTCCCAGAAAGTGAGGACCGGCCAAAATGTCCTTACTCTGATGATCTAAAACTCAAACCGGCCCTCACAAAGATAGCTGTAGAAGTGCGCACACACACACACTTTCTCTCATACACACACACGCTCTCAAACATCAAATAAAACTTCAAAAAGGTTTCAATAAAACAATAAACATTTCAGCCTTTAAAAATGAAAAGGGTCAGGTCAAACTGATAATTGCTTAATAAATGATTGATTAATAAATCAACTTGTTTTTCATCAGCTGGTCAAAGGTGTGTAAATCCGGTCTGTGTTTTGAATGTAGTTCCAGTCTCTGACAGCAGGTGGTGCTGATGGAGCAGCAGAATTACAGCTGTTTACCGTAACCTCTGAACAAAGTAGCTTTGCTACTGTACTAGATATTACATGAAGCAAAGATGAAAACAAAATGCCATCAAATCATTTCTGATGATGACTTGTATCATTCCCTTAGCACTCTAAAACTCTTTTCACACAAAACTAAACTATTCTGTATGTTACTGTTACTGTGCTTCATGCTGGATAGTATTTATTTATCCTCAATTAATCAAATGCGGTTTTAATGATAATTAAAATATGAAACTCATGGGAAATTTTAACATGATTTATCATCAAATCAGTAACTGTTCCATCCATAACTGAACATTATACTTGATAATGTCAGCATGCACAACATTACATTATCATAGATGATGAATACGGCACATTGAGTGAGGATTGAGCACAGCTCTGAGCGCATCGATCAGATCAGATCACTTACACCTGTGTCGCACAATTTACAGAAAACCCCAAAAAAACAGGAAAAGAAAAGCAGCATCTTGTGGTTGATGACTGATTTTCTTCGAAACAGTATCTGAGAGAAATTCGACATGTTTATTTGATAACAATATGACACCAGCTCTTCATTCACTGTGTGTGTGTGTGTGTGTGTGTGTGTGTGTGTGTGTGTGTGTGTTGATGCAAACTCAAACCACAGATGTGACAGAAAATGTTAAAATGAGCTCAGCTTCCTCTTTCTCCTCCATCTATTTCTTGTCAAACCATTTACAGAGAACTCACTAGACATTTAAAACCATACCAGACCAGCATCCACGACATGAACTGAGAAGTGATATTCATCAACACAAGAACAACATCCTCATCTGATAAAACCGTTTTTTAAGAGCTCCTGGTTTGCTGTACTTGTATGTAGGCATGCACCATTTTTTCACAGAATATTACTGCAAAATGAATAGTAATTATTTTATTTTTAAATATTTATATTATATTTGATTTATATTATTATATTTTAATAATTATTTATTTTAATGATTATGACAATTATTAATTATATAACATAAATATTTTGATGTAATATACATTTTGGCATTTAGAAGGCACATTTTATTTTCATCACAGAGCCAACAATACTGATTGTGTAGAGTTCAAACAAACGTTTAACGATGTTTAAAAACTAAAAAAGAAAACTAAAGCCGTTTGATTCTTATAAACACTCTGAAATCAGCTGCAGTCGAATGACAGACGAGTGAAGCTGACATGATGATGGACTGAGTGTGATGGGAACTAAATCTGGTGCAAACATTGATTGCAAACATGCCACCCAAAAATGCAACCTAATCTAAATATATATTTACACATCAATAGAGATATAAACAGCGTCCATTAGCCAGTGGTTCTTCCTGGACCTCATGTGTCTGCGGCTGAAGAACAACTATCAGGAAAAGCTTCTTCTTTTTTCAATTATACTAAACTATTATAACATTAAAAACATGAATCTCATCTGAGAGTCACTTCAGCAGCATTTGACCATTTTATTTGAGAAAGCACAGAGACTCACAGATCTTCACTAAAGATCAACAAAATAATGTTTGGTTTAACTTGAAGAAATGATGACAAGTAAAACAGTTTTTAAGGAATACCACAATTTTCCTTTAAATTTTTATTTAAACAGCAAATCTCTGCTGTGCACCGACACAGACATCCTGAAGAACAGCCTCATTCACACACACACACAATCATATACACACACAGTGAAACACATACACACAAAAACACACACATACACACACAGTAAATGATACATTGGAGAAGCACTGCTTCTGCTCCAGGGTGAGTGTGTTTGTTTCTTCTTTTTCTCATGGCTGTCCATAAAAATAAAGCTGTGTCTGATCTCAGTAAGGAGTGTTTCATAAGACTCACACACACACACACACACACACACACACGCATGGCTCCTCTTTATCCACGCATCCAGACAAACCAAACTGTTTCCGAAGCACCAGATAAGCTCATCACTGACAGCAATGAACTACAGCTCACTCACACACTCACACATGTTGTGTTTACATGTTTAATGGGGTCTCTCCATAGGTGTAA
>JAUMHE010000306.1:1662477-1679968 GCA_032359235.1 Enteromius mattozi
ACATGATCTTCAGAAATCATAATAATATACTGATTTACTGCTCAACAAACATTTCTGATTATTATCAATGTTGAACAGTTTTTGTGGAAACTGTGATACATTGTATTTTTCAGGATTCACAGATGAATAGAAAGTTCAAAAGAACAGCATTTACTTGAAAAAGGAATCTTTTGAGCAGTATTGATACTCATCAGTGTGTTTTCATGCTGAGACACTGCTATATTTTCCAGGATTTGTTACGTATCCACAGTAAAGAAACTTTCGACTGATTTGACGTAGAAGTGTGTCACAAGTATATTAATCCCCGCAGACTATTCCTTCAAACAAAGAGCTCAGTTTTCCTGAAGATTGTGTAAATACAAGCCATCAGATTATGATCCTGAGCGATGAAGGAACCAGAACGAGTTCAAGGTCTGTGGTGCAGCTAGGACAGATGATTTTGGAGAATCAGTTTGATTCTGAAAGTACTAAACCAAGCGGTGTGCTGGAACAGCAGTTTATCTTAAGGTTTGTCACTGCTTAGTTGAAGTTAAGGAAGTGGAGCTAGTTAAAAAGCAAGAGATTCGTCCGGTGTTTCCGGTGTTGGGCACTGGTGGGCTCTTCCTGTCTCAGGATGCTGGGCTGCGCTGATGTTCCTGTGAGGAGCGTTCTGGCTCTCATGTGTTTACACGCCGAGGAGCTCTCAGGAGCTCGACGCGGTCAGCTGTGGATTCCTGCCCTCCGCGGGAACAAGAACCAGAGCAGAATGCCATGGGGAAGAAACATGGGTCAGTCGTGGCTGCTGGGAAAAACCACTGGACACGCTCCTGTCAGGTATGAGCCACGGAGAACACGAGCTGAGATGCGACACAAAACTCAATCAGCTGACCACCCTGGAGCACAAAACTGGTCACATTCGTGAAAGCTGAATGAATCATCTCTTGATGTCTGGTTTGTTAGGATATAACAATATTTGAGATACAACTATTAGAAAATCTAGAATCTGAGGGAGCAAAAACATCTAAATATTGAGAAAATCATCAGTTGTTCAAATGAAGTTCTTAGCAATGCATATTACTAATCAGAAACGAATGTACAAAATATCTTCATGGAACATGATCTTTACTTAATATCCTGATGATTTTTGGCATAAAAGAGAAATGTATAATTTTGACTCATACAGTGTATTGTTGTCTATTTCTACAGATACACCTGAGCTGTGCATACACTATGATGTTGATTTTTTAACACTGAACTAGTCATCTTAAAAATGTAACAATATGATTTTTTATTAAGCATCTGCTTAAAGAAGGTTGTATTCTAAGTGAAGCAACAAATTCACTTGTTATATATCTTTACAGAAAAGCTGCATGAAATACTGTCTTAAAACATGCCGTGCTCAAAAATATAATAAGAAAAATGATCAAATCCAAACATTCAGTTTTAGAAGACAACAATTCAGGCTGATTTAAATTCAAAGTATAACAGCAGTAGTCTATTATTAATAGTAAATATAGAAATGTTATGAAAGCATGCGATACTGAACATAATCATTATTATCACTGGTGTATTGACAATGTGTCTAATTTTACCATTTGCTAATATTATTATTATTATTCAAAACTGCAAAATAATCTTGTTTTCTGCTTGAAATAAGATTATTTTGCTTGTTTGCTTGTTTTTTGTTTTTGTATGAAAACAAGACAATCATTTTTACTTGTCTAGAAAATCCTTCTTGATTTAAGATTTTTGAGATATTTTGTCTGGAAACAAGTAAGAAAAGCACTTTTGAATCAATTTATTGTTCCTCAATTTAAAAAATAAATGAAATTGTGTCAAAACATTGCATTCAAATTTTGAAAAAAATCGCCCAGTCTTAACTAAACACCGAGTTAACCTACTAGTTAATCTGATAATCGATGTAACATCATGGCATGAAACGAGAGTCTGAAGTGAATCCTCAGATATTGTTTTGGAGGCGAGTGAAATGCTAGAGCACTGATGGAAGAACAGTCAGATATGGATCAAATGCTGCATGACTCATTTTCTTGCGTAACGAGTAAACCTGGTCAGCGGTTCACATTACTTAACTGTTGAACTCTGCAAACTATAAGAAGCTTTCTGAGTGCAATCTGGATTAAGACTGAAAGCAAGACGCTGTCAGCGAGTGTGAAGCAGATTAGAGGAGATCTGTCTGTCGAGACACTAACTTTCTCACTCGAGTGACTCCAGCTCAAATAATACAGCTTGTCCTGTCACATACCTTCACAATAATGTGCTCCAGAGCTATTATGGGGTTTTTCTCATGTTTTAAGATGATCTAAACCAGCAGCACTGTGCAGAAGCGTGCAATGTCTTTATCTGAGCTTCATATAAATGCATTGGTTGAAGAAATGATGCCATCTTTGCATAAATATATTAGTATGGGATATTTCTAGTCTTTTGTGTTTAGTGTAAAGTTGAGACTGCAGTCCAGATGCTATTTTTGTGTTGTGATTCTAAACAATATTATTAAGAACATGATGTCTCTGTTAATGAATGAAGTCGATATATAAATGTTTTAGATGTTGTATTGTTCCGAGTAGTTTGTAGCGTAACCTTTAGCGTTCATTCTGTGCTTTTGTTCTCTCGCTCTATAAAAGTCAGCTTATTGTGGCGTGTCGCATGAACAACAATGAATCTCTACATGTGGAGCTGGGGGGGGGGGGATTCAAGGTTAAAAATAATCTGACCGTTCTTCCGGCATCTGGACCTGAAGTAAAAAACAAGCCTGAATGTCTTCATTCCATCAGAAGAAGAGCAGAGAGCTCTCGGAGTGTCTCGTGTGTTTGTGCTATTTCTCTAGCTTTAAAGCAGATTTGTGGAGAGAGACCTAGCAGCTGAGATTGAACAGAACAATGAACTGTGTATCTGCGTCATTCAGCTTCCTGTCAGCGTTAGCCAGGAGATTCTTTAAGAGCACTATTGACAGATTCATGAGCGATGACAGACCTGTGTCCGCCTCGCTGTTCAGTAAAGACACAAGTATGAGGAAGATGACAACAAGCAGAACTTCATGAGATCTGAGTATATCTGGAGATCAGAGGCAGGGATGGACTAATGGTTGACATCTAAACATCTGTGCTTTTCTTTTACTTTTATGCAGAGCAGCTTGAATTGCATGCAAAATATACATTTTATCAGATCCTGCTTTCACTGGGAATCGAACCCATCACCCTGGTGTTGCCAGCTCCATCATAATGCTGTGTGTGTTTCTGCACAAGTACAACAGTGTTTCTGTACTGTTTGGTGAACATTTGTTTTAATGGTAAATATTGCATCACTCAGTTTGTATGAGCTCACGAATAATCCACCCATAGCAGTTCTAAAAGAATTATAAATACAGCTTAGATTCAGCTTCTCTGCTCTGTTTAACACGTTTACATCATTTCATTTAGCAGATTTCCATTCATTTAAATCTTTAGAAATCTGTATAAAAACAAAAGTGTTACCCAGCTTGTTTCCAGACAAAAATGATTCAATCAAGAAGGATTTTCTAAACAAGTAAATTATTCTAAAATCAAAATTAAGTGAGATTTTGCTTGAAACAAGCAAAAGAATCTTGTTTTCTGTTTGAAATAATTTTGACAATAATTTTTACCTGTCTAGAAAATCCTTCTTGATTTAAGATTTTTGAGATATGGAAACAAGTAAGAAAAGCATTTATTTGCAGTGTAGAAATGAAAGTGTTTTTTGTCAGATGAATGCTGTTAAATCACTGTGTTTGGAGAAACTGTGTGCTTAAGAAAGAGTGAATCCAGCTGCTTGATCTGACCTCTTCTGACCCTGAACTTCTTTAGTTTTGTTTTCTTTGTGCACCAAAAGTATTCTCGTGGTTCATAACATTACGGTTGATCCGCTGATCTGACATGGATTATTTTAACAATGTTTCTGAGCCTTGATCCTGTTAATTACATTGCTGTCTATGAAGGGTCAGAGAGCTCTCGGAGTTCATCAGAAATATCTTCATTTGTGTTCAGAAGATGAACGAAGGTTATTACAGGTTTGGAACGACACGAATTGAATAATTAATGATGCAATTTTCATTTTTTTGGGTGAACTATTCCTTTAAAGCCTTTGTTTTGACGAGTCACATGTAGGTTAGAGGTTAAAGATTATTTTCATTGAATCTATTTATGGTTTTGTTTATGTGTCGGGTTATGAATGGCATGTAGTGTGTGTTAATGAGCAGCAGGGTGTGCCCTAGATGGGCAGGGTCAGGTGTTAGTGATGTGGTGCTGCTGGTTTTCTCCCCCGGGCACACACACACACACACACACACACACACACACAGATACAAGTACTGCAGCAGAGCAGTGAGCAACAGATCTTCACACTCAGAACTGGAAAAGAAAATCTGTTGGAGAAAGAGATGTGACGAGGAGTGTGTGTCAGAGGAATAATGAGGATATTCAGACAGAAGAGGAGTATTGCACTGATTGAGCAGCAGGACTGAGTGAGAATGTACTGTACGGATGTAAAACCACGTTTGTTTCGATCCAGACCCATCCTGAGTGGGAATCTGTATCGACTGAGACCTTTCCTTCACCAACAACAAACCAACCCTCAGACTATTACCAGGTACAGTTCTGACCCAAGCGCTCAGAGAGATCGTAACCGATGAGTTTAATAATATCTCTGCACAGCTACTGTCAGATCAGGGTCTAATAGTTGACCCATGATTTACTCACCCTGGAGTAGTTCCACACCTGTATGAATTTCTTTGCCGAACACAAAGCAAGATATTTTGAAGAAAGTTTATAACCAGGCTGTTTTGGGTCAGCACTGAAGTAGAGTGTTTAACATACTGATCTATATTTGTGAGCCATAAAGGTCAATCTTGTGATTTATAGATCATCTGAAAGCTGAATGTATTGTTGTGTATTGCTACAGATACACCTGTGCTGCTGAGGACTGCTGCTGTGCTCGTGTTAAAGACTGTACGAGATCTTTCTTATGGCACCTATTTGTTAATAAACATTTTTTGATACATTTAACGTTTTTCATGCATTACTCAGAAACACTTCTTTATCTTCTGCAACATTTTGAAAATGTTATTACTGGAAGACAAGACAAGAATACTGAGGAAGAGCAGCAGTCCTAAACCTGAAGAACAGATCAGAGGAGAACAGAATATGTGTCTCTGTTAAATCACACATCAGTGGTTAAATGACTTAAAGAACATCACATGTGCTTGTGCAGATGTTGTTTTGTGTATCTGTCATTACTTCAGCGTGATGAGAGTCTGATAGTTTCAGTATTGATTTAATCAGAGCGGTTCAACAGAAACCGGTTTTACCAGCCGCCCCTCACTGATGTCCACTCATTAACACGTCAAAGAACGCTGGTTGGTTAGCTCAGTTACCCGTAAAAACTAGAAAAGGAAGTACTAGTTTGAGCTCTTGTGTAGAAGAATTCTCATTCACATGCTTGAGAGTCCTGGGTCCAGTCGTAGTGTGATCTGGATCAGGAAAGTCCATGTCTTGAGATCCAGGAGCAGGTAACACATCTTATTTTTCGAAGCTAAATTGGATTGAATCACTCTGATCCAGATTCACACTTGTTCAGATTTCCAAATCTGGAGCTCTACGGAGGCCCTGAAGGGACATAGTGATGATGATGGAATATCTTTTACACAAATAACTACTTCTGACTGCTCCATCTCTGATGATTGTTCCAATGTAGTTTACAATCAGTCATTATATTATGTTATTGTATATTATGTGTTTGAAATTTTAACACGTTAAATAATAAATACGACCTCACGTTCTGTCAATCACGTTAGATTTTCTACATTTTCATATCCGTAGCAAGTATTTTGATAAGAAAAGATGACGAATACGAAACATGCATATGAATATTTTTTGACCCATCCGATCAGATGACTTTTGAACATCTGGCCTCGTCCAGCGTGAACCTCCAGACTCATCCTCATCTTCCTCCTCTGTTTCAGGGACTGCAGCCTCACCGCGATGAATGTTGAGTCCTGGGCGGACTCACCTGACCTCCCGACCCCGCAGCAGCCCGACAGGTTGTGTCTGGAGTCCTTCTGGAGTGAAGTGGAGACCATACGGAGCGACTCGGAGCCCGACAGCAGCAGACGAGATTCCCGACAGTCCGAAGGTGAGGCCGACACCAGGCCTGTGAAGTTCATCAAAATACACTTTCACTTCAGATTAGGCTTGGGTGACATGGTCTTAAAAACATATCACAGTATTTCTGCTAATTATTGCGATAATGATATCAGTGACTATAATTCAGGGAATCCTGTTTCTTTACCTAAAATGAGCATTACTGAGTACACACGTGATGTAAGAACTGTTTAATTCAATATAGAGGGCAGAAACTACACACGTTTGCACTGACCATGCTCCAGGAAATCCCTAATATAGACAGAGGGATCCAGTTATCACTGAATAAAACACACAATGGAGATTATTACTGACAATAAACACACGACTGCACAAAATATACAGTTTCTCTGTGTGCTTCTTAGGTATTTTTGTCCAGCTGATGAACGATAAAAACATTGACACCCAGTCAGAATCAACCCTGCTATAACGAGCTGGAGAATTTAAAGCGGCAGACGAGTGTGTGATTAGAAGAAACAGACAATATCGTTCGCTGGTGTCAACACTAATATCGTTATCGTGAATGTGGCTTTATTGTTTTAAATCCTTTTAAGGAATTTGTTTTGTTTTTTACTAAAGTTAGTTACCCTAGTAACTTTTGATCGTATGGCACACTCAAAATGTACACTTATTTATGTCACTGTAAATTCTTTATTTTAAGTGGATTTAAATAAATGTGTGTGTGTGTGTGTGTGTGTCAGACGGCGAGCAGGAGGAGCTCTGGCTGCAGGATGCTGGTTTGTCTCCGCTGGTAACGGGTGAAGAAGAAGACGTGGATAAAGCAGTTCTACTGTCGACCCTCACTAAGACTCAAGCAGCTGCGGTTCAAAGACGCATCGACTCGTACACCTGCTCACTGCGCAAGAGGAACAAAACCCCACCGAGACACGTCAAAGACGTCTTCGCTTCCCCCATAGCTCAGGTAACAGCACACCTGTGTGTGTGTGTGTCTGTGTGTTCATAATAAAACACATCCACACAGAACACATTTTTTCATTACAAATCAGTTTTCCATTGTATTTCTGTGTAAAGGTGCTAGACAGACGTGTTTGACCACTGTGCTTGAGATGTATGTCTAGCACGTGACACACAGCATTCACAAATCAGGCACTTTTCTCCCAGTTCCACTGCCCAAATGTTGCATTTTTCAATGCAAAAACACCATTCTGTTTTTAACAGCTTGACTTTCAAGTTGCATTTGTTTTTGAAGAGGACTAAAATCATATTAACTCAAATATCATAAGAAATTAGATTTTCTAATGTCGTCTTTATTGTAGTTCGAAAACATGTTCAACATCAATAAAATGACGTTTTAGGGGCCGTTCATGCATAATGCATTTTTGCATTTCATTGTATTACATGCACTGGATGGAAATATTAATGTTGTGTCTTTCATAGCAAGTTCTTCAGCTTAAAACCCTGTCTCATGGTCTTGTTTATTTTCATTCCACTGAACCTGAATCATGCATATCTGCTCTGTGTGAATGGTCACTGTTTTTAGCATTTTAATAAATAATACAACTTTGATTTCCTCTGTAATAACGAAATGCACTATTGACGTGTCAGATTTGCTGATCAACTAAAAGATTGTCCGGTGTGCAAGTGTTTCTGGTTGTATAGTGACAGAAGGAACAGTCAGTCGCTCCTCAGCACACAATACACACTCACATCATGTCAGATCATATCAGAGCATCTGAATAAAGGCTTGAGTTCTGTTCATCACACACACAGATAACACATCTCCTGTGTGTGTGTGTGTGTTTGTCTAACTAATTGTTTTCTATTCAGTCAGAGACACCTGAGACACACAACAGCGAAACTGACGCACACAGAAAAATGGAGAGTGTGACAAAGACACAACGATCAGGTACAAACACACACACACTGTCTCTTTTCTATTGGCTGAGAAGCTATTAAGATTATATAATGAGAAAATAAGGAATATAGTAAACAACCACAACACTCCAGCTGCATTGCAGAAGACACTATTTCTGAGGATCTCGTTCTCATTAGAAGGAAACCCACTGTAAGATGTAATGTTGGCATGAAACACTACAGCAGTGGACCCCAATCCTGGTCATGGAGAAGCCCTAACACTGCATGTTTGTGATGTGTCTCTTACGCATGATGGAGGTTTAGAGTCTTTACTAGCTGAAGAGTTGAATCAGGTGTGTTGAAAATCAATGCACTACAGCATCATGATCCTAGCGGTTCATTATTCTGTTTATTATTCAGTGATATTTTCAGCGGCAGATCTTCACCTGTCACATCTATTAATATAAGAGCATATGTGTGTTTAATAACATTCAAATGCTTCAGATCGGGAGAGATGAGCAGTGATTATACATGAACTCAGCGCTCATGAATGCAGCACGTGCCCTTTGAACACAAGATGCAATTTCCTGCCTTTTCACATGGAAATCATATTCAAATGGATCAGATAGCGAACGCTTCCCGCTGTCAATGGAGACAGCCGTTAACAGTGTGTGTGTGTGTGTGTGTAGCTGTCAGTGGTCAGGAGACTCAAGGGCTGCAGATGGACGAGATCTTTATCACAGACGTGGCATATTGTGAACAAGCGGCCATTATACTGAAACAAGCCAAACTACCACAGAACAACAGCAGCCAGTGCAGGAGAGACGACGGAGCCCTGCCGGTGAGATGCACTGTTACCATAGCGACGCACTAAAAATACCATAGCAACCACATAGCAGTCACTGTCCGCCTGTCTGTCTGTCTGATCTCAGTATGGCTAAATAATAAGCTCACCTCCTGTTTTCGGCCTGTAGCGGGTCATCTGCCCTCAGTGCCGGCTGGGAGTGACGCGGGTGCTGGATCTCTCTCAGCAGGACATGAAGAAGGTTCGTCAGCTGGCTCTGATTGACATGACGGCGCTCTGTGACCTGCTGGGGCTCGAGGTCAAACGACACAAAACCTGCAAACGGAAAATCCCTGGTGAGTTTCCTGTCACGTGACCGCACTCATTCAGATCTGTGTGAGCTATAACAAGAATCCTGTCAAATGTCTTCCTGTTTGTCAGAGAGCTGTTTGTTCGGCGTTCCTCTCGCCTCATTGGTGGAGAGCGATCAGAAGATCAAACCCAACACTCAGATCCCACTCCTCCTCCAAACAGTACGTCATGACATCATTTCCTTTTACACCAATTTACAACGTCCAACCTGTTATTGTAATACTACTTTGAAGTTTACACATAATGTAAAGGTAAAAACTTTTGGTGCATTTAAACTCCGCCCCTGCTAGCTCAGATCCGCCTCCCTTTTTGAGAGCCACACCCACACTTTAACATCCAATCAGCAACTGATGCTCAGACCAAAGCCCCGCCCTACATTTTTTTCTTTTTTAGTAATCTGTTTAGGATGTACATCACAATACAGAAGAAAAGATTTGCTGCTGTTTCTGTTTCGTCAGCTCAAACTAAACTCTAAAGTGTTTTGTACATGATTGTTTTTCTGTTTCAGCTTCTGTCGTTTCTGGAGAAGAAGGGTCTCGATTCTGAAGGGATTCTGAGGGTTCCAGGGTCTCAGTCCAGAATAAAAGTAACCGTTATTATCAAATAAGTGCTAAAAGTACCTTGCTAGTACCATGATATCCATTATAGTTTTTTTCAGCTGCTTACACACTAAATCTTCTCTTGTCACACAGTTTCTGAAGCTGACTCTCAAACAGCAGAAACACATCACATCTACAAAACCAGACACTAATTCTCAGCCTTTCAGTTTCATAAAACGCTTTATGCAAAACACAACACACAAACAGAAATTAATATCACAGCAAATATTTTCTTTTGAGATGTGTTTGTGAATACAATGTTTCATTTTGCAAGAGATGTGAGGTGTTTTGCATTTTGTGTTCAATTCCTGGATTTGTGTGTGAACATTTGGGGGAAAAAAAGAGACAAAATGTGTGTAAGCATTTGAAAAAAAGCTGTAAAATAGCATCTGACACCGTAAAGGCTGATTTCCAATAGACACATAGGAAAGGGGGAAAATGCAAGGTCTCAAGCATCAAAACAGTTGCATGCGTGTGACACCATAAGAGATGCAAGACGCAAATACAGCAGAGAAACTTGCCTGTCCAGTAATTGTGTACATAGAAAAGCAATGTAAAAGTAGCGCGTGTACCATGGTAGCAGCAGAGTATATGTCTGCGTCACATGTGAGTGTGTTTCTGCTCTCACTGTAGGTGCTTCAGCAGAAGCTGGAGAACTCGTTTTACAGCGGCTCGTTCAGCTGGGACGAGGTCAGTCCTAATGACGCCGCCGCTCTGCTCAAGAAGTTCATCCGTGAACTCCCAGCACCGCTGCTGACTGCTGAACACCTCAACACCTTCAGCGCCGTCAGAGGTGTGTGAGCAGGGCTCACTGAGGTCCTGTATGTCCTGTAGTGTATCTACATCACTGGATTATTCCAATTAATGCTAAATGAAAGTTTAGACATGTAAACTGATATTTCCTACTGAAACACTACGGCAGAAGATAGAAATAACTGACTTTAAACTATTTTTTAGCTGTTGAGAATACATTTTGGCCTCCACTGTATGTGATCTTGGTACTGTATGATAATGTTGGTATTTTGTGTCATTGGTTTCTGATAGACTGAAGAGTCTTTAGGAGGAGGAATCATGTTTGAATTGTTTTGTACAGATATTGCAGACCTGAAACAGAAGCTGCACATGTTGAATCTTCTTGTGCTGCTGCTGCCAGAACCCAACAGAAACACACTGAAGGTACAAACCACTCACACACACACACACACACACACACACCAACATGTGTCATAGACGTGACTCATCAGCAGCGTTACATAAGAGAAATTCATTAAAACACTGAACGTTTGCTGTGTTTTTGAGTGTATGTGTGTGTGTAGCTGAAGGTCTTTCACACAGGAGTTTCACTCAAGCGTGACACAGCTCACAGTCAGTTCTTTATATAACCGTGTCTCTGTTGATGGATGTTAAAACTCACATGAAACGCTCTTCACAGCCCAATTCACTTCAAGAGATTGTTCATCCAGAAATCATCATTCTGTCATCTTTTACTCTCATTTATACAGAGATATTTGGAGGTCAGAGCATTGGATGAGTTCAGTTTTAGGATGTGTCTTGGTTCTGGTCCAGGCTAAAAAAGAAAATAACACTGAATCTAAAGATGCCAAACTAAAGGCATAAGGATGCAATCCAGATTTGACCGGACAACCCTTGTGGTGTATAATTTTCATCCAAAACAATGGTGCTTCATATGTTGTTGTTTGTCCAGGCGCTGCTGGAGTTCCTCAGTAAGGTGGTGTTGAGCGAGCAGAGAAACCGTATGAACCTGTGGGCCGTCTCCACCATCATGGCTCCAAACCTCTTCCTGCACAAGGCCGTTCCCAGTAAACTAGCAGTGGACGGTCCAGAGAAGGGTCAGGCGGAGCGGGCGGCCGATATCATGAGGCTCCTCATCCGTTACCAGGACCTGCTGTGGACGGTAACGAGCTGGAGAAACCTCTGCTGTCGTAGCTCGCTTCTTCCCAAAGCGTTTCAAAGAGTGTTTAATCTGCTCTTCTGCAGGTTCCTAACTTCCTGTTGAGTCAGGTGAGGAAGCTGAACGAGAACAGCAGCCGTCGTTATCAGTTCTACGACAAACGCATCAAGCACCTGCTCAGGAAGATCCACACGGACAGCAGAGACAAACCAGACAAGAACTCTGGCGAGGTGAGACATTGTCTTCAGATTAGTTTTTGACAGTCGCTAGGACACATTTCTCAATGCTAAAGTCACTTTTTCAGGACTCTTATCTTCACACAGTTCTCCTAACCATCTTTTGACTCGACACAGAAGTTCATTTCACATTCAACCTGCACTAAAACTACCAAAACACTTCATTAATGCCTCAAATCATGCCATTCTTCAGCAAAGGTTTTTAGCAAACAAACACACTTTATCATTAATAACACAAAGACCTAAAACACTAACAACAGGAGCATTATACAATGTTTGCTTTATAAAATTTGTTTAGAAGACAAGAATGATACTCTACTGTTTATATTTCACTGCAGTATTGGTATATCTGTAGCAATAGCTAACAATACATACAATTATCAGCTTTTCTTTTATGCCACAAATCATTAGGATATTAAGTAAAGATCATGTTCTATGAAGATATTTTGTAAATGTCCTACAGTAAATATTAAATTAAATTTTTTTAGTAATATTCATTGCTAAGAACTTAATTTGAACAACTTTAAAGGAGATTTTCTCAATATTTAGATGTTTTTGCTCCCTCAGATTCCAGATTTTCTAATAGTTGTATCTCAGACAGATATTATCCTCTCCTAACAAACCAGACATCAGTGGAGAGATGATTTATTTTTGAAAAATTGTCACTTATGACTGGCTTTTTTGGTGCATCGTCACATATAATTGTCACATTACTGTAGAAATGTTGTGCTCATTTCTGTATTGTGCTAGAAGTTACATTTGAACTCAAGTGTAAGAGTTTTGAAAGCATCACGTAAACACCTGCAGACTGGCTTGTGTAGATCATAAAGTCTTGCTGGTGTTTGTGTCGAAGTGAGAAAAGAATAGAAGACAAATGACCCACTGTTGATCCACAGACACTGATGCTGTGAGAAGAGTTCTGAGAAACTGACCTAAGTATTGAGAAATGTGTCCTAGCGATCGTAAGAACTGCAAAGCATCTGTTAAATGATTAAATGCTAATGAAGATAGAATCAGGAGGGAAAGAGAGACGGGTGACCGATCGAGAGGATGAAGAGGTGATGGGATGATCTCTTCAGAGGCTTTAGTCTCACGAGACACGCTTACAGGACCTGACAGAACACACCCAGTGCGCAAAAGCTCAATTAATTAAAAAAAAAAAGTTAATTTAATCAATTTAAAAAAAGAAATGTTATAAATTTACTCAATTCTTATTTTCCAAAAAATGTTTTTTCATTTATTTTATAATTTATATATTTTATAAATATCTATAATTATAGCATATAATAAGAATATATAAATATATTAAATGTGGCATGGCTAATGATCTTTGGCTCATATTGATCTGTTACTGATGAATTCTTTTCTTCTCTCTTGTGTGTGGGCGTGTTTGTGTGTGTGTGTGTGATCAGTGTCGTACTGTAAAGATCCAGCTGGGTGACGTGAGTTTCTCGATGGAGTTTCGTCTCACTATTAATTCTCGAGCTTCAGACCTGATGTCCCAGTTTTATAAAGAACTACACGCCTCTGACAACAGCAGGGGACTCCTGAAACGGTAAGAACAAACAAAATAAAAACAATTAGAATGAAAAAAATCATTTTATTTTAATATTGTTATTATTTTCCCCCTGACACAGAAATGGTTCAACATCCTACCCAGACTGTGCCATCTATGAAGTCGGTGGGAATATTGGTAAGATATTATTTCTATCTATCTATCTATATACAGTATATATATTAAATGTATCATTATACACAAATGAGACAAATAAACATACAAACAATGGTGATTATAATGAACTAAAAATCCATTACTTCAAATAAAATTAATTTTAACTGAAATAAAATAGATGCCAAAGAAACATTTCTCATTTTCATTGTTTAATTTGATCTATATACTAAAGACCTATATAGAAATATTAAAAAAACAATAACAGAAACACAAAACAAATTAAAATTAAAATAGAAAATAAAAAATAATTCAAAATATGTATAAAAAACTAAAACAGTATTTCAGTGATACTAAAAGAACACTGATGTAAAATGGCATATCAGAAAAGAGTAGAACATATATAACATAAATATATGAAATGGCAAGACAGGACTAAATCCTTCTCTTTATTTGGGTTTTTAATTTCATTTGATGGCAAAAAGTTTCCAAATACAATTGCATTTACAAGATCAATAAGAAAGCAATACTGTAATCTTAATATTAATATTCTATATGTCAACTTTCTGGGTTTGGTTTTGTTAAATATAAATTAGTGTTTCTGTGTTATTTGATGTCCACAGCTTCCCTACTGATAGAACAGCATTTACACTATCAACAAGAAAACATCCCTCTATATTTAGGTTATACGTGTTATATTTTGAATGCTTAAATCTTGTTTTGTGGCTCAGGTGAACACTGTTTGGATCCAGAGACTCATTTGTTCGACCTGTACAACAACAACCCAGGCGGCGAGTGGATCATCAAACTGAGATCGTCCAGCAGAGGGCAGTAGAGACACACCAGAGCTCCACGGGAGACCTCTGACCCCTGAGGAGAAGCGGTTAAAGCGCTGGGATTGGTCTGACCGCGCTGCTGATGATGATGTCATGAAGCTGGACTTCTGCATGGCGTTTGGACTCTAGATGTTGTGTTGTGCTGCTGGAGATTGTTGGGTTATTTATTAAGCGGCAGAGCACCGCTGTGTTTGTGATGAATGAATGTCTGAGGCGTTGTCCTGTACAGATCTGGTGCCTCGCAGTATTAAACACACACACACTCTTAAATGTTCTTGTACTATATTGAAGCACTTCAGAGCCTTCTGACATCAGTTTGTCTCTCTCATAGAGTCTGTATTTCTTTGACTCTAACTTAACATTTAAGACACCTTCAGATAGTATTGTGCATCTCACACACACACACACACACACACACACACTCTCATCTATCATTCCAGCAGCTCATATAGTCGTGTCAGAGTCGTGCGAGTGTTAGTGAGATCATGCTGTGTAATAGTGTATAACATCCATCACACACTGTCAGCCTCATCCTGCACACACACACACACACAGTTTATCACCAGCTTTGAGAACATTATGTTTTCGAGTGATTTTGCTAATGTTCATCTGACAGAGTCATAATGATGATGTGAAACTCAAATTAAAGCCACACGGTGTCTCTCTGCACACTTCAGAAATATTGCTAGTCTGATGACGAATTCTTGTTCAGAACAAAACAATCAACAAACCAGTTTTGCATTTCCTAAAGACGCAGAACTCTAGACAGGGAGAAACTACCTAGTAACATACAAACCAAAAATTTTACACTAATGTTATTATTACGTTAGAAAACATTATGTTCTATGAATGCTCAAAATGTAGAGTTTTTTATGTTTTACAAATGTTATTTTTCTTGGTTATGGGAATGTTAAGAGAACATTCCATTGTATCATTTAGCAAACATTATGGGAACGTTACTTTGTTCTCTGAACACATGTGGTTACGTTTAAAAAACATTATTTAGACTAAAATGTTCCATGAACAATGTACTGTATATACTGTTTTTGTAAGAACACTGTTCCACACGACTTTGAATGTTCTACTAACATTACAGAACAGAACCTTGGCAGAATGTTCTGAGAACGTTTCCTATCAGCTGACACAGAGACACCTGCAGTGTGTTTCTCAGAAGCAGATCACAGTAAAACTGTCCATCACGAGCTGTTTGTGTGCAAAATACAGTATGACTCTGGATTAATTGAGACTGTTTTATAAAACGGTTCTCTCACAAAGAAAAAATATTAGACAACTAAACAAAATCTGAATGATTCAGTGACTCACTCAAGATTGACTCATTACTGGATCAATCAGTGTTTTTGAATCAATCTCTTGAATGAATGATTCAAATACATTTTTAACAGCCCCTTTTCACCAACTAAAACTAAGATGTGCACACAGGCGGAATTTTTTTTTTTTTATAACACGTATCTGATTCTGAGCTTGGAAGTGATGTTTGATTCCCAATCATAATCACTAGTAAAGATCCAGAACACTCACGCTTGATCACTTGACTAGAAGCACTAGGGATGACTGACTTAACTAACACTACTAAACCCCAAAAACAGCACTCCTCGCCCTGGAGCACAGCTATTTTTATAAATAAATAAAATAGACAACAATACATTGTATGAGTGAAAATTATAATTTTTTTCTTTTATGCCAAAAATCATTAAAGATTCATTTAAAGGTGATTTTCTCAATATTTAGATGTTTTTGCTCCCTCAGATTCCAGATTTTCTAATAGTTGTATCTCAGACAGATATTGTCCTCTCCTAACAAACCAGACATCAAATGTATTCAGTTTTCAGGTGATGTATAAATCCCTGAGTCTGATTTCATGTGTCTGATCTGGACCGGTAGAGCTGTGTGTCACAGTTGGTTGGTCAGGGACAAAGACTGAAGAAGGATGTTCTGTCAGCAGTAATAATCAGATGTAGGTCAGCGCTGACGCCCACGGCCAACACATGCGCGACTTCCCACGAACACACACAAACACTCACATATGTTCATCTTCACGACACACAAACACACACACTCTCTCTTTGTGAATTTTACTGTTTGTTTGTCATATGAATAAATGTGAATGTCATGAGCAGTGTTTTAGCATTCTCTGAATGGATGATGTTTTAATAATCTGTGTCTTTTACTGCACTGCTAAAATGACCTTCCTCCTCATGATTTCTGTCTGTTTTCCAGTACAGGTCTCCATTTGCAGATATTTATAAACTCACTTCATTTTGATCCGATGTTTTGTGTCACTTTGCCTCTCCAGTGAATGATCTGAGAATGTGTGAGATAGTGCTGGAGAGGAAGAGGAAGAGTGAGGATGAAGGTCACGTTTGCAGCGAGCAGCTCCTGTAATGTGAAGGATATTACATTAAACGCTTGTGAATGTGACGATGGCTTTTGTAAACAGGTTTGTATTCATGATGAAATAAATGACTTTGAATGATCTGAATTCAGTGTGAGTTCTGATGTGTGTGTGTGTGTGTGTGTGTGTGTGAACGTTGGATTCTGTCAACAGCAGCTCAATGCTATCAGTGACACACAGATGTGATTCCTGTATTGATCTGTATCATTCACTCATCTTGATAAATCACAGAATTATCATTTACAGCTACTTCTGCATTTAGTGAAAGCACATCTTGTTCTGTTACTGATAAAGCAGCTCCTTACACAGGCTCAGAGTGAATAGACTGATATGACTTTTCATGCATTGTTTTACTATATTTAAATATTAGAATCAGTATGTTTAAACTTTCATGCACACTTTTGACAATATGGAAATAGATGCAAATAGAATATATGAATATTTTCACAATAAAATTATATTTTTGATGCATTTTTTAAATGTAGTATTCTGATTATTAGAATTTTTAACACAGGTATTACAAGAAACAGGTGACTTTTCAGGACATTACCTCATGTCCCCACACAGGATGAAGTTTTCTGAAAATCTGAAATAGGAGAAAGTTTGTGTGTGTGAGTGTGAGTGTGAGAGAGAGTGTGTTATGCTGGTGGTTAGTGTGTGTGTGTGATGTATGTGCAGGCACTGAGATGTGAATGGATGAAGACAG
>JAUMHE010000306.1:1695741-1710139 GCA_032359235.1 Enteromius mattozi
CTCAGACAGATATTGTCCTCTCCTAACAAACCAGACATCAGTGGAGAGATGATTTATTCAGCTTCAGATGATGCATATCTCAAATTCTCCTTCAGTCCAAAGGAATCTTTACAGAACTAAGTTAAGGCTTAAAATTCAGTTTAAAGGGTCTAGGGCCCAATGAAATTTACATATTATATATATATATATACAGTGGTGGCCACAATGATTACATTATTTAAGTAATTTATGCTGTAATGTGTCAGTTTTCATTTCCAAACATTCATTTTGCCATTAACTGTAATAATATATGTATATAGTTATTGTGCTAGTTAAGATGATTAACTAAATGAGCTCCAGCTGCCAAATAAGTGGATTATCTGATCCTGAACCATGTTACGTAATAAAACAACATTTTATTTTGACCAAATTCTACATTTTCCATTCATCTTCTGAATTCCATTTTAATGGTTTCATGAAATTTTAATAATCAAAAGCATCTCTCATTCACTGATTTTACAAAAAAAAGGATTCATATTTAATATTTATGCATTTTTATACATTATAAAGTATATAATATTTTTTTAACTGGATTCTGTGATTCTGTCTGTGTTTTCCCCGTCACAGAAGACCCATGCCACATAAACTCCAAGCTAAATCATGCTTGCTCTGACCCTAATATCAAAGCTTACAGTTGTATTTGGTGTAAATGTATTAATGCCATCTCTGAGCAGCATAGAAACACCGCTTTACTGAAGAGTTTTACAACTTTCTGACATCGCACAGATGACATTTTCACACATTTCTGATAGGGTTATTAAACGCCCCAATACGCACCATCCAAAACGTTGCTGTGGTCAGATCCATACAGCTATTACTGGTCTGAAGTGTTTTGTTCACACCTGTGTGTTTGAGTCAATAGGAAAGGAAAGCTCAAAACGCACCTGCCGCCTCGGGGCTCGTCTCACTGAGTCAAACACAAGTGTGCTGTTTATTGATGGACCGAGCAGGGACACGTTTACTGATGCCCTGGAGTCACCTCATCACCTCTGACCCTCTCTCTGAGTCCAGCACCAGGCAGTTAAAGAAGAGGACCCCTGAGAAAACCATGCATCGACTCAAGCTCCTCTAACATCAGGACATGAATTCTGTTCATGTTCAAATGCAAGACTAGGTTGATGTGACTTTCCTTAACACACTGATTGAATACAAAGGTTTTACTGGAATTATAGCCTACTATAATAGTGGTATGAAAATGAAAATTGGGACTCCTAACAGCCATGTACATTATATAGCCAAAAATATTATATTTTAATCTTCTGATGCTTGATGAACAAACCTTTAAAAATCATTTTAACCATCCAGGCATAAACTGACATCAATATGTTCTCTAAAAGTATGTCTATAGGGACTTAAGATTTATGCTTTCTGAAAAATATATATATAAATATAAAAATATATCAAACTGAAGTGAGTTTACGATCAAAACAAGAACAAATATCTTCCAATGGGCGCAGATGAATTTACTTAATGCAAAGGGAAAATAAGTTTGCATTCCCCATTGGCTAATATTTGTTAGTATTTTGTGTTATTTTATGTTTTCTCAGTCTTCATTTTGCATTTCAGGTAACTGTATGTGGATTTAAGGATGTTCAGGGAAAACAAGACAAACATACTAAAGAAGAGATTCATTTTTAGCAGTGCATGCAACATTAAATGTCAGACATTCTGCTCAGACTTGAGATCTTTTTAAAGTCTTAATTTGTGGAAGTTTTTAAGACTGTATTTAAAAACACCTTTATATTTTATTGTCACTGGAAGATGTGTAACACACCATAAAAGCCTACTTTTAGCCTAATATTTTGAGTAAAAAATAATTAACATTAAAAAATGTTGTCTTTGTTGTTTAATAATTGCTGCATCGAAGTGTTTAAGGGTTTTCACTTAAATAAATGTTTAAAAAATCAAATGTTTTCTTTCGCAGAGCAGGTCTGAAGAAAGCATGGCTTTTATTTGTGTATAGATCAATAGCGGTGATGTTGAATCATGAGCTGAGACTGTATTAATGAACACAGACTCTATTCAAGCGCTCGAGGGCTTCCCGTGTGTCTGCCCGCTTCTGGAAATTGGCAATCAACGGAGCTCCTTTTACTCCTGCTCGGTCCTATTAAAATCAAAGCAAGCGTGTCCAATGACGTCACAACAGGCTCTGAATATTCATCAGGCTCTCAGTCATCGCTGCTCGTGTCTTTCATATTTAGTGAGATTTTATTAATGAGAACAATTCAAAGTTGGGAGCGTTACAGCCCAGTAGTTATGGAAGAAAACACATTTCCATCTCATCTGAATGAGCGCACTGTTATTAAAAGCAGGTGGTCTGCGTCTCGATGAGTGCTAGCGTTTGTGTTGTAATGACTGTAATTACTGCTGCTTCAATAGGACCTTCCCTCACGGACAGTTTGGGTTTGAGTCCTGAAGAAAAATAAGACAAAACCAGTCGTTCCTGTTTAAACAGTCGATTCGATTTCAATTCCATTTAGCTTCAGAACTGCTGTAGCATTGATTTGTCCAGGCGTGTTGTTTTGTTTAACAGGACAAAACTGTCCCAAGTGGAAAACAGGGTTGTTTCTCTTTATTTATTCATGAACAATGAGACTGAAGCGTGCTCTTTCACTCTCCTGACATTTTATTCTTTTGCTCTTATGAACTACATTTCATTTACACTTATGCGTTCGGCAGATGCCTTTAATCGATGATTTTATACATGCATTCCCCAGGAACAGAACCCATGATATTAGCATTACTAAAAGCTCATTTTTATGCACAGAACCTTATTCGACTATAATCTACTTTAATATATATTGAAATCATTGTATTTATCATTTACTGTGAGCACATGCGCACACACACACACACAGAGTCTATGTATCAGTCTATAATGGATGAGAGCCGCGGCTGTAAGAAGCATATAATGGAAACAGATTGCTGTGTTGATTGTGTAGGCCTCAGGCTCTCCGTCCCAGAGGAGCACTGCCCGTTTACAGTGTGTTCAAAGGAGAGGGCTAAAAGGCAATTACAATGTTAATGTGTCCTGGCGGGGGGGAACAAGGAGAGAAAATCCACAAGGTGATGGAGTGAGTCAGGAGCGCTAGAAATACGAGCGTCTGGAGCGCCAGAGGAAAACACGGCAGCAGTCGACAAGGAAAGACACACGTATGAATATATGCAGGTCACTTGAGAAAAGATAGACTGATCTCGTACCTGACATGTACAGAGAGAGACTGACGTGTGTGTGTGTGTGTGTGTGTGTGTGAGCTGTGTTCATTCTCTGCTCCAGCAGGGTTAATATAACCCACATCTCTCCTGGGATCTCATAATAGGCCATTAAACAGGCGCATTAGGATAAATGAAAAGGCTTTTAAGTGGTTACCACAAGACCACCTGGATTTCGCTCTCATATGTGTGTGTTTATGGCTAAAAGGGACGAATTTATTAGAGTTATGGGATGTGATTTTTCTGTTTTTGTTCTTAGACTCTCAACACATCTCTGCCTGAATTAATACAATCATCTCCTGGTTTATTTCAGATTATTAGATGGCCAAAATATCCATTTATATATATATATATATATATATATATATATATATATACTGTATGTATGTGTGTGTACACATACTGTATATATATATACTGTACACACACACACAGACAGAAATGCACATTTTGACCAATATATATTTATTTACACAGACAGATAAATAGATAATAAATAATGAATTGAACTAAATTTTTTTAATAAATGAACAAATTAAAAAACCTTTTCTAGTAATTTGTTCTGAGTTATTATCTGGTTCTTACTTATATTCTCAATAATATTAATGAAAACATTATTTACATCATTCATGGAACGTTTTATTTCTGAAATATTTTAGTTGGACATTTTTAAATGTTACAAATTGTTTCAGAATGTCCAGAGAACGATGAAAAGTAACGTTTCTATATGTGGAGAATTATTAGATAAAGTGTTCTCTTAATATTTTCATTAACTTACTGTTAGCAAAACATTCTTAGAACATTATTTTGTTAGCTGGAATGTTGTAATTAGCTTTATTTGTAGTCTAAAGTATGAACTGTACAGTATAAACTGTGTTCTAAATATTAATTTTCAAATATAAAATAAACAAAAAGTTATACGCAAACCAGGGGCTTAAGGCATATGAAGCACCGCTGAAAGTGTTTTTGGGAAGGCAGCATCTACTGGTCACTCCACTTATAAAAGCAGCACATTTCTGTTCTGATAGCAGCTAATCAGCACAATAATGTCCTTGGGATTGTAATGCTAATAGTAATGGATTCGGAGAGGGGCCAATGCGCACGATTGGCTAATTTCACTGCGCCGCGGCCCCCAGAGACACACGTGTCTTTTCAGTTTGGCTCTCTAATTGAAGTGTGTTATGTGTTATTTTCTGCCTCGCTGAGCCGCAGAAGAGGCTTCCAATGGGTTCATACCGCGTCTGAAGCATGAAGATAAAATAGCTTTTGCTCTCATTTGAAATACAATGCAAAGCCTACACTTAAAAATAAATGTGCTTTATTGGCAGGGTTCCACGAAGAACCTTTAACATAATAGAGCCTTTCCATCAGACAAAAGGTTATTTATAGTGGAAGAGCTTTTTAAAATGTTCTTCTCACTAAGAAAAATGGTTCTTTTAAGAACTGTTCAATGTACGGTTCATCAAGGAATCCAGGATGATTCTTCTATGCACTCTTATAAATACAATTTTTTTCTTAGTGTAAGGGCCATTTTAAAAAATCTTAAGAACCTTTTGAGTAATGGATGTTAAAGGTTCTTCATGGAACCATTGATGCCAATAAAGAACGTAATGGAGCCTTACCATTGGACAAAAGGTGATTTATAGTGGAAGACATTTTTAAAATGTTCTTCACACCAGGATAAATTGGTTCACTGTACGATTCTTTGAGGAACCAAAGATGATTCTTCTATGCACTTTAAAAAAAATTCCAAAAGAGGTTTTTCACAGTGATGCCAGAGAAGAACCATTTTTTGATTCCTCAAACCTTTCAGTGATCAGTTCTTAAAATATTCTTAGTGTTCTTAGTTTTCTTAGTTCTTCTTTCCACTATAAAGAAGACTTTGAGCAATGGAAAGGTTCCATGGTTGTTGAAAGTTCTTCATGGAACCATTAATGCCAATAAAGAATCTTTCACAGCAAAACATTTATTTTTAAGATGCACTGAAGAAGAAACCTGAAAACATACACTCTTAAAAGTAAAGGTTCAGAACCTTTAAGATCCATGGAATCTTTCCATTGCACAAAAGTAGAAAAGGTTCTATAGATGAATCAAATGTTGTTCACACTAACAAAACCTAATTCTTTAAAGAACTAAACACTGAAAGGTATTTCATGGAACCATATCTGTTGTTTAGTACTGTGGGCAACAACACTAAACAACACAATAATGCAGAATGTGTGCTTCAGATCCAAATGCATTAGATGACATTGCTGGAGCTCATGCTTGCATATGTGAGTTTGTCTGCTGTGAAAGATAAGCCTCATTACGCTGCGTCCCATCGTCTTCAGTGCGAAGCTAATTAATGATCTGTCTCTATATAGCAGCAGAAGAAGAGCGAATCGCTGCGCTACACTAGCCCAGCTCACTGAAGTGTGTAATGAGAAAAAGGACAGAGCCGAATGAAGCAGCCACAGGGACAAAGGACCGGACTGATCATTTGTCTGGCCAAATCCTTTTGTTTCCAGACTCCGGGATGCACCGTGACAACACAAAAAGACAGACAGAATCATGACACTGCTGCTCTTCAACAATAGCTTGAGATCACCTTGTGAAGCGAGATAACATTGAATCCCTGACAAAGACAGCGGTGCGACACACCTGACTGATCCTGGATCAGTGTCCCGGGGGACAGATCGAGGATTACGTGAGGAGAGACTCCTGGGAGGAGCACCCTGACCTCTCATTGCCCTCTATGATTTTTCTGAAGGGTAATAAACTGCATGAGAAGCAGAGACGAGGACGTGCCATCACATTCACTGTGCCAAAATACACACGACATTAGCTCCTGAGAATCACATGCTTTGTCTATGAATTTTTCCACACATAACCGAGCCACGGTGAGAGCAAGAGCAGAACAGAATGGGAATGATGGGAAACATGGCGCCAGATAATAGTGGCTGTGGAGGTGAGGAAAATCAATCTGATGCTTTTTCACACTGAAGAACAGTGACTTAACAGATCCTGAGCAGCTTTACAACACACCGGCTCCTTGCAAAGAATGACGAAACAACATAATTAGTCAGATCAGTAAATCTAGCCTTAGATTTCTTCATAATGCTCAGAAAGCCAAAACAAGATGTCCGGTTGCATTTGAATGAAGATATATCTTATATTACATTTTTTAAATATAGAATCATCATATTGCTCACAAAGTCAGCTGCTATTACAATTTTCATCATCCCTCTTAATGTTACTATCGTTTTTCCCATAATTTATTTTTATTTCTTTTATATGTGCGGTGTTCAGATACATAATAGTGCCATCTGAAATTTTCCTCTAAAATGTCTCTAGAGCACAGCTATACTTGTAGAAATAGACAACAATACATTTTATGGGTCAAAATTATCCATTTTTCTTTTATGCCAAAAATCATTAGGATCTTATGTAAAGATCATGTTCCATGAAGATAGTTTGTACAATTAAAACTGAATTTTTGATTAGTAATATGCATTGCTAAAGCCATTTACTTATTATTTCGATTTTTTTTTTTGCACCCTCAGATTTTCTAATAGTTGTATCTCAGCCTAATATTGTCCTCTTCTAACAAACCAGACATCAGTGGAAGATTATTTATAGCTTTCAGTGACCCTTATGACTGGTTTTGTGGTCCAGGGTCACAAATGAGCATTTTTGTGGGCTCCCATTTTTACATTCAGTTATTTCACTGAACTCCTTCATTGGCATTAAAATTAAATCACTAAACCTGCACATGACAGCCTGAGAAAAATCTTCATTTTAGAAGAAAATTTCGGATAAAGGCTTTTGCATCTGAGCTCTTCATATATAGAGAGAGGTGTACATATATATTTTTTTCCATCAGCGGAATTGATCTCAAACGCGCTGGATAAAGCCCGTGTGCGTCTGTTCTCGTCCTGATATCGTGGCGGCTGTGAATGGCCTGATAACGGCGCTCCGATTAACCCTTGCGCTCCCACCGAGACACCGAGCACAGCCTGCGGGAGAAAGAACACCTCCGGGGGAACACAAGCACTGATAGGAGAGATTATAAACGGAGAATACAGGCCAACACGAATTCTATATACAGCATGTAGCCTACATAGTCATCGCAGCCTATAGGAAGCATTAGATCAATCAGAAATACATCTACAGTGAAGCTGGAAAAACCTGACCAAAATAAATTCAATTATACTTTACCTAGAGTAACAGAATATTAATAAAACATTTAGATTCAGTAAAACTGTCTTTTTCCGAATTTGCCAAAATGTTTCTTTTTTTCACAGCCAACGTTCTAAAAAATGATATATTTACAGAATTTAAAACATAATCGTCAGCATAACAGTCGCCGGATGAAGTTAATAATATTCTACAAAATCGTTCCGTGGCATTTATTTATTTTAACGGAAATTTTATTTCTGTATAAAATATAATAAATCTTTAATATTCGTTTATATTTAGCAGGGCAGGACATTACATCTAATGTATATGTAATCAGACCAACATTTATTTAAAAACACAAAGTCCGTGGTTTATTTCTTTAACGCACGGGTATCATTTATTTCAAGAATGAAAACGCGAAACGTTAACACTGCGCATGTTTTTAGGAACCGATGATTTTATGGTGTTTCACTATATTTTATCATTAATAATTCGATCCAAACGAACACGACTGTAATGTGCTCCCAGGCCTAAATGAATTTATAAAGCGCTTGTTTGTAGGGATCCACACACATCGCTTCATAAAGTACACATGAATATATGATATGATGAACACATGCGAGAGCAGATGAAAGAAAAATTCCATCAGAGAGAAAAAAATAAATAAATTCTATCGCTTAATAACTTTTCAAAATCACCTTCATTCACTTTAAAAAGAGTCCGAGAGCATGATGCAGATTAATAACCCAATGCGCAGTATTTCTGCACCGTGACAAATAATCCATGAGAAACGTCCTTGCTATATTTTTTGGTGTTGTTTTTACAAATTGAAACACAAAATTTAGGATAACCTAATAGCTGTAAAGTCGAGCGACAATCTAAATCAGTAAAATCTAATTCGCCGTATTTCTTCCCTTGCAGAGGCTTTAAATCCGTTCAAAAGAGTATTCCAACACCAACTCGAGAGTGGCACGGTTCCTCTTGTTGAAAACGAGTTCTAACCCTTCATCTGAAGCAATAAAAAAAAGTAGATTTCAAGATGCGACAGGAAAACACAAGAAGAATACTTCTTAGAACACTTTTAGTGCCCATGTAAGACCTAGTAGCATGCGTGGAGACGGTTTATATATACGTAAAGTTATGCAACACTATGAGACCCCGGATGCCATTGGGTGTTGTGACCAAGCATATTGGGCATAATGAGAGCGGAGAGGAGGATGGGGTCCTGCAAGCACCTCCCCTAGAAATGCAGCAAATCTTTACCCCGTTTTTTGTCGGTGCGTAGTAGCGCGCGCACTGGGAACCGGAGACGCGCGAGACTCTTAGCATTGGCAGGCTGACGGTGACACGTGCCTCTCTCTCAACACCCCCGAGCTCCCGTGTACCGCATTGGCATCAGCGACGGCCACCGAAACGCAGGAGTCGACGCTGTGCCACGGATACAGAGAACGCGCAAAACCGCGAGCGTTCTCCTTTACGCACCGGACACTAAACGCACTCTCGCCCGGGAAGCGCGCATCAGAGTCCGGCCAGCGAACACGATGCAGGTGCCAGGCGTCATCTACGTCTAAAAGTGACATGAACCTCGGAATTGGCAAAAACACCGGGCAGAACTGGAGATAACGAACACGCGTCACCACGATCTTCTCGCTCCGTTGATGCGCAGACAAAGAACTCCGGTCGCACTCTAAATTCGACACAACTAGAAAAAAAACATCTAAAGAGGAATTTTCACGCCAGTCTCGTTTAGGAGAGCGATCATGGCCACGGTAATTAGAAGCAAGATCTCTAACAAGCTGTCCAACGCGGCCACCACGGTCACCAATAAGTCGCAGGCGAAGGTGAGCGGGATGTTCGCCAGACTGGGCTTCCAGGCCGCCACCGACGAAGAGGCTTTGGGTTTCGCCGCCTGCGATGATCTGGACTATGACCACAGACAGGGGCTTCAAATGGACATCCTTAAAAACGATGAAATGGGCGGTGGAGAGGGCGGCGGGGAAACGGGGGGCGATGGGACCTTCGAAGGGGACAGCCATTACCAGAGGGACGGAACGGGTCCGCCGCCCTCGGCGTCCAAAGACGGCGGATTCTGCTCCGAACTCGGTAACCCGGACAAGCCCCGAATCACTGCTTGGGAGGCAGGATGGAACGTGACCAACGCGATCCAGGTGAGGAGGCTTTACGCGTCACGGCGATGCGTATCGAAAAATAACACTTTAAAGTTTTTACTATCGATCGATGTGGAAATGTTAGGTGAAAACTGTTTGCGATATACGTTTTTAAAAGGGTTAGTCCCCTGTGAGGCGCCACGTTTCATTAATGGCGTAGATGTTTCTGATGTCGTGTCACGGGGGATCCGACTGATATTAAGGGAGCTTCATCAACGAGTTGAGCTTTATAAAACAGCATCCGAGCAGTCCATTCTTTATGCATCTGTATGCTGGTATTTTGTGGGGTTTGCGTGCCTTTTTTTGACGTGCGTAAAACTGGAGAGCATAATGTGCCTTTTACATGTTACGCTTAAAAACATCCGTTTCAGAATGTATGCATTCTACAAAACGATGGTTTAAAAAAAAATTAAAAAATGTTTTGGATAATGCCTAAAACTGCATATTCAAACGCTGAAAATTAATCATGCGCAAGCTCTTAATATCAAAAGTGACGTCCGTGACGTGACTCCCTGCCTATCCGATTCATCCCGATGATGACGACACAATGAGGTGAGCGTGACTTTGCTCACAGCAAATGGAATGTCCGGACTGAATTCAGCTGCATTCCTAATGCTCCATCACAACACCTGCAGTGAACGCAGAAGCTGATGATGGCGCAGAACTTCAAACACCAAAGTGCACTCTTAAAAATAAAAGTTCTTCAAGATGCTTCTCTGTGGCGAAAGATGGAACCAAAAATGGCTCTTCTGTGGCATCGCCACAAAGGACCTTTATTTTTAAGAGTGTATCTGAAATGCAATGCAATAGAACAGAATGCATTAAATAAAGCAAGCATGTGCTCTGCTTATCTCCCCAGGGCATGTTTGTTCTCGGGTTACCCTACGCCATTCTCCACGGAGGATATCTCGGACTGTTCCTCATCATATTCGCCGCAGTCGTGTGCTGCTACACGGGGAAGATCCTCATCTCTTGCCTCTACGAAGAGAACGAAGACGGCCAGCTGGTACGAGTGAGAGACTCGTATGTGGATATTGCCAACGCATGCTGCGCGCCGCGCTTCCCCGCGCTCGGAGGACACGTGGTCAACATAGCCCAAATCATCGAGCTGGTGATGACCTGTATTTTATACGTGGTGGTGAGCGGAAACCTGATGTACAACAGCTTCCCCAACCTCCCCGTGTCCCAGAGGTCTTGGGCCATCATCGCCACCGCCGCTCTGCTGCCTTGCGCCTTCCTCAAGAACCTCAAGGCCGTGTCCAAGTTCAGCTTGCTCTGCACCCTCGCGCACTTCGTCATCAACGTCCTCGTGATCGCCTACTGCCTGTCCAGGGCACGGGACTGGGCCTGGGACAAGGTGAAGTTCTACATCGACGTCAAGAAGTTCCCCATCTCCATCGGCATCATCGTCTTCAGTTACACCTCGCAGATCTTCCTGCCTTCGCTGGAGGGGAACATGCAGAAGCCCAGCGAGTTCCACTGCATGATGAACTGGACCCACATTGCCGCCTGCATCCTCAAGGGCCTGTTCGCCTTGGTGGCGTATTTGACGTGGGCCGACGAAACCAAGGAGGTGATCACCGACAACCTGCCGTCCAGCATCAGAGCCGTCGTCAACCTCTTCCTGGTGGCCAAGGCGCTGCTTTCGTACCCGCTGCCGTTCTTCGCCGCCGTGGACGTGCTGGAAAAGACTTTCTTCCAAGATGGGGCCCGCGCGTTCTTCCCGGATTGCTACGGGGGCGACGGGCGTCTCAAATCGTGGGGTCTCTCGCTCCGCTGTGCACTAGTTGTGTTCACTATGCTCATGGCTATTTATGTGCCGCATTTTGCTCTGCTCATGGGCCTGACGGGAAGCCTGACGGGCGCCGGTCTGTGCTTTCTCCTCCCCAGCTTATTTCATCTCAAGTTGCTGTGGAGAAAGCTCTTGTGGCATCAGGTCTTCTTCGACGTGGCCATTTTCGTGATCGGGGGTATATGCAGTATTTCTGGCTTCATCCATTCCGTCGAGGGCCTCATCGAGGCGTACAAATACAACCTGCCCGATTAGTCTGGAAAACCATGAGCGGTGGTAGTTTGGTGATAAGTGTTACGCATCCCACATATTAATAACCAAACCGATAAGTTTCCCCCAGAAGAAAAAAAAATAGATAAATAAATAAATAAAAAGCTTTTAACCCAAGCCACTCTTAAAAATAAAGATTCCAAACAGAACAGAACCAATTGAAAGCTTCCATGGAGGATGCCATTAAAGAAGCTTTATTTTTAAGAGTACAGGTTCATTTAAATCTGACCTTAACGCACAATAAATCAGCGATTCTTTACGCATCCACATGAGAAATGCCTTGGACAGCAGCGCGTTACACAAGAGCAGACGTACCTATATTTTTGTTGTTAAGCCAAAAAGTGGGAATTTATTTATTTTAAGCTTTGATTTGGCCCGACTCTCTTCAGCTGAGCAAAGCAATGCTGTGAGAGAGCCAATCTCCCGCAATACAAAACAACCCCACAACATGTTAATTCATTTACGCCGTGGCAATAAACACAATAGAGTGCGTTTAAAACAAATTAATGGATTTTCCATAATTCGATGTGAGGTCACGTAGCCTATAGCCGAAGTCTTAATTATTATCGTTTGCATTTACTGAACCAAATCGGAGAGGGCGAGATAGAAAATAATAATAATAAAGGCAGCATACTGGACGGTGAATAGAAGTACTTCAACTATGCATTTTGATCGTATGATGTCCATGCAGTATTAGAGATATATTCAGAAGAAAACGAGGATTCTCTGGCAGAAATCATACAAAGAGACTCGTATTTTTACAAGACATCGAATAACGAACAAGAAAGAGTCGCTGAAGATGAAGATGACGAAGAGGAAAACGAAAATGCCATTAGAAAGTATGGACGATATTAAACACATCCCACCAAATCAGAATCAAATCGCTAAAATTCGATGCGTTGTTTATCGGAGATCAAATGTCGTAATTTATAACAATTGATAAAGTTCATGTTCCCCCTCGGTGAGATTATTATGGATCGAAATCAAGTCGAAATCAAGGGACTTGCATAAGACATTTTTTTCATTTTGTGCAATCCAATGGGTGCTGTGGAAATGTTATAAAACCGTATGTGTTGTGTTATTGTGGTTTAAAAGATGGAATGTATATCACAAAATCGTTATCATATATCGTGAAAATGAATATATTGAAGAATAAAGAAACGCGTGAAATTATATTGTACAACTGTTTTTTTGGTTTTGTGTGATATGGAAAAAAAAAAATGAAACACGTGCATCTTTTCCCTTCAAAACAGAATAAATCTGCAAAACGATAAATCAGTTGAGTCCCCCTCTCAGAGATTTATTCCAAACACACCTGTGAAGACTGCACATCTACACCTTTACACTATAGAGAGTTAGCAAAGGCATTTTCAGGATTTCTGTTCTCTGCGAAAGAGAAAAAATAAAAGCCTTATTTGATACAATTATGGCTTTAATTCAGTTTTACAATGGAAATAAATACCCGCAGCTAATACATGCATTAGCCACATATTTCCTTTGGATTTATATGAATTATTTCAGTCGTCAAATGGACTGTTCGTTGAAATAAATTGTAATGCAAATGATAAATGCAACTTGTCGTTTCATAAGGCGCAACAGAACGAAGTGAAGTCATGCAGAAAATGCGCGACAGATTTCTGCTCTCGGCTCTGATTCCGCAGCTAAACATCTCACAGTCAGACATCTGGGTGTTCTGCTTTTTAGTTACTGAGGCTATGATGACAAAATTAATAATTAAAAAAGACAAAGATGCGCATTTGTATGTGGTTCCGTGCACGCGCCTGAACACAGCATAAAAGAAAAAACACATCAAAACGGCTCCACAGATCAATTCTGTGGGATTATATAATAAATATAGAATTTCAAAAAAGATCAACAAAAAATGCAGTACTGATTTTTTTGTAGGCCCAAAATAATTCTGCATGACACTATTGCACAGGAGAAGCCCATTTCTATATAACTACGGAATAAACGCGAGTGGAGAACTGTGGCAAATGTCGGTCGTGTTGGATTGTGGGAAATGGAGTTCAACCAGAGGAGCCATTTCCTGATTACTGGACCTCCTGAGAAGCCTGAGAAACCGAGAGTGTAACGCCATCTAGTGGCTTTATGAAATACTGCTAAAACACCACGAGAGTACTGTACATAAAACACATTAAACATTTTACAGGATTATAAAAGCGCATCAGCTTTTAAATAAACGTAATTAAGATGACGTACAATAGCGCTTTCTGGGACAAGGACCAGTGCATTTTTTACTCACCCTCCGCTCCTAACCCGTGTTTTGTAGTAACGAGATTAGCAGAATGTCCTGAAAGCGGTTTCCACTGAACAAAAATTAATCAAACTATAAAAGATAACCACTAAAACAAAAATAAACTCAACGGTCTTCGCTGAGAATCCGCGCTCAGATCTCAGGCCTGCATTTTCAAATACACACGCGCCAACCGTCACTTCGTGAGGCGCGAAATTTGAATTTGCGAAAGCGCCAATGTTTCTGAAACTATATAAAAAACCTCTTCAGCAAACACCTGCTCCTCTCTAATTTGTTCAACTAGTTCCATTTTAAACCAGATATTTACCAAATAAGCCAGACTCATTGCAGTTAGTTTGTAGGCCGTTACATATATATTATAAAATTCTAACAAAAGGTTTCTCAGCTGTTTTTTGTAGTATTAGGTGTTTACCAAAGTTTGACCACTAGAAAGGTGTAACTTTCAAGATGGTGTCCAAGATGTGCAAGAAGTCCTTAAAATAT
>JAUMHE010000306.1:1710239-1725495 GCA_032359235.1 Enteromius mattozi
GTTTACCAAAGTTTGACCACTAGAAAGGTGTAACTTTCAAGATGGTGTCCAAGATGTGCAAGAAGTCCTTAAAATATCCTAACTCCTTCATTATTTGACCTAGCCAAGTAATTTTGGTGTCTAACCCCATGTTTTCTGTGTCTATGAATCCATGAATACATGATTTTGTGAGATTACTGTAAGGTTTTATCTTTGTATGAGACGATCCAGAGATGTAAACGATTTAGCCATATAACGCCTACCTGTTTTTGGACACACCCCCTAAGACATCCAATGTAAAAGTTATTGCACCCAAAAGTAACTTAAATTGGATTTCTAACACAAAAAGACCAACAATGTGAGTTTGTTAAGAGAGGATGACATTGTTGAATTAGCTTGAGAGAAAAAGTACACTCCAAATGCAATTTCATGTTGTTGTAAACCAAGTAACTTGCCCCATTTGCTGTAAAAACTTAAGAAATGGCTCTGATGTGGTTGAGGTTCATCAGAAGGGACAACAATGCAAGTGCACAAAGAGACGAGGACATACGAAATCAATCATCCAGTCCTGTGCAAATATGTTTCTGCTCCCACATCAAGCGAGGAATGTCCATGGGACCAATGGCAGTGTTGTTTGGTTGAAAGAGTACGGTTTCACTTGCCTTTTTCCGCTACAACATTTTAAGCAAGAAAATCGTTAACCCCCCTAATCATTTATTACCCCAGAACATCGAAGTATAGGTCTCTGCAGAACAACAAGGGTTTTTTTCAATTATTGGGCATTTTCCAACCATCCATTCAAGACCAAGTATGAAAGGTAATGGGAGTTACCACATCAAGGCATTTTAGACCATGTTACCTGCTTGGCTGACTTTATAGTGAGGGTAGGTTTAGGGGTAGGGTTAAGTCAGGGGGATCATTTTGATTGCATGATTGAAAAATACCGAGCAGTTTGAAAACGCCCAGAAATGCTCACTTTTGCTCTGCAGAGACCTCAGTCTCAGAACATCTGCCTCCAACTGAGTCCTCAACCAAATACCATTCCCAAAGAGTTTACTTCCAGATCATGGTGTGGACCGGAGCAGAAAATGACCCTAATATGAACACAGTGGACTGGGGGTGGACACTGGAGAAAGCCTCCTGCAGATGATCCATTGCACAACTGCCTGCCGAACACAACGGAGCAATTGCACGGCATATGGACTACCATGCATGCCTGCTTGTGGACCACGTCAAGTTGGGAATTGTGAGAATCAATATAATTAACCTCTATGGGAGGAAGAGTGTGATGACTAATGGTAAATCTAGTGAAGGTCACAGTGCAAAGAAGTATAAAAACAAACCAGAATAAGAGGATAACTTAAGAAAATAGAAAAATATACATATGAATAAGATAAGTATTAAAAAACATGAACAAAAGGCAAAAAAAGCATTATAAAAAATATTATCTCAATATTGTCTCAAACAGCTCTGCAAAGTTTAGCTTCAAATCACACCTGCTTGGAAGTTAATAGTAATCCTAAAGACCTTGATTAATCAGGTGTGTTTGATTAGGGTTGGAGCAAAACTGTGGCCCTCCAGAAGTTGAGTATAAGACCAATGGGTTAGCGGTACTCAACCTTCACGCTGCAGCCCTGTTTTGGAATCAAAAGACCGGTTATGAACCACAGAAACCACCAAATCAATATGAAAAATGAGAAATATGCGATTGTTTAAGGGGAATTGTACTTGTTTGCATAAATATGCTTGTAACCAATTGCTTTAATATAGCACTTATGCAAATATGCTAATTACAATATTAAATGGCCAAAACATGCATCATTGACCAGTATTCCTGGTCTAAGAGGAATACAGGAGGAACACTGGTCAGTCTAAAGACCTGACGGCTGCCATTTTGAAAATGGGGCCTTTCTTGGAGTCAAACTTCAGTAAACTTTTAGTATGTTTTAAGTACATCTGATACTACTGTAAACCACTGAGAAACCTTTGTTAGGTTTTTTTTATATTTTTTTTTTTGGGGGGGGGACTTATTTTGAACCAAATTAACTGGCAATAGGTCAGATTAGCTAAAATCTGGTTTATTTGGTAAACTTGTTTTATAAAAGAGGCCCCAGGACAGAACCTACTGGTAACGGAGTAAACAGCATTCAGATCTTGAAAATTTATTCCCACATACACACAAACACAAATGAAATACATTACATTCTATCGAGATCCTTAGAATAAAAAGAACATTTATTGTTTCAAGTAATTGTTAAAACTTTACAAATGTGGCTTAATTACATATTTACAAATGTAAATTGTAGCGTGTGAACAGCACAACATGTAAAAGACAACATACAAGTGATGCCTAAGAGTGGCAGAAGAGATCAGTAAGATGGATTACTGACGGCCCATTTTCAGTTCAAGCAAGTTCAAGTCTGAAGAATGGATTTAGTTGTTGGCTGCGGTCTGCGTGGTTGGTTTCTTACAGGAGTTCTCCAGCACCCATGGGTGCACCATGACACCCTGGATAGGGAGACGGTGCATGGGGTTGTGTTTGAGCAATCGGTTTATAAGGTCTCTGCTGCCCTCGCTCACATGAGCAGGGTATGTAAACTCCACCTGGAGAGAAGCAGAGACACATGATTAAGATGATATACAAATAATTAGACAACACCTATAGACATTGGACAACATAAAACAGGTTCGATATAAAAGATTCTTGAAGACTAACTTTCTTTCTTGCAGATTCTTGAACGTCTCATAGCTGACCGCCTGTGCTAAGCTAGGAGATTCTGAACATGTCACTTACCCTAGAAATCTTGCGGTACGTCTCCTCGTGGCTCTTGGTTTCGAAAGGTGGACGACCAACCAGAAACTCATAGCAGAGCACTCCAAGACTCCACAGATCCACCTTCTCATCGTGTGTCTTGCCCTCGATCATCTCTGGAGGAAGATAGTCCAGCGTGCCACACAGCGTCGACCTCCTGACAGACGGCAAGAGAAGCATGATAAACACACAGAGAGAAAAACACCCTTCTCAGGAAATCAAACACAATGAGCTGCACTTAAAGACCTGTGCCGATAGAATCATAGTAGAGATATTGTAATTATGAGTCCGAAGATAACAATATAAACAATTATAATGGGTGTTTTTTTTTAAGGTGCATAAACTAGTGCTGGACTGAATTCAGTTGTGATGATTTTTGGTAACGTAAAAGCTCTTTGCTTGTTTTCTTAAATAACCCAAAGAAAATATAATGTAAGCCTTATTACAATGCTTTATTTAATTATGTTAAATACAAATTCAGTCATATTAAAAACATTAGATTGCTTGCGTTAGATCACGTGGGAGTTGGTTCAATTTCCAGCAATGAAACCAAGTAAATTAAATTAGCACGATAATGTGACCTGTGCTGGCAAAAGGGTTAATGAAACGAACGACAACATGCACAAAACCAAAGTTATATCTGCTCATGCAAGCAGAAGACTGACCTGGAGGAGGGTGTGTGGACGGACCATCCGAAGTCTGCAATCTTCAGTTCTCCACTGGAGCCCAGGAGCAGATTCTCAGGTTTAATGTCTCTGTGAATCACGTTCTTGGAGTGACAGTAGTTCAGAGCGTCTGCCAGCTCCATTATATACTGCACGCAGACCAGAAACACATTATTATGAGACATCATCAGTCTTCAAACACTAACCATGAGCCATGAAGCCGGAGCAGACGGTGGGTTCTGACCGTGGCACTGCGCTGGTCATCAAAGGTCCCGCAGCGCTGGAGCTCTCCATACAGCTCTCCTTTAGGAGCGAACTCCAGGATGAGATAAACACGTGCCGTGTCGTGAAAATAGCCATAAAGACGCAGGATATTGGGATGTCTGAAAGGAGACGAGACCACCATAAGATCACTTCACAATTTCTTAATTTCCCAAAGCACTGGTTCCAGCGCTGGGCATCATTTCAGCAGCTTTTCCCAAGTTTTGAGTTCAATAAAGTAAATATTAAATGTTTAATTTATTATTTATTCTATCATTTGTAAAACATTGCAGCAGCTGAACACCATGAACAAAAACCAGCAGCCTTAAACATATGGTATTTTTGTTAAAAGGCATAAAAAAAGAAAAGAAAAAAGTAAACAGTTGGTAATAAAATGAATTAGCAACAGCTCAGGTACAGAAATTCAAATATCAAAAAGGTAAAAACTACATAGTTTTTCTTTTAATAAAATGGATTAATCCTTAAAGTCACATAAGTTACGGTTTTATTTATTAATTACTACTTTAAAAGGTATTCAGTGTTATTATTCAGTTCTTTGACTAGCTTTAATAAAGTACAGGTTTATTAGGCTCCAGTCATGTTAAAACTGAACACACGGATTAAATAGTTTGAGAAACAAGTGTAACGACGATAGACGGTGAGAGCTTCTACCTGAGATGTGACTGTATCTCCACCTCCCTCCGCAGCTGATGCTCCACTCCAGCCTTCTCCAGCTGCTTCTTGAACAGAACTTTTAGCGCCAGGATGAACTTGGTCTGACGTTCCCTGGCCAGATACACACTGCCGAACTTGCCTTTGCCCAGAGCTCGGCCAATGTCGAAATTCTCTAAACTCCATGCTTTCCTAGAGAACAGAGAAGCGCAGTGTTAAACATGGCTTTGGCCTGCGTGTTGACAGCTGCACTTAAGTGTAAAAACATGTTAATGACTTACTTATTGCACACAGTGCTGGACGTTCCAGTGGAAGGAGTTTCTGGAAAGCAGAAGAAAAGTCACTATAACGTTCTCGATGTGCCGTAATGTTCTAAGATCAGGCGCCATGCTTACGCTGAGGTTTGTCCGGTTTGCTGGGTACAGTAGTTTTTGTAGGCTCAGCTACAGGAAGAGACTTCGGCTGTGGTTTGGTCTGCGCTGCTGTTTTGAGTTGATCCGGATTGACGTTCTGATCTCCTGGACACGCCGTTTTCACAGGAACTGGGACTCCGGCAGGTTTCTGCTGATTCACGGGACGCGGAACACGCTGTGGCCCCGGGGCCGCGCCGAGAACACGCATCGACACGAGCTTCTGAGTGCTCTGGGTCACCGGAACCCTCTTGGGTCCGCCGGCAGAAACCTGCTGAACATAAAGCACATGCATGCACAAGTGTTCCTGTAATAATTACAGTAACTCTGGAGAAGGTACCACGCTACCACGATGTACTATTTACCTTCTTAGTAAATACAGATCTGAACACGACACTCAGCACTGTCTAAATCTGAACGCTACAAACCTAAACATTTACTGCATGAATTTCATTACATCCAAAAAAATAAATAGTATTTTTACTGTACTTTGTCATTATCAAACTGCCTTCTAAATGAACAGTTTATCTGCAAAAACTGAGAATTCAGTTTAACATTTTATTTATTTTTTTTAATAGTCATGTTTTTTGATTGTGCATTTCAGTTAATCTCAATCAAACTGCAGCTGGGTTTTTGATTAGTTAAATAAAAATAAAGCATATGATACTATAACCTAACCCTAAATAACAGCTCGAGCTTTACTTTCCAGTAAATACAGATCTAAACATGAACTCATATATATATAAACTTATATATAATATATATATATAAATAATGTCTGTATAGAACAGATGAAAACGACTTTACAATCTACATTGTGATTTTTTGTGGACAGCAAAGCGTATATAAGCAAACAATAAGCTGACTTGCTAAGAATAGACACAGAAGTTCATAATATACAGTTTCTCCTCAAATACCTTCTCATTTTCAGGTCGATTAATCTTCAGGTCTTTGCTCGATTTGATTCTTGCAGCGGTTTCCATGTTCTGTGGTTAAACAACGACATTATTTCATTAAATACAAGCAAGACATCACAACCTCAGTCACGTAATGAGAGGAAGGTATAATAAAGTATAGCGCACAAATATAACGATAATCAAGCACGGAGGAGATGAAGGCCTCATACACGACGGCACCCGTTCACATGACCTATAAACTAACATCCCCATCATAAGACCTGTTTATAACGTAGATCTACTTAAAAACAACGAACTTTCCAAATTAAAACCTTTAAAGACACGAATCGGTCAATAATAAGTTAGATTCAGAAGCTCTTTCTCGCCGTTACCTCCTTCAGCAGATTCCTCACGAATAAACCTCCTCAAATCCGACAGATTTCCCCTCGCCGTGTTTCTAACCCGCTACCATTCACTAAACCAGCCGTGTGTGGGATTTAAAACTAAGAAAAACCATTAAAATATACACTTTTAATCCTCGAGAGGACGCCGCTGTTCTCCTCAACCGCTGCGACTCTGTTTAATTTCAAATATCCCACTTTTAAATACCTTTAACTATTATCTGATTTTTGATTGGTCAGAGGGAGCAGTAAACCGGAATCCTATTGGTTGTTGGAAAATTCGTCATGCGACGCAGGAGCGCCGAAAGCGATGCCGGGAAAACGCATCGTTGTGGAGCGGAAATGACCTGTAGGTGGCGCGAAAGATCATTACACACATAAAAGTCTCTAAACTGAGGGGCAAACTCAAAGTACATTTAGGGAAGCGAGCCAAAAGTACATGTTATACTATATCCAGCTGTATTATACTCAAATATATTGCATTTAGAAATTAATATTTATATATTTTAATTAAAAAAACTGAAATGAAAAAATTAAAAAAGCTTACATTTTTTATTTCACTACCTTTTTATTATAAATATATTTAAATCAAATATAATTCTGTCTGTGCAGAAAGAAATATATATATATAATTTAATTTATTAAATCTGTTCTACACCCATAAATCTCATCAACTCCACCTGTTTCTTTCTCAGATTTTTTCTGGTCCTTCTAGAATAGATAATAAATAAAAAGTTTTATCAGAACCAATGCATAATGGTAATATTTGCTCTCAGTTTCTTCCCACATCACATCTCAGAACCCATAATTCAATCTTTAAAATAAGAAACGGTGATCTTCTTCAGGCACCATTATAACCCAAGCAACACACGTGATTTTTAGTATGAATGTTAGTTTATTTCATCATTTGTAAACAGCTTTGGCTGTGTTCTGAGAACAAATGATGAACAGAGATCCGTCTAGTTATGTCAGAACCAAGCAACACTACAGACATTTAATTCACTTCTAAATTATTTCAACCTTTGCACCAAGTCGCTCGATTTGATTTGATTTAATACTAAATATACCAGTAACAAACATTTACATTCAGTATAAATAAGTCATTAAATGTGGTTCATTTTAGTTTGTCATAATATTTAGACTGAAGTAAACCAAACATACAGAAGATCTTCAATGCCACTTCAACGGAGAAGGAGAAACACAAGCATCTTTCAATGCAGGACAGGTTTCTGAACAGAAAAACAAACAGAAGCACCATCTTCACGATACATCTGATATTCATTCACCGTACCGTTTCTCATCGCTGACGATGATGATGATGAAGCTGTGATTCATGGATGCATGAAAGAACACTACAAAATATAAATAAATAAATAGAATGTATTTCACCCTCCTTTGATGTTCCCCATCATCATCATCATCATCATCACACATTTCATGTCTGGATCCAACACTCCACTTAACAATCACAGCAAGTGCACATATGCTCACTAATGAGGGAAAGAGATCGTTAACGTTATATAGAACATTCTCCACGATGATCATGTCACACACTATCATCTCTTCAGTGCTCAGCGCTTTCTGAAGAGCCCAGTGAACATCCGCGATGGTCCTCCAGATCTAGTCCTGATGAGTTTGTTCCCTTCCTTGATGCTTGGATTTAAGTGTTACTAGAATAATAGTAGTAATAAAAATAACTTATAATATTCCTAACAGTTTTCAAGTGTATAAGTGCTGGTGAAGCGTCCAACAGCTGCGCTCTCTGACTGTAACAGAGCTGAATGGTTTGGCATCGGAGCGCCAGAGAGCCGGGGTCTGTCCCGTTATACTGATTCATTAAAACTAGGTTTGAGAGTTCGTCAGAGCTCAGACCGTCTCTCCGCCGCCGGATGTCCCCGTCAGCCTCTAATGTAGACGCTTGAATGCGCAGGACGCCCGAGAATGAACTTCCACCATTGGAGAAAGACGCGACAGAGAGGAAGGTGCGCGGTCATTTCTCGGTGACGGCCGCAGCCATGGGCGTCCTCAGGGTTCCTCTGGCGGTGATGGCCAGCTCCTCGATCTCTGTGTTCAGACGTCTGATCACCCACTCCATCGCCTCGCGACCCTGCGGACCACATGCACATTCTTTAACCCATGAAACACCATGAACTGGCTGAATTAATTCATTGTAAACTACTAAAACTGAATTTGACAGGAACTGGCATAATCGAGTCACGTAATCATATCACAACAAACCAGTGGATGTGTCATATATCACCCAAATATGTAACGTTTTTTCTTTTATTAAAGTATTTAATTGTGACAATGTGTTGGACTTTCATTTAGATTTTTTTGGGACTTTTATTTTGACAGTGCTGAGAATGCTAGCAGCTGAGCATTAGCAGGCCTGTGGTCTAGTTTATTTGACCTGAGTAAATGGAAAAAGTATCTATTATTTGTAATAACCTTGTTTCATTAAAAAAATATATTATTTCCAATGTATACATATTTATCAGGTGACTAACAGATTTTTGTCTTTATTTGTGGAAAATATTGCAATAGAATTAGAGAATCAGTTACCATTTTAAGTAGAACTGTGAATGTATTAACTGATCAATTTTATATTTTTTATATGAATTCAATTCTGCAATTTTGCATGTGTGCAGAAACACTGCATGTATTTTCTTGAAAATCAAATATTATAATATCAAATATAATGGCCTTATATTGAACATTTAAAATTATTTATTTATTAATTCACTTTTTAATGCCATGCCAGCATCAAGGCTATTTTCATGGCAATCTCTGAAATTATTATACGTTATATAAGACATTACAGATGTTAAAAACATAAAATACAAATACTGTTTGACTACGATTGGCAATGAAGCTGATAAAACAATTTATAGAGTCAAGAAAAACTAGATAAGAAAGAAAATGCATATTCACTGTAGAAATGTTCTCTGGCTTGTTCAGGTTTTATGATTTGTTAGAGACATTTCACCTGGATGTGAAGTTCTATCATTTACAAATTTGTCCTTCACCTTCTAAAGTTTTGGGCATAACTGTTAATAGCTATGTTCTCATTCACCTATGATTTGGAATAGCGCATTAAAAAATAAATAAATAAATTTGGAAATGCCAAGATGCACATAAATTCTAAAAATGCACATAAAACATCATATGCACACAACTGAGTAGGATAAACTCTTTATCCAATATGGAAAAATGTGCATAAAACACAATGTAAACAATTGCCAAATTCCTCCATGAACATCAAAAGAAGTGACTTTGCATCTTTGCTTGGTGATTGTTGAAGTGTGTGTTGGTTTGCTGACCTTTCCTGCATTGGTGGAGATGGTGGAGGCCATGAGTCCCTCCAGATAGCTGCTGAGACTGACGCCCTTCACAGAGATGATGGCCTCCTGAGTGAGCATAGTCCTGCAGGAACATCAGCAACATTACACCACATACACAGAGAACCCAACACTCACAGCTGAGGAGCTCCTTAAACCCATTCAGATCAGAACCGGTGAGGAATCTTACTTTTCTGGGTCCTCAGGGTGTGGTCGGTAAATGAGCCGCTCGTCCACAGACACCATGTTAGTGAAGGTGATCTAGGGTGAGAACAGCAGAGCATGATGGGTATGCATGACACATCTTCAAAATATGCTGTTTATAACCATAACATCAACCAAATCCCTCCCGGTCCTTCCTAGAACGCAACTCTATTATGCACAGACAGGCCTTGGCTCATTCCAAACAACATTGTTCTCGCTTTATAAAGACTACAGTGCTACAGAAAGGCCTGAGGATGAAGAACAGGGGTGTTTGAGAGAAGATGAAGTGAGAAACAGAAACGCCCTGTCATAGACTGACACACATTCATTATAATAAATGATATCACTTACATTAGAGGACTTAAGCTCAAAGGTTTTCTCTTTGGGATCGACTACAGAGTGCTCCTGGATGTACGTACACGTCCGCGTGTTGCCAATAATCTGTAGAAACACAAGACAGCAGCTCGATGAATAAATCATGTAATAATAACCAGCATAAATACACACCAACAGAGCTGGACAAACACACAGTGATTGTTTTGGCGTCACGGTAATAATCCTGAACTCAGAACAGAACATGATTAACTATAATTAACCCAGCACCACTCTACCATCACCCTGACCTATACTAGTACAGGCTCTATTTACAGAACATCACTCCTGTCATGTGAACAGGGTTCAGATCTCATTCATTTCTCAAAAAGACGCCACTATGGTGATAGTTTCCAACAACAAGCAGAGCAGTGAGTCCATTCACAGGCCGGTGGGGTTTGATTCTTTAAACACACAAACATTTGTTCGTAATGTGAGGGTGATTCACTGTCAAAGACTAATTATAGCAAGCAATCGATTCAATACGTTGAGGGAAAAGAAACAGGAAGCTCAAAGCATTAAATGATCAGTAAATGGTTTGCTTTAGTATCTGCGCCGATCTCTTAGCATTTAAAGAGTGTTTGTTTGTAACACTGATAAATAAAGCTGCTTTGAAGCAACATAAATAAACTTGAAGGCCTGGAATTCAAAACCTCATGAACTGGACTTTCATCATTCCTCGTTATCGCGGAGTCTGCGAAGTACTAAGTGACTCCAGCTCTAGGAATCATAACGGAAAGCACTGGCCTCGTAATAACCTCGGCCGGTCCTTGAGCAGAATGAATGTGTCGGGTCAAGGATGACAGGCAGAGGTCACGTCACAGCGTTCAGAAATGACACACCAGGACAAGCTGTTCTGAGGCCTAACCAGACCAATATAACCCTTCAGTTAGCTCAGAGACCAGCACACATCCACTATGAATCAGGTCAGGAATAGCTGAAGTTTTCCCTTAGCATCACAAACCGGCCGGACTGACCTCAGAGGCCCTTCAGGATTTAAAATGATAGTTTCCACCAAACACGACCAGAACAATGAGCTACTGAGAGCTTCTTACTGTTTCCAGATTAAAGTCAGCTGCTTGCTCTAATTCCATGAAGCATGCAAAAGGAATGCACCTAAACGAACATTCATGGCCAACAAAATCAAACACTGGAACACAAACACACTTTGTTCTGCCAATTTATTGCATAAATTAAATTGCCAAAATGTGCTTTTCACTGTTTTGTTTGCCTTTTTAAAGAAAGAATCAATTACAAAACAACAAAAAAATATTACCCCTAATAATATTTTTAAACATTCAAAGACACTATACTAACAACACTCAATTCAATTTAAAATTATTAAGTTAGTAAAATTATATTTTCCCCCATTTTTAAGACCCACTTTTTGAATTAGTCTATGTATTTTTTACTGTACAAATAATGCAGCCTTACATTTAGGTATTGGGTAGGATTTGGGATGTATATTGAGGTCACGTAGAAAAGGCATTAATATGTGCTTAACTTATAAACGGTTATTATTCTAGTAATATGCATGCTAATAAGCAACTACTTAAGACACCCTAAAATAAGAAGTGTTACCAAATTCTTTTAAAACTTTTGAAAGTATTACAAATCCCAATTTGAACACAGTGTTTAAGTGTAGCAATAAACATATTAATGTAGTAATTATTATCATTATGATTGTCTTTTATTATTTTAGAAATGCATTTAAAATGGTCTTTTCTCCTATAATTTCAGTTGCTGAACATTTGGTGCATTCCTACAGATAAGTGTGTGTAATCTAGAAGAGAAGCAGGAGTCAGTACCGCTCTAACGATGGATGGCAGGCCCCATTCTGTGCTGAGCAGACGTTTGCTGTGCAGCCGTCCCTGCTGGTCCACGTTACGGTCCAACACGTCCACGCCGAACACGCTGGGGTTCATGGGGTTTGGGTACTTCTGCATGGCAGCTTTGGTCACGGTTTCCCATGGATGGCTGCGAGAGACACAAATGGAAATTTAAGTACTGCTGGAGCCTAAGACGCAGTGAACATTCAGGGTCTTTCATTAGAGCTGGAGCACAGTGAGACGGTTACATAATGCATCCGCATGCATCTGCGCATAACCGCAACCCGATCGCTGAGGAGACATCATGAGCCGCGTTACGGGACGTCACGAGCCGTTCATTCACTGACACGGAGATCTGATCAACCACATCTGCATTCACAACCACACAGCCAGAACTCAAACCATGTCAAAAAGACACTGACATGTCTAAACTGATATAAAATCAATGTCCGAAGCTCTTTCACAGGAAATGTTGCGTGTACAGATTTCAGACACCTTGATTTAACCCCTATGTTGTGTGCACTTTGCTCACATGTGGTATAACAACTACACACAAACAATACTTTTGTGGGATCTTTTTTTCTTGTTACACTCGTGATGGTTCAGTTCAAAAATGGCCAGCCTACAAAAACTGCTTTTAACGTTTATATTATACTACACATAAATGCATTTAATATTCTATCAACTTGTTTTTTCCAGTTAGGAGCCGACTGATCACAGCTCAAACTTCAGTTTTTGCAGCTGATGCATTGCCAAACTTATCCACAAAGCATGCTTTCTGACTCTTTAGCTCAGATCAATGAAACCCAGAATCAATCAGCTCCAGAAATAAACCCAAAAAAGTGCTAATGGAAAGAAAACAGAGCTCAAATCCGGTATTTAACACATTGAGAGATTTACAAGCTGTTGTTAGGAGGCTACGTCACCACTGCCTAATGAACATGACGACATATTTCACGTTATATGATGCACGTGTATGGCGTTTATCTGTTATTAATCAACAGCATAAACTGGAAGAGTCTGGCGGCTTCGGCTCAGATGAAAGGTTGCCTGGGAGAGCGTCAGCGGTCACATGACGTGACGTCGGCGGAGCTCCATGTAGGGGAAAGGTCAAGGAGAGTTGCGCAATGAGCGGCACAAGACTGCATCCACAAACGTGGGGTCAAAGGTTAAGAATCCACCTGAACACATGTAACTCAGCCAATGTCCACCACAGATATGATATAACACTAACCAACCAACAGGGAAGATAATAAACCCAAAAGCACTAGCAGCGACGCTTCAGAAGAACAGCTGGGGTTAAAACTGAGGAAATTTAATCGTTTCTGAATAAAAACAGAACAGAATCCAAATCTGTGAAGCCTAACTCAGCAAGATCATTCTGTACTAGTCTTTCGGCTGCCAAGGACACAGTGGTTAGATTGTGTAACTAACCGGTTAGTAGTTCACAGCTGTGTCTCTTACACACACATACTGTATTTACCAACCACTGTGTGTCTGGCTGCAGTTATAGTTATAGTTAATCATCTTTAGTTAGTAACGCTAACTTAGTCATCGATGAAAGTCACTGACTGTAGACTCCGACTAACTGCGTTAGCAGTTAATAAATCAACTTTTCATTACTAACACCTTTGGTGCTCTGAGATGATAACATTAGAAGCATAAAACATACAGTGGATATTACAAATCTAGACGTTAATAAGCTGACAGGAAGCCGCTGGCCGCTTTGGCGCCTCGTGTAACGTCACATTCCCTCAGACGCGCTAACCCGCTCAAGCAGCTCTCACACGGTCACTAAACCACAAATAACACCTTCACTCACTTGAAAACGTGTTCTGACGTCCAGATCTTCATGGCTCTTGTTGTATCGGAGAGGTTTAACGCGCGAGGGCTGCCGGGTGACACCTCGCTTCTTCCGCCGTTTGTTCGAGAACACTGCTCCGCAGGCCCCGCCCACCGGTGACGCACGCACCAGCGCAGGCCAATCAGAGGCGAGCGTTCTGGACGGAAAACTCTCCCGCCCCGAGAATGTACGCGTGTATGGGACAGCAATTAAAAGTTGATTACGAGAACATGGCATGATGACAGGTGTTATAGCGAACATACTGTACAGGTGTAATGATAACTCTCAAAGACCTGATGAGGTCATTCATTCATCACGTGACATGAGAAGGTCATATAAATGACCCTGGAACAGAAAACGGGTCAGTAACATTTTTTTATACGATTTATACATAATCTCTCCACTGATGTCTGGTTTGTTAGGATAGAACAATATCTGTCAGTATTTGAAAATCGCCTTTAAAGTTGCTGTTAAAGTGATATAATTAATTAAAAATAAGTGTTAATATTTCTACGGTATGAAATGTACAAGATATCTTAACAGAACATGATCTTTACTTCATATCCTAATGATTTCTGGCATAAAAGAAAAATATATTTTACCCATACATTGGCTATTGCTACAAATATACCTGTGCTATTTAATATATATCCTTAAACTATTTTTAAAACATTTGTGGTAAAAGCTGCTTGTAAATCTCTGATTATACTTTATTATCACCAAATATTGGATTCTATCTTTTTTGTCAACTCATTTCCTTTTTTTAGAGATGCTCATATGCTTATGGTTATGCAGCAGATGCTTATGTTTGAGTGATTATTGACAAAACTATCCACAGAGAATGCCTTTTTTCACTCAAAAGCTGATGCACATGAGCTCAAATCAAACGAGGCCTTTGATTAAACAGCTCCAAGAAGACAAAAACACAAAACTTTTGCTGATAGAAGAAAACAAAAGATATTTTGTGATAATATAAATGAATGACTGGTCATTTTGGAACAGGATTAACACGAGTGTAACAAAGTGGGGGGGAATCCAAAACAAGTACAGAAATCATTATTATTTTGAGCAAATTCAGTAAGTTTCAGTGCTCTGTGATGATGGTAACTAGCGTTTTCAGGACAACGAAAATGAGCAGAACACAACACGAGAGTTTCACCAGGAGCTTTCAGACCAAACCGTGTTTAAGTTCACAAGAGATGTAAATTTAGTCCGTGTTTCCAGACCTTTGAGTAGATGCTGAACAAAAATAAACCAGCAGCATGTGACATACATATGACACACGGCAAGCACATGCCAAGCTTACGTCTTGTGTTCATAGTTTTCTGTTCAGTGATATATCCTGATGCTCTGTCACATATCATATTTCATAATCATTGATTGGACTCATAAAGTCGTTCTGCTGTAGACATAAGCTACACACCTCAGTTTCTGAGCCAAACACCCTTTGAAATGAAGCATTACACCTCATCACACACAGTTCAGACACACACACAGACATGTTGTGTTTCCATGTTTTATGGGGTCTCTCCATAGGTGTAATGGTGTTTATACTGTACAGACTGTATGTGGTA
>JAUMHE010000306.1:1727060-1738815 GCA_032359235.1 Enteromius mattozi
ATACTGTACAGACTGTATGTGGTATTGTCCTACACTGACCCTACACCTAAACCTACCCCTTACAGGAAACTACACACGTTTAGATTTTCAAAAAAACACCATTAAGTATGTTTTTTAAGCCTTTTGAATTACAGGGTAAGGGCTGAAAATGTCCTCATAAATCACCTTCATATTGTCATATCTATGTCATACCCATGTCATTACGGAGACACTGAGGTGGGATCAATCCAAGGATGGATTCGGCACACAAGGCCATATTTTCCCTGATTCCCAGCCCGCGAGAACATCGCCTGTGATGTTGATGAGGTCTTGTGGCCAGACCTAAACAGAAGGCGGGATCCATCAGTGTGTTGCTGCTGATATGAAAGAGTACTTCACATTGTGCTTGTGTGTATGGTTTTGTTGCAAGAATTTCATTTTAAGAAAGGAGTGTTAGGTTTTGCATGCAGTGGCATAGATGTGAGTTAATAATTTCCAAGTGCTATGTCTGATTGGCTTGTGTGTAGAGTTTTGACATAATGAGCCAGATTTTGCAAAACGTGTGTAAGCAAGAGGCAAAATCAGATGGCTTTCATTAGTGAGAATCAGGCGCCCTCTGCTGCTCATGAGACTGAATGCTTTTCTATACACAGGATCTGTTTTTCCAAATGTCTTTCCTGAAAATTATCTGAAACATATACAGTATATACAATTATAATAACAATATTTTTGTTAAATATTTAGTCATTAAAGCAGCTTGAATTGATCATTCATGTTATCAGTGTATTCATAATATTGATAAATATTAATATTAAACAGCTACTGTAAATAATGTTAGTAATTCAAGACAAATGGTGGATGGATGTCACTTTTTTATAGTTAATTAGCATTATAAAATAAGTAGTGATGTACAAATTTAGGCTGAAGTAATTATATATTTAAGGGTGAAGGAAAAGATATACCATCTGTTTTTTAAACTACCTGTAGATATTTAATTGTACTAATACCTAATATTTCAGCTTCTGTTGATTTGTCCAGTAGGTGGCGCTGCTTTCATTCTGTTCCAGTCTTCTCAGCTGCTTACACACAGAATCTTTACTCTTCACACTGAGCTAACACTCAAACAGCAGAAACACGCCAAATCTACAAAACCAGACACAAATTCTGCCTTTGACTCAGTTTTCAATTTTATAAAACACTTTTAGCAAAACACAGACAACACACAGAATGAAGTGTTTTGAAAACCTAAAAATGTGTGTAGTTTCCTGTAAGGGGTAGGTTTAGGTGTAGGGTCAGTGTAGGACAATACCACATACAGTCTGTACAGTTGAGCATCAGGATGAAAGCTGACTGATGTTGACGAGGTAAAGGACGAGTATTGATTGCGCAGCATTCAGAGGCGTTCAGATGAATGACTCCAGCATCTCCACATGTGAGGAAGATGAAAGGAAAGAGAGACGTCTCACACACACACACTCACCTCCATCTCCTGAAGGTCAAGAATGACTGATCTTTGTGGTTGTTCTGACTTTTTAAACTGTTATTGTGATCAGTGAGTAAGAGTCAGTCTTCATCAGCACAGAACATTTCTATAATCTTCTCACACAAATCCAAGAACTGCACACAAAATGCAAAACACCTCACATCTCCAGTAAAATGAAGCACTGCATTCACAATATCACAAACACCTTAAATGTAAACCTTTGCAAACACCATTGCCTTCATATTTACAGTTTTATGTGTTAATTGTATAAGGTAATTGTGTTATGCAAAAAGTGTTTTTTATGAAATTGAAAACAGAATTAGTGTCTGGGTTTGCAGATTTGGTGTTTTTGCTGTTTGAGTGAAGCTGTGTGACAAGAGAAGATCGTATGGAAACAGCTGAAATTCCTGCATTCATGGGGTTATTCGTTTCATTTTGTCTTCTGCTGATAATTCAGCAGCCTCACATAAACAAAAACATAACACAATCTATCCTGAAATACGCTTTAGAAAGTCTAACCAACCCTTCTGCACTCTATTTAAATACATGATAAAACAGATTCTATCTCACAAATGGCTTGTAAATTTCAAACAAACAGCAAGTAACTCTTGAAGTAGTATTTTTTGTAAAGCATACTCCAGTCATCTTTGTTGATTTAAAACCTTGAAAAATATTTAGCTTGACTTGCACTTCACCTATTTTATATTGCCCTTCATTTTCAGTTGCTTGCACGTTATTTGATGTCTTTATTGTCCGGAGTAGATGTAAAGTTTTGAAAATAATAATAATCCCTCCAGTGAAGCTATATTAATTTGCCCAATATTTATAAATGCATAAAGCAACAAGTGTTTCTCCTCCCTTTCAAAAGTCACTCATGTCCTCCTCACTATGCATGATTTCATGGTTACTTTTATTTTATTATGGTATATAATATTGATACATTTGTAAAATTCTCTATTTATTGTTATTGCTATTTCATCATTGTATCTTTCTCCAGCAAGGTTTTTCATGAACAGTGTTTATTAAATTGAATTGTAACTAACTTTTTAATGAACTGTGCTGATTTTGATCTTATGTGAAAATATCAAAGGAACTAAAGATTGTTTCTGAATTTCTCTCCTCTCCTCCAGGCACACATTTTCAGCTCATAATCTCTGACAGCGGAATCAGAGAAATATCAGTCAAATCTCTTTTTGCTGCCGTCTAGACGCTGTTTTTCCTGCAGCGTGATGCGTCTGTTCAGTCAAGTCTCATCATGCGCTGCTTCATTGTTATCGCTCTCAGAACACTTCATTTGGGTCAGATGACTGAGAGACCAGACAGACAGAGTGTGTGTGTGTGTGTCATTATCAGTCCTGCATGTGATTGCAAATGGACTGATGTGTCTCTGTGTCTGCACTCATCTCTCTGTTTTCTCTTCCACAAGGTTAATGATCTTTTCTCATTTCTTGTCTCTGATGTCTCCTCAGTGTCTCTCTCTCACACACACTGATCCAGGTGGTTTGTGTCTCTGATTTGGCTAAAAATACAGCAGAAGACAGGAGCGGGAGGAGAGATTCCCTCTGAATGATCCAGACATCATGAAATGAAGCAGCGTCTCGCCTCTCAGGTGTTTGATGCCGATGTCTAGACAATTGATTACAGCAAACGAGAGGCAGACACACACACACACACATACTACTGAATACTGCAGTTTACAAACCATGTTTACAAATATATGTCAGCAATATATATTTATATGTAAACAACATGCTATTGTAATATTTATTTTTTGTTAAATATAAGTCTATTTTATATTTACTTATGTATCATCAACCTGTATTGAGATGTTTTAGGATTGATATACATTACATACATGTTCATAAATGTATTACACATACATGCTGTCACGGTGCATGTTGACTCAGACGATGACAACGGTAGCGGCTTTGCACATAGACTTTAATGACTTCGAAGAGCAAACAAATGACAGGGTACACGCACATAAAATAACCTTAAGGATCCACACACGAGACAAAACACAACGGGCTTATATACACAAGAGGAAACTACAGACAGGTGAGGAGCACAGGTGGGACGGGTCGGGAGCCTTGGGAGGCCATGACCAAGTCCCCTCCCCACCCACCACTTCAATGACCCTAACTCCCGGGTCATGTGGGTGTCTCCTGCAGATCGGGATCGTCACTCCTGGCCATAAAACAGGAACTGGATTGGGGAACGGCTCTCCTGGCCGTGACTCTGGAACGGGGGTCGGGATCGGCTCTCCTGGCCGAAGATCAGGAACTGGAATCGGGATCGGCACTACCAGCTGAAACTCTGGGACTTGACTCGGGAAACGGCACTCCTGGCTGTAACTCTGGAACTGGGATCGGGATCGTCTCTCCTGGCCGAGACTCTGGCGACACACAGGAAATCAAAAACGAAACCAAAGACATAGAACTAGTGACATAAACACAGACAAGGGCGACACATGTATTCATATATGAAATTGTTACCATTTCTAATATGTTTTTACTTCATAAGAGAATCTATTTAATATATGCCCTTATGAATATGGGTTTCATAAACAGTTAACCTTCCATCCAGTGTGTTCATGTCATTAGCGCTGAGCTCTTCTGCTCTATTTCTGGATCAAACAGATGAAGGCCGAGAGGAAACTGTTGCCCAACGGAGTTTTGCTTTCTAACATCATGTGAGCGTCCAGCCGTATGAATCATCGCTTCTAAAGGTCTCAGACAGATTATGACACCAGTGACCCAGGATCAGGACACACACACACACACACACACACTCCTGCAGCCCATAATGCTATGCTGATACCACAGCACTCCAGTACAGCATTACAATGTTTTTAACTAAAATACCATAGAGTCCATAATAACTCTTCCTGCAGTGAAGAACTGTTCTGGACTGAATCAGGAGTGAAATCTGCTCAGACCAAGCAGTGTTTATGTGGCAGGATACTGATGTAAGAGACAACAGGAGATGCTCTTCTTCACTGAAGGAAGAGTTATTATGGACTCATATTTTAGCTATGTCTTGGACGGTCTGAGGGTGAGCACATTTTCATTTTTGGCTGAACTATTCCTTAAATAGCAAGAGAAATGGTGTTTTTGACCAGAGGAGGGAGCTGAGTGTAGTGGTCAGGAGCTCTGCCACACTCACACTGATGCCTAGATTTCACAACCAAACCAAATAGACATAAAGCACATTACCATTATTACTCAAATGTCAAGTGAATAATTGATGAGTGTGTTTAAAACTACTACTCTGTCATTTTTCCACATAAAAAGCTGTTTCAGTGAAATATGCACTCTTTTTATTGCAGAAATAAGTAACATACAAATAATAACACAAAAAATTACAAATAAAATACAAGTGATAGAATAGATTAAGTACATTTTCTTCCTCGACTTTGCAGAAGTTGGAGAGATAAACAAAAAGAAGCTATTTGGGAGTTTGTTGAATAAACACTGATTTTAAAAATGCTAAATGCTAGAAATGCTAACTTTTTCAGGGAGTAACCATGTTTCCAACGAGTAATGTCGAAAAAAGGGGGATTTATATACTGAATAACATTCACTTTGTGACATTTCTGTTCAAGAAGACAAACAGCATCCAGAAATCATTAAAGCAAATATGTTTTCAGTAAATGCACATAACTTGGAGACAGAGCCGGCAGAGGAAGACTATACAAAGTCTGAATTCTTCATACTCCAGTATAGCACCATCATCTTTAAATTTACATTCACATTTAGTCATTTAGCAGATGCTTTAATCCAAAGTGAACGCAAGCGCTGTAACAGTTAGCTTAACACAGCACATGTAGTAAGGTTTCATTTATTATATAATAAATAAAAGAAAATAAAAAAGAATAGAGCAAGCTAGTGTTAGAGGCTTTTTTGCTTTTGTTAATTGTATATATATATATATATATATATATATATATATATATGTACAAAAAAAAAGAGAATTAGATAAAACACAAAAAGAATAGAGAAGATAGAGTTACTAGAATTATTCCAAAGAATGTCTTTGTGGGGAGAAAAGTCGTGTTTTCAAATTTGCTTTGGCTCATGCACTCAGTGAAAGGCCAAGTCTGGCAGTGACGTCTGCCTCGAGGCCCCGCCCCGCGCGCTAAGCCCCGCCCCCGCCGGTTCCCAGCCAACTTGGACTTGAATGAGCTGCGCGCCGCAGACGGCTGGAAAGTAGTACAAACCGTCTGGGAATATCACCGGGAATAACACCGGGAATACTGGAGCACAGCGGCCAGACAACGGGACGGGGGCGGCGGGACGGAGGCCAAAGGAAAGCCGCTCCTGGAAGAAAGAAGTGTCGCTGAGGGAAGAAGAAAAGCCTGCGTCTATGTTTTTATTCGACAGCGCGCCCTGAAGCGATCGCGTCCGTCCGTTTTCCGCGAGATCTCCTCAATGTTCAGCTTCATGGGTCTGATGAACGGAACCACCGACACCCACACCAATGTCTCCTGTACATGTAACTGCAAGAGATCCACTTCATTCCAGAGCATGGCGATCAGTGAGTATCGTCTTTAACGTTCTTCACGAAACGATTCGGATCGCGGCGCTGGTCAAACTGAGGCTCGATTCGAATCGGCTTTCGCGGGTCTTTTTTTAACGGACATCTACAGCCCCGCGATCTGCTTATGTTGTCATCTGGCTATATTTAGACTCGTTATATGTTGGGAGACGTCTCGGATAAACTCCTGAGAAAGTTTTGACGCGGACTAGTTTAGGTCGTGTAAGGATCCGGTTAAGTTAGTAGGTGAAGCGGTCAGTGACAGTCAGATCATTATCTCACATTACAGCACAGAATATGAATTATGGCCAAATTCGTATGTTTGTGGAGATATATGTGACCCTGGAGCACAGAGTATAGGTATATTTATAGCAATAGACAACAATACACTGTATGGGTCACTATTATACATTCTTCTTTTATGACAAAAATCAGGAAATTAAGTAAAAATCGTGTTCTGTGAAGATATTTAGTACATTTCCTACCGTAAATATATCTAAACATCATTTTTATTTAGTAATATGCGTTGCTAATACGACTTTAAAGGAGTTTTTCTCAATATTTAGATTTTTTTTGCACCCTCAGATTTTCAAATAGTTGTGTCTCAGTCAAATATTGTCCTCTCCTAACAAACCAGACATCTATAGAAAGATTATTTATTCAGATGATTATATGTCTGGGTCCAGGGTCACATTTCTCCTTAAAAGCAAATAAGAATGACACTTAAGTACTTTTCAACGAGTTAAAGGAACAGTACACCCAAAAATGACAATCTTGTCATCTTTTAGCATGATCTATTAAACATAAAATATATTTTGAAGAACGTTGTTAGCCAATCAGTTTGTACTCTATATTGTTTTCCCTTTATTATGAAATTCAGTGTCAGCTATCTTCAAAATATCTTCAACAGAAGAAGTTAATTCAGTGATAAATGGTGATAAAATGTTTGTTTTTGGGTGAACCATTCCTTGGTTTTTATTACATATTTTCATTTCTATTGGTGGCTTTTTAAAACCAATAAATCCTAATGGAATATGTCCCAAAACACACTATTTTTAAATGCTTAAAAGTGGATGGTTTGTGATTGTATTGTAGTGGAATGGTTTATATTGCATTTTTCCTCTCAGTAAAATGCACATGCTAAAATCATGATGTAATAACGAGCACATTGTCCTAAGCATGCGGTTTTGATGTTTTCGGGCTGGTGTGTGTATCAGACGGATGTGTGTGTGACGTTCTGTCTGCTCTGAAATCCTCAGCTGGGAGTTGCCCGACTAATACTTAATTTGTAGTGACTAACGTATTGTTCAGAAAGCTGCCCCCTGTTGTCCTGCAGACTCATTCATTCGTGGAATTCGTCTTGCAAAATCTGTCTGCAGTTTGCAAATAATCTTTTGTAAAGGAAAAGCTGAACAAATAACAAGGTGATATCAGCAAGAACCCGCTGTCATGGGAAAAGAACTTGCTGTGCAGTTTGGGCTTCTATCATAAATAATGTTTTCCTTGTAATCGCAGCTCCTTGAAAACTCTATCTGTGTTTTCAGACGGTGTCTAGCCCTTGTTTGTCTAGACAGACTCTCAGTCATGCCTGACCTGATGATGATGTTCTCGGGAAATGAAAGCAACACTCCTAGAAATGTCCGGTTTATCGAGTCCGTCAGGGCTGGTTTAATTGAGTTCTGAAGCATGTGAACTCCTCAGGACTTCTTGTTTCTCCAGTGGAGGATTTGAGCAGCTTGTTTTGATTAGTTCTGTGTTGTTGCTGGATCTCACAACGCCATACACTAGCAGGAAGTTTTTAAACAGTAAGATTGTTTTAAAGAAACCTGTGTTTATTTGAGCTAAAGTACAGCAAAAGCAGTAATATTGTGAAATATTTTAACTATTTCTATTTGAAAATCAGTTAAACTGTAATGTATTTCTATGAGCAAAGCTGAGTTTTTAGCATCATTAATTTCGTGTCACGTGATCCTTCAGAAACCATTGTCATTATTTAAAACAGTTGTGTACATTTTTTTCAGCATTTATCTGAAATAAAAAGCATTATTCCATTAAAAACTTGGAGTCAGTATAATTTTGGGCAAGAAATTATATGAATTAATACTTTTATTTATCAAGGATGCTCAAAAGTGATTTATATTATTACGAAAGATTTCTTTATAAATGCTGTTCCTCTCAACTTTCTATTTATCAAACAATCCTGAAAAACATATAATAATGTTTAACATAATAATAATGATAAATGTTTTTTGAGCAGAGAATATTAGAATGATTTCTGAAGAGTCATGTGACACTGAAGAGTAATGATGCTAAAAATCACGTGTTATTTATAATAGTAGTAAAAATAGTTCACAATCGAGCGAAGCAGAAGGAAAGTGGTATGAAGCTCAGAGCTGCTGTTTCTTAATTGTCGTTTTGCGGGACGGTAGCCTGTTTGTTTCTGCTCACAGAAATGGTGCTTTAAGCAGATTTGAGGGTTTAACATTTTCGCGTCTGTTATAATCAAGTCAACTCGTGGAGCAGACTTCAAGTGCTCAGCTCTTTTCATGACACGCTGCATCTTGGAAACAGAAAGTGGATTCACGTCTGCGTTCATGATCGCTGAAGCCAGGAGAGACTGAGTGATGGACGTCTGTCAAATATGACTTTAACTCAATCTCTCCTGGCTTCTGTGAACGTGAAGCGTTGTAATTGCGTCCTCAGATTCTCTTTACTGTGGTGTTGGGTTTTCTTCTTGGTCTGTGAGATCGTCAGACTAAGTGGGAACGGTTAGCGCGAAGCACAAATGAGACATGAGCGTGAGACAGACCAGCAGATGAGATCAGTCTGAAGCGATTGGGACACACGCTGAAGCAAATCGCCCCTTCAGGGGAAGACAGGATGGTTTTTCTTCCTAACAGGATATTACAGCTGGCGGTTTGCTCTGATCCTTTGTGTTTTGTGACTCTCGAGGGTTTGCCGGTAGCTGCTAGACGTTGTGGGCAGATCTGGCAACCGAACAGAAGTCTTTGTCACCATGTAAACAATGTGGTTGTCAGTTATAATGAGATTGTTTGGATTTTTTTTGTTTTCGGAAGAGGAGCTGCGCAGACACAGATCAGCTAAAGACGCGTCACGGAAAAATGTCTTTCTGCTCCTTGACCTCGTTTCACTGGAAAACGGCTGCAGTTCCTCAAACCTTCTTGTAGATCATAAACAATAGGCCTTATTTGTTCCTGTAATTCTTCACTGATAATGCAGTCATGCAGTCAAATCTAGAGAGCAGCATCTATTTAGCATGTATGTGAAATTAAATGGATAGTTCATCCAAAAATTAAATATCTGTGATAACTGCGTAGCCTCAAGGGTGAATGAAACGCCTAATTAAAGTCTTTTTGAAGCGTTTACCCCAGTCGAAGGTTTCTTTAAAAAGCATTTTAGGTTTCATCAGAAGTATTGTAATTTGTGTTTTGAAGACGAACGAAATCTTATGGATTTTTAATGACATGAAGATCACTAAATGATGAGAGATTTCTCATTGTTTGTTGTTTTAATCCTTTAATAATTGTATTTCACATTACTTGCTCGCAGCACTGCACAATTTGAAAAAAAAAAGAAAAGAAAATCAATTGTGATATTTATTTTCCTGATTAAAAAAACTTAAAATATGATTAAAAAATTAAAAAATTGTTGCTTGTTTTTATGGCTGCAAATTTGCCTTTTTTGTGATTATTTATAAATATGGCTATAATTTTGTTATAATGATCTTTATTATTACTATTGTTAGTATAAAAATGACTAAAAATAAAAATATTACTTTTAAAACATTTGACTGTAAAATGAAAGAAATCTATATATTTAAGAAAAATAATATAGTTATAGTAAATGTTGCAAATGTAAAATTACAGTAGTGCTGTTTTTATTTCTTTAATTTTAATGGAAAACTGCAGGAACCCTTAAAGCATATCTGTTATTCTTCTCATTACAACTTTGTGAACATGGTTTTGTGATTTGATAGTTGCACTAAAACATATTGCAGTTTCGGATTAGTGCTGTCAAATGATTAAAAACGTTTTTATTTGCATGAAATATGTTTGTGTGCTGCGTGTATTTATTATGTATATAAAAATACACACATATGCATTTATATATCTAAGAAAAAGATATGTTAATGTTAAATATATTTAGTAATTATTTGAATATACATATATGTAAATACATGTAAATATTTAACAAATATATACATGCATGTGTGTGTGTGTTTCTGTGTGTATATATATATATATATATATATATATATATACACACACAGTGCACACACATATTATGTAAGCAAAAACCTTTATTTGGAAGCACTAATTTTGATTAATAATCATGCAGATGTGTTTAGTTTGTCTGTAGTTTGGTGACTCTGAGCTGAAGCGCTGCTCTCTCTGCTGTTGATTCGGGGTTTGTCGTGTCTGTTTTGGGTCGACGCTCAGATAATTATCCGGCCTTGACCTGGTGACGTGTCGCTGTGTCTTGGTGGCTCTCTGACTCAAACACATCTGCAGTGATCAGGAAGCACCGCTGCGTTCTGCTCCTCGCAGCACAGGAAGAGGAAGCAGCTGTGCTCCAAAACAACCCTTGGCTACATAAGAGCTGTCTCGTTCATCAGCAGTGTGTCCTAACGACTTCGTTCTGTCATTTACTCATAGTTCTGCGGAGTCTGACTGGTCTGTTCCTCGCAAACCTGATCATATGACTTCAGAGGAACAGAATCTGCATTAGAACTCAAAAGTTTGGGATAGTTAAGATGTTTTGGAATTTTTTGGAAAGAAATGTTTTCTAGTCACCATTAACTCGACTACAATTTACAATAACTGTTTTCTGTTGAAATTTAAAAGAAATAAATACATTTTTACAATAGATTCACAATTAATATTTTCAGTTCAAGTTTATTTATATAGCACTTTTCACAAAACAAATAAAGTTTCTACTGTTTTTGTGCTTTTTGAAGTTTGTATGTGAAACAGTTTTGTAAAATTCTTCATAAATCAGGAGAGTGAGTAAATGATGCCAGAACTGTGTTTTTGGGGTGAGATGGTCCTTTTATGTTGTTGTGCTGAACATTGGTGGATGTTTTAGTGTTCCTGGTATTGCTGCTAATTGCAGGGCTGCTTTGACTCCCCTCCGTCAGTGTGTTTAGAGTCAGCTGACATCACCATCTCACAGCGCTCCATCATCGCTGAAGTCTCACTTAAAAACTAGCGCTGTTAATGCAGGTTCAGCGCTGCCAGATTTATGGTTTCCCCTTCATCAAACATAATTTGTAGAGCATCTTATAATCGCAAAGAGCTTATGCTTTCATTACCGATAAAAACAAAGTGTCTTTATCACAAAATTCAGACAATAAATGCCATTTTGTCACTCTTAAATGTGAGTCCCATCCACTTTATTACAAGTTATAGCACAAAATAAACATAAATGAGCATTGAAGCATTGAAAGAACTAGTACAACTTACTGAAATGAATCACGTCACATCAGTCCGTGTTTAAACTGTGGAAAAATATCAATGAAAACGGCTTCAATATGACACTTAGCATTGACCTCGGGAAAGTTCTCCAGTGTTCATAGTTGGTTAGAAAAACACTAGAGAGGAGCTTATTTACTGTTAATTATATTTGAGTGTTTGAATAAATCTGACATGAACATGAGTTTTGTGTTGGTCTCAGATGATCTCAGTGTTTTGTCTGAGGAATCTTAGGGTGATATCGGGGTGGTGTGTGTGTGTGTGT
>JAUMHE010000306.1:1790021-1821789 GCA_032359235.1 Enteromius mattozi
TGAGAAATGCATTAACTGTTGTGCAAATTTAAATACTGTTGTGAGAAATGCACCAAAGCGACTGAGAAAAACTGTAATATTTTACTTTATTATTTTAATTAAACAGAACACGAGCCCTAAAGTTATATTTATTCTTCCATATGAGAGGCTGTTAATGCTTAAGGCGGGTCCCTGGCCCCTGCACCCCCCACACACCGGTGAGCACTTGTATTGATGTGTGTTAGATAAGTCTTTCATTCCCTCTCTCATCCTCACACAAAGGCTTGAACCATTATCACAACAATTAATACCTACCATAAATCACAGAAAGAGAGAGAGTCAAAGAGGGAGATGAAACTTGTCATCTACTGCACCATCTGTCTGTTTCATGCTGATCGATGGATTCCACTCCAGACGTTATTGTTTTTTCTGCCCTTCTTTACAAAAGGATTCGTTTCATTTTTCTTCCCTCATTAATCACCCAATTCTGATGATATTGACAGGCACTATTTAACCGCCACTGTTTTTAATAGAACATCGCTGAGATACAAGTGATGATGTCCCAAAAGGGAAGGACTTTTTTTTCCTGAAATGTCTCTTTGTTTTTCATTTGCACTTTAATTCATTTTTCAACAGTACCACTATTATAAAATCAAATGAATTGTTATATTTGATATGTCCCTATGGTGCTGAATGATTACCATATTCATTTGATTCAAGGTATTGCTCTCTGATAACAACATTGCACCACCCTAGTTTTCCAATTTTTGTACAGAGAACACAATGTACATTTTTCCTCTGAGCCTTTCTGCAGTGTGAAACCAATCACTTTTTCATTTCTTGCTGTAATATTAAGCGCATAGATGGTCATAGGTGGCTAAGAATATCCTTACAATTAAATTAACTTCACATTTAGCAGGACAATCACTCTGTCATCTTTGGGTTTCTGAATGCTCCTCTTTGAGACACAGCTACAGATTATATGCTTAATGAAATGCAAGGTGTCCTTGTCCTATTGCTGTTTTGTGATGCCAAGGGAGTGTGCAGGGGGCACGGGATGCCCTGTGACAAGGGCTCTTTGCTAATGAGAATTCATAGTCTCTGTTCTTGTGCTGGCCGCATCAGAGGCTTCAGTATTGGGCTTTATTGTAGGAGCATCACTGGGGAATAACCACAAGGACAGCCTGAATACTGCTCTGTCAAGACAACCTTTTGTTCTGTCTGTTGTTCTATCATTCTGTCAGTCATAATTCTATCTATCTATATCTATATCTATCGTTCTATCATTCTATTCTACCACCTGTTGTTATATCCATTATTCTACCATTCAAGTTCTATTTGTCTATCCATCCATCTATCTATCTATCCATCTATCGTTCTATCTATCTATTGTTTTATCGTTCTGTCTATATATCGTTATATCTATATATTGTTTTATCATTCAGTCAAGTCATCCTATCTTTCTGTCTGTTGTTCTATCTATTATTCTACCATTCATAGTTCCATCTATCTATCTGGCTATCTATCTATCTGTCGTGCATCCATCCCTCCATTGTAATAGACAGAGAAGTATCCCCTCCCCCAGGTGACTTCTTTTGCTGTATCTCAAGAGTGTCTTTGATCAGTGTTTGATAAAAAGGAATAGGCCGCCCACAACATGCTGCAAGGTAGTGCTTCTGAGCGCAATCAGCCCCAAGACGTGCATTTAAAGGCCAGCTCTGCCCAGATCATCATCATTCCCCCACATGACTCTGTATGTTTGTTCTAGTGAACACTTCTGGGTGATTTAATGGGTCAATCAGGACGGCAAAGCCATTCTAAGGTTTCTTACATCCCTGAAGACCACTGATCCGTCAATCTATGCGGTGTTAACATTAACCAAGGCCACTCCTCTGGTTAAACCTTGCTGTAGAGGCCAGTGTAGTGCTCAGGGTGATGGTGTCTCGCTGATTGCCCTTGAATATCCAAGCAGCTCAAGTGTCATTGAATCAGCTATACGGAAAGAGAACGAGGGATAGATGAATGCATGGTTTCATCAGTGAGCAGTGGGGTCACCGGGAGGAAGTGAAGAAATTGAAGTGGTCATTAATTGGACTAGGATAATTCATTATTTATCTTTGACAGTGCGTTATAATTGTGAAAACTAAAAACAGATTACAGATCACACAGAGCAAAATACTTCAGCATCACGGTGATTTTTCATCTGAATGTTACTATAGCAAACGAGCGGCAATTATCATGAGTGTTTATTCAGTGAGGAAAGAAAGACTGATGCAGAGGGTCGGGAAGGGTATGTAATATAAAAACTAACTCAGATATGATTATAGGATGAAGAGGTGCTAATGAAACTCTTAAAGGGAACAGTCAGCCACATGGTGCAAAAGACGCTTTCAAGCAGTAGTCTGTTTGTGAGTGTGTTCGGATACAAAAAAAACAGGTGTTATATAAACAGGCAGACTCGTACATCGAGTAAAATCATGAAAAAGGTTATAAAAAATGCAAGCACCATTCCCACAGAAGAAGCAAGAGGTGTTGCTCTGTTTGATGGAAAAAGAGAAGAGAAAAGGAAAGGGAGGGGAAGATACTTAGAGAGAGAAAGAGAGCAAAGGGGGTGAAATTGCAGCCGATGGTGCTCAGTCAAGGGCATAGAGCACCTCAACGGGCTCTTCACCAACTGCTCCTGAAATGTGCCAGAAAGACAGAGATTGAGAACTGAAAAGCTTGAAAGAAGTGAAAGAAAGATGGAAATCAATAGACTGTCTCCCTGGATGCCAATATAACCCTCCCATTCCCCAAGGCCTGCAAAAATTAAAAGGAAAAAAAAAGTAATATTGCGAGTAGATAGAAAATAATAAAAGCTAAACTGAAAAAAATCTAGAGGAAGAGAGTATTGAAGATATCCGCACTTTAATTGCTGAAATTCTACTGAATGCAAAGAGATTTCATTCAAGCATTCCTAAGGTCCATATAAGGTTTCATTTATGAAATTAAGAAAAGGTTTTATACTGTACATACACAAGATCTTTTTTCTCAAGCATTTTTATCTCATCATTGGATATTCTGTACACCGAAAACAGGCTTGAAATGTATTACATGTAATTTGTTTATGCTGTATCTGTTTGGTTTTCAAATTAACAAACACCAATTTAGTCTTATAATTAATTATTACAGTCCCTGCTGCTGTCACAACTTTTTTTTCTACTAAGTAGTATTGTCTGCAGAACAGAAAGAATACAGTAGTTAGAATAGGTTTTAGAATAGCTCTCTCTCTCTCTCTCTCTAAAAACACTTTTTAGAAAAGATACACAAAAAGCTTAAATTTTGCATCAGAACAACATTGATAGTTTCATCCAAGAGAACTCCAAATAGCTGATCATGAGTGGTTGATTGCTGATATCAGAGATCTTTCCTGACCTCATGAATAAATTTACAGAAGGCTTATTTTACTTTTTTTTTTTTATTGGTAAATAGAGATCATTTGGAGACGAGCAGATGTGCTGCTCAGAGGCATACCAATGGTTATTGTTACAAAAGAAATGGAAAAATGCAGAGTTTCAAATGGAATGCAAAAGAGGACAAAGAAGAAATCCCAGAATGCCATGCGTCAATCTTTGGAATTTGTTGCCTGAACCCTACTTTTTCTTCCTTAAATTAGATGCATTTTGCTGTAGGCACAAGCACACATGAGCCATTAACCCTTAAATGGCATTCGAAAGAAAACTTCTGTTAACCATGCCAATTCTGGTAAACAGTCGCAGGTGCATTTTAAAAAGTTTTTGTTGTTGTCACTTGTTTCTCATATAAAACCTGTCCACATATTCACTCATCCAGGAAATCATCTTATGAGCAAGATTTGTGTTCCTATCACACCTTAAGACTTTCTGAAAGCTTCGTCTCACAAAAGTGTCAGAGTGACTAATGCTAATCACCAAGTAAAGCACCATTTCATGGTTCAAAGAGAGGTTTTTTACACTCTCAAATACTTTGTTTGTATGTGTGCGTCTGTGTTTGCAAGTATATGTGTGTATTCTCCTCATTATTAGCTCTTTATGAAACAGCATCGATTAGTTATTGATTTCTGCCTGTTAAATGCACATTAGCAGTCTGGTTCGCATGTGACTAACATCTGATTCAAAGAAAAACAGGTGGATGAGCAAAAAGCCATGTCAAATGGTCCTGTAACCAGCTTACTGCGAATCTAAACCTTTGTCACAGAGGATCTGTTAAGGAATATACAATGTGCGGGAAAAACATGATGAAAACATTGAATTTCAATTTTTGTATTGTATGCGTCATAGAAAATCACAAAAAAACAAAGGCTTTCTCATCTTTTAGATTCTATAATTGCCAGATTTAGTGACTACTGTAACAGCCCTCCCATGTTAGTTGAGTTATTATCTGAATGACCTTCTGCAGCGATGTGAAGAGCAGGGCGAAATAGGCAGATATGAATAGATTTCAAATCATTAGTCTGGGTTATCGTACAAAAGCAGATTGCAGAGACAGGTAATGGTCATGTACCACAAGCTGCAGATGAATCACTGTATCACAGAAACATGTAGGCTAATGTATATGTGTGTAAAAAGACAAAATATTTGTTGTTGTGTTAAGAATGTATAGTGAATTTCTTTTAAAAGCTTGCCCTAAGTATTTCACCCTGCTAACTGCAAAATAAAGCGAAAAGAAAAGGCCAAGGGCGACAGTTAGCAGAGCAGTTCATGTTTAGCTGTTTATTGTTTGCTTTAGTTTTCTTTTCTTTTCAAGTGCTGTTCATAACGTGGCGCACTTGAAAAATGAATCCAGAATGGCTGCCGCTCCGCAGAAACAAGTTTTTGCTTCTTATGTAACGTTTTTTTCCCTACCAGGATAAATTGAGACTGGAATTTATTTTCTGTTGCATTAAAGTTCTGAACTGAATGGCACAGAGCAAATGGCTTTTCAAGCCTGCTGGTTACTTTCTTAATCTATATGCCACTATTCAGCCCTACGGACAAAAATGATGTCTCAGTTATGAAAAGCAATGCTGAGTTAAACAGAACAATAAATTAGGAGACGCGAGAGTCTTCTCTGTGGGATAACAATTGGGGTCCATTTCGCAACCACATGCGGAGACGAAATCTGGATATGCATATGTTTAGTGCTTGCCCATTGTGTTATTAGGGTCCTCTGGGATCCGTGTAAGTCTGTTTGTTTATTTGTGCCAGACCCCACGCACACATGCGGCTACTCTCGCTCGCATGATTTTACGTTTCATTTATATCAGCAAACAAAGCGACTGGGGTCATGATATTAGATTTGTAATTCCTCAGACACACACATACAGATTCCTGCACTTAGCTGTGCTGTCAGAGTCACTCAATCTAATCTTAGTCTCGCATTGCCTTGCTCTATTCTTCGTTTGTCTCTGTTGATCTCGGTCGACAGCACCAGGACTAATTAACTACTCAGCATTCATTTCTTATCCTTTTCTCACACATACCCACACACATGCATGCTACTCAGATTTAGCTTAGTAGAATATTTAACCTTCCTGTCAGGAAGTAAAAGGGTTTTTAAACTTTTCTTAGTGGGTGGAAATTTTAGCTCCCTCTGGCAGGTTCATCTGCCCACGATTCCCATCATGCAAAAATAATTCTGCATTTCATTTTCCAATTCAAATATGAAATGAGACAACCAGTTCTAAGAACACTTTCATGTAGGTCAGTGTCAGAAACGCTCTAAGGCTGAATCATATTTTGTACCCATTTTCTATTGTCTTTTTTTTTACCCCCATCCTATTTAAAAAAGAAATGTTTATTGTTTATTTGCGGTTTTCTCAGAATTTCGGAATGCTTTGGAAACATTTCCCCACAATGAAAGCATTCCAAATGAACCCCAAATAATAATCCAGTGCTGATCATTACCAGATTAAAGATTTGAATCGCTGGAAGGTATTTGAGAATTGTTATTGTTTTGTGTAGTCGTTCCATTTCATGCCAATTTATCCCAATTCACAGTTTCTTGATTGGCTTCTGCTGAGGAGGCTAATTACCCATTGTTGGAATGCAGAATCTCACTTAGTTTGTGAGTGCACTCTCATCCACTTCATTAATGGATGATGAAGAGGTGTCTGAAGGGAAAAGAGAGCGTTTGAGAGAGAGAGAAAGAGCAATAGAGAGAGAATGAGACTAAGATTAGGATTCTCATCAGGTGAGCCACAATCAGTTTTGTTAACTCAGAGTTAATATTGCAGTGTTCTTTTCATTAAAACTGTGAGGTTTTGGCTTGTTTGCAGTGTTCCAACATATACTTTTTAATCCAATAGTAATTGAACACCTCAGGGTTGGTAGGGTTTGTAAAGAAGTCTGTGTAAGTGTGTGTGGTGTCAAAATAGTTTTTGGGCTCATGGTATGGTAAAAAAAAAAAAGTCTCACAGACTTCTAATTTTAGACTTTTTCAGAGCCCTTAATGCTGATAATGTTTCTTAGCCCACTGCAGCCCATTGTGTAAATTTTTTTATGCCCACCATCATGTTTCCCAAAGGAGATGTTCTGTTCTTTTATAATGGGATGTGAAGAGTCATATTAAGATTCAGGGTGAACTGTAAATTCGAAGTCTTGCGGTTTTTATGCACTTTCCTTGAACCTGTATATGACGGTGCTCCTGTGTTTATGTGTATGTATGAGGTGGACGAAGTGATTATCAGGTGATTTATTTATTGTAGGGCCCTTTTACTTTTTGCTGCTGTTTGTTTTATCTGCAGTCTCCAGAGAAGAGGTGAACTACCACGGACTCTGCTGCATCTGACGAGCATTGCAATGTTGCTCTCTATTTAGAAGCGGGGAAACATGTCTGTATATCAGAAACCTGCTGTCCCCTGCAGTAAATAAACCTATTTCTTAGCATTGTAAAAGGAATCCGGGACAGACTGTGTCATATTTTTCTGTGTGACTCACATTTTCTATCTATAGGGGACAATCTCTGCAGTTTAGAGAGAAGAATGGCTTTGTTTCACCTTGATTTACTGATTCATATACTTTGCTTCTTCTTTTCACCTTACTTTTTTGGTTAATGGAACCAATCAGTATTTTCATTTAATGAAAATATAGCCGATAACCTTAACTTATAAAGATGTATATTGTAATAATCATCATATTGATTGGTAGTTTTGATAAATGACAGTCATTGGAGGTTTGGAGAAAGCTCTTAAATTACAGTTAGTGCCGAGATTCATCATGCACTGTAGTTCGTTTTCAGCTTTCTCCTAATTAAAGCATATGTTATTAGTTGTAGGCCACAGAGCATTGTGGGTACTTGTTACTCCCACGCATGTAACGTGCCATCAGTCTACACCTACTATAATGTACAGCCTAACCGATGGGGTGAAAACTGCAATTACCGAAGCTTATTAGACATCGTTCGTGACTGGCTGTATGAAGTGACAATTACCCACTTGTCCATCACAATAATAATAACATTACATCACATTACCTTTGACAGGTGTCTTGTGTTATTAATACCAACTAATTTAATGACGAGTAACCTCAGATTTGGTGAATTATTGCTCTCGGTACGGCAATGCAGCAGGTTCGCGGAGCCCTGGATTGTAGCATATCATTTTAACTTGTGAACTCAATTACCCTCTATTACCACAGGGAGAAGGGCACTATTGGTTGCCCGAAATGGATGGATATTTTTGTAGCTAATAATTTGCGCTTCTTCCAATATTATGATGGAGATACTCTCACTGTGACAGCTGAATCAATTCAACAGTGCTGTCATTCATTTTTTAGACATTGTACTGTAAAAAATGATCACAACCTTCAGTTCTGTGATTTTGATTCCTGTTATTATTTTATCTGAGTAACTCTGTGATATTCTGTTAGAGTTCTTTTATAGTGCCTTTTGTCTAAGAGTTGATATTTTTTGCTATTCATTGGTCTTTGTGTGTGTCTCTCATTGTGTTTTACAGATGCAGCTTCCATGAATAAGATCCAGAGCTAGAAACTTGCAACAAGAAATGCTATGGATATCCTTAGCGCTGTAGATTTCTCCTTCACATAGCATTTTGAGTGGATCTCTTCAAAATTTAAGACTTCCAAACTCTTCTTCCTGTAAGTGGCTGTCTGCGGCCATGACTGGAAGGAGCTCAGATTGATACAGGGTGACAGGAAAGGACATATGATGGGGGCACCTGGCGGGCCAGTTCTGGCAGGGTTTGGCTCTACGACATCCTCCCTAGACCTCGTTGGCTGGATAGTCTGGCCTGGAAATACCACCGTGAGCCTGAACCAGAGCCTTTTCTCGACTGACTACAGCTTCAATCTCTCCTCCTCTTCTTCATCCTCTCCTCATGGGGTCGAAAAGGAGTCGATGAAGGAGAAGAACTGGCCGGCCCTGTTGATTCTTGTGATTATCTTTCTGACGATTGGAGGAAATATTTTGGTCATTTTGGCCGTGTCGCTGGAGAAGAAGCTGCAAAATGCAACAAACTTCTTCCTGCGATCGCTAGCAGTGGCAGACATGCTGGTCGGCATATTGGTCATGCCTATCTCTCTCATTAACATCCTGTATGGTAAGTATCCTTCCTTAAATATAAAATTGGCAACACTTTATTTTAAGGTCTCTTAACTAGTTGCTTATTAGCATGCATATTATTTGAATTTTAGCCATTTATTAGTAGTAATTAAGCACATATTAATGCGTTATTCTACATCCCTAATCCCACCCAATACCTAAACTTAACAGCTACCTTACTAACTATTGAAAGGCAGCAAATTAGGAGTTTATTGAGGGAAAAGTCATAATTAATAGTGAATAAGTGTTCCCTATTCTAATAGGGTAAAATATATATATATATATAAATATATAACAGTAAAAATATATATTTCCATAAAGACCCATTTATAGCATGGAAAATAATAATAATTATAATTATTAATATATTTAGAGCATTTTGAAATATGTAATTAATTTTTTTATTTTATTTTATTATTTTTTTTTACCATTAATACCATTAATATCCAATATTGTATTATGTTTGTTTATTTGTTTATTTAGATTTTAGCACTATTTTACTTATTTTTCAGAATTGCAGACTTTTTTCTAACATTTAAAGTGTATAAATATGCAAATTGAATTTACTTTAATTTTAATTTAACTTTAAAATAGTGCCTTAAAATAGTAAGTAAATATATTCAAGAAAGCTGAAACCCAATACTTAAATTTAAAAATGTAATCCAGTAGTTCCTCTTAAATAGTCCTGTCATCATCAATGCACAATAAATCTTGAGATAGCATGGGCCATGAAGGATTCATCAGTGTATCCTTCATTGGCTGGGAAACGAAGGATGCATTTCAAGGCTGCATTTGAAGGAGCCTTTAAATTGAGACAGCATTTGTTGCAATGTGGTGATGTAGTCTGCCTTCAAATTTAGTCTTCGAATGACGCAGTGTCTGAATTGGGACACAGCTAATGTCATCAGGTTTAGCATTTTGGAGTGGTGCATTGTGGGTAAAGTATTCCAGGTTGACCTATGGGCAAGTGTGCACTGACTTTTAGGGTGTATAAAAATGCAAATATGATGCAAACTTTAAAATGATGCATATGGCATCACGAGAAGCCACGCTTCCTGTAATATAACTTCAGTGGCATTTCCCTTTAAGACCCAGGGGCTTTTTCACTGGTGCAAGCAGTCTTTCTCCTCCAAATAACATGGCTCATTATACAAATGACACCATAGAATATACCCTGGTTAAATAACACATTTAATTGGTCTCTTTCCACCAAAACTCAAGAGATGATAACTTCCATTTTGAAAAAAAAGTTAGGTTTTAGGTTGATTTAGTTGGGAGATTGTACATGACTTTAATTATGTATGGTACAGAGCACTGACAAAGTTAGAAAGGAAAGAGCCAGAGGTGGCTAGATTTAATAGCTTTATAACACTGTATCGCATGAAATCTCCCTTCACGGAGCAAAAGAAAGAGAAAGGCAGGCGGTGGGGGGCACATTGAGAGAGACAGAAGCTTGTTTGGCATTGCTTTGCTCAGAAGCCCACAGAAATATCGCCTGTGGCAGAATCCAGATCGTTTTCCAGTCCAGCTGCCTCTGAGCAACTGAGCTGTCTGCTTTAGAGTATTTCTGGCTCTTGCTCTCCATACAGGGGGCTACACTGTCCATCTCTCCTCAGCCATGGGGGAGCTCTTTCAGGATGCGTCGCCTCGCCGATCTCTGGACATGAGTGGGTTAGCTGAACTCTCTCAAACTCTCTTTGTATTGATTACGGAAGATGTCCTATCTTTAAATTATCTTAGTTTCTTGTCAGCTGTAGTGCACATGATGAGCTTGCATTTGTCAGTTTGAGAGGAAAGGATGTTATTGATCACCAAGAGATATTGATCAGTACAGCAGCCTGTGGACCCTCAGAGCAAACAGAGCATCAGAAAAGAGGCAGTTTAGTGTCGAGACAAACGGTCATGGATGCATGCATGTAGATTGATTTGATTTCCTATTATTTATATTTTTCATTATGTTGCATGTCATACCTTTTATTTTATCTTTATAGTTTTCTTATAGTTTATAGTTTTTGGCTTTGTTATTTTAGTATTTCACCTTAAACTTCAGGGAAGTCCGTTTCCTCCATGGAATTAAAAATAAAAAAGTTGAATGGTTGAATGGGAGTATTTTTTCCTAACAATTTTGATTTTGTATCTTACAATTTCTTACATATTTATTATAAGCTGATTTCAACTCACAATTTGCAAGACTGCAAGTCTGAACTGTGAGAAGAAATCACAGTTGCATTTTTTATTTTTTATTCCTTGACAAAAATAGAAAAACTGAATTGCAATTTCATCTAAAAAAAAAAGGTTGAGATATAAATTAGAATTGAGATGTAAACTCAGAAATGTACATTTCTATCTTGTAATTCAGACTTTTTTCTCATATTTGCATGAAACAAAGTCTGAATATTTTTACATGAAAATGGAAAGTAACGTTTAAGTGCCCCTATTATAGGTTATGAAAGGTTTATTCTTTGGTTTTTGGTCCACGGTGATTGGTCCAATTGGTCGATTTTATTTAATCATGTCTGTAATGTCTGATAAAGCAGGGTTTGTGAGTGCAGTGTACATCGTTACTGGGGAAACAGCTATTTTACTGCTCTAAAAAGCAGCACTTAGTGGCAAAGAATGAATCTGCATTTTTATTCCGACCAATGTGAAAATCGACTGATGGTTAAGTTTTCCAAAGCTTAAAATCAATTCGCTTAAAGTACCCCCATTATGCCATTTCCATTATTGCCTTTCATGCATTTTATGTAGCTGTATGTTCTGCAAAGTTGTAAATCCGAAAACTGCACAATAAATAAAGTTATTTGCTCCTAAAATAAAGAATTGACTCCATACAGTCTAAACAAGTTGTTGGTAATTCGACTCCTACTTTAAATGTAACACATTTGCATAATTCCTGCCTATGTTGTACATTGGCTGGCCGTGAACAATTTGAACCCACCCACAAATACATGATTTTACTGATGGCTGCTGTACGAGGTAGACCAATCACAACAGACTGGGCCATCTGACCAGTAAGAGCAGAGTAGGCTCAAGGAAAGTGAGACACTGAATCTTAGAACTTTTTCGGACAAATTGTTTGAGAATCACTGGAAAATGAGGTGATATTAAACACATATTTTGAAAGAACAAAAGTGCATTTTCACCTTGCATGTACGTATGTAAACATATTGTAGGAGACTCCCAAAACAATATTAGGAGCCTTACAAATGGCATAACTGGGAGGCTTTAAATGATTCAGGGTTGACTCTTTCTTTTGAGAGACAATAACTTTATACACAGTGCACTTTCAGATTTAAAACTTTGCAGGATTTTTTCATTCACTTGCTGTGCTGTGTCATGCTGTGTTACACACTGCATGAAAGGTAATTTTCCAAAATCCATAATAGGGGCACTTTTTTAAGACCGCCAAAATGCTGTTGTTATGTTTGAATGGCCAAAATGCATAAAATGTTTCCTGTTTTTTTAGCTGAAAACTGTATAAACGCTCCCTTAGTTAATGACAATAACCCTACTCTGGCATGCACAAAAACAAGCTCAAGCATACTCTCAAATACATGCAACCTCTCATATACAGAACTGAGACAAAATAACACCAACTTTTAGTGTCATGCCCGTAAGGATCTTGGGTTTCGGGCGTCTTGCAACCAGAGGACAGGGAACGATACACAACACCCACCTTCCCCACACACACTCAAATAAGCACACAGATTGAACAGATAAAGATGGAGTGGAGGGATTTGGCGGCATGTTGTCATAAACAGTGAACTTGTGATGGCCATTACCAGCAAGCTGTCAGAGCAAAATATCATCAACTGTTAGAATGTGTGAACGTGTGCTCTCCACACCCACATACGAATGCTTTCACGCTCATAAACTCAGACATGCCTATGCCTACACACACACACACACACACACACATGCAGAGACATAAAAATAGTTTTCCACTGCAGTAGATGCGACAATGATGGATTTCACACTCCTCATTTCATTTACGGTGTCTAATAGCGTGTGCAATTGTGTGTGTTTGGCGAGGGAGTGTACCATGTGTGTGATTGAGCTGGTGTGTGACTTTCATAAGATACAGCAGTCTGACCTTGATTCAGTCTGTTTAGTCGGTGTTGAGTTCCAGCACATCATCTCAAAAATTGTGAAAAAGAGGATGAGATATGGGTTTTATAATGGGGTGATGTGGCCTGCTCACATGTATTAACGTCTGGAGGAACCATAGAAGCCATATCGCTGAGGATCAGCCAAAGACGGACAAGGAAAGAGCGAGGACAGTGCGGTAGGAATGAAATCTGAGAGAGGCATTAGAGTGATTACCTCTGGGAACATACAGTGGATATGTTTAAGATGAGCTATGTACTGATACTTGGCAGCTCAGATGGTGCTGAACTGATAGACATCTCACAAACCAATTTTGTCTTGCATCAAAAGAGCCGTTGTAGACCTCTTAAGGTTAAGTTTCTATTTTTGCTGCTACAGTACACTATTTGACTCTAAATCTTGTCTTCTATACATTTCACTTATTACTTATTATTTTTAACTATTATTTCGCATATATTTTAGCAAAGACATTTGCTGATTATTGATTTATATGTTAACAATTTATTAGACACATACATTTTTGCATTTAACATAGCAACTTAAAGTGCATTCAAGCTACATATTTTTGTGCACATGCATGTTCCCGTCAAATCGAACCATTAATCTTAGTTTTGCTAGCTCCATAGTCTAGCAGCTGAGGTACAGGAGCAATATTACTTATTACACTTATTAGAGAATCCATATTTGTCTTTGAGTGAAGGCATGTGTGTGAAAGCCAAGAGGTAAGTTGTTCATCGTGGATGTATGAAGATTGCTGAAAGAGCCTAAGGAGTTCATTACCTTTCAGTTATATCAGTGATATACAGAAAGCAACTGATGATTTTTCAATGCCTCTATAGTCTTCCAACACTCCATATCTGTCTGCACTGAGAGAGAGCTTAATCTACTATACATGTAAATCAGGGCTGAGTTATCAGTTGTTCCAGTTAATCAAAGCGAGATCCAAAGGGCCGTAGGCAGCTGGACCAATCAAGGGATGAAAGACAGTTAAATTAGAGTGTATGTGTGTGAGTGTTTTCTATAATCAACATGCAGATGAAGTTACTGTAGATGTTGACATGTTAGGAAATGTTGCCCTGACATGCCACGTTAATTATGTTTCAACCTCGCAGTTCTTGGTCCGCCTCATAAAGCCACACCAATGCCATGGTCATGGGTTTGATTACTGAGTAACACACATGAATGTTTACCTTTAATGCAGCGTAAATTGCTTTGAGTAAAACTGTCTAAAGAGAGATCAACAACATTAATTAAATGTAGCAATTTTGTAACTATTAGATAAATTATTTATTTATTAGATCAATTACAAAATGTTTCAAAATGAGTTTTTGAAAAAAAAAACATTAATGGGTTTCTTAAAGAACCTTTAAGTGACCAGTCTTTAAAATAATATTTTTTCTTGATGAAGTATATTTCAATAATCTAAATAAATGTATTAACAAAGGAAAGATTACATGGATGTTAAAGGTGATTTATGGAACCTTTCTTTTATAGCGTAAGGCAACAGTATGAGACTTCATATAGCTAATGTATTTTAAATATATATATATATATATATATATATTTAACATTTTTGGAAAATTGTTTACTTTTATGTATTAATTTATTTTATTTATTTATTTTCCAATTCACTAAACTGGACTGTTCAACAAATGTTACCATTTGTAACCATAGTTTTATTACAGATTACATTGTTAATCTATAGTTAGTGCATCAAAACCGTGGCTAATTTGAGGCTACCATGGTTTAACATTGTTTTTGGATTTATTCATCATAACATCATCATCATTAATTTTAGTTTGTGTTGTTGTCTGCCCTAGCTCCCTATTACAAAATAATATGAATATATGTCTGGTAAATTACTACTGTAACAATAACGATGTCCTTTATCATACAGCATTTTGAGTGATGAGTAATGGGCTGTTACTGTTAACAGTTGCTAGTATTATAATCTTAACTATTTAAATAAAGACAAAACTGCATTAATTACACTATTAGGCGTGCGTAAGCGTAGCGCTGCCAGTTATTATCGAATGGTGAATTTGGAAATAATCGCTTTAGTACATTCAGCGGGCAATTACATAATAAAAATATGTTTAAAAAATGGAAAATGGAATAAAAATTAAAAATTAAAACCGGACAGCCAGCAAAATTGTCAGCCAGGCCACTGGGTATTCTCCCTGTTCTCCCACGCCTGGTGCTGTATCAGTGATGCATTGTGATGACTACTTTAAGTTACTCGACACTGGCTGTCTTTCTTTCTGCCTTCAGGAATTAAACCTTCATTTGAGGCGTTGAATCTGACCTAATTCCTTCACTTCCCGCTTTATCTCTTTCTCTTGCCCCTTATTTAACCCCATAATCTCTAACCTCGCAGATCTGCTGCTGTCATTTTTTCTTGTTTAGGAAAGGTGTAATTGCATGTGCTGTGGGCAATTTCCGTGGACAGCAGAACATGAATGGGACCACCGCAGAGATACGGACAAATAAACGAGGAGAGGAAAACCCCTCGCTCACCATCTGTGTCGGAACACTTGCTGGTCCCATTCTGGCAGAGAACTCTGTTATCATTAATTTGGCTAACTTGGCAACAGACATTCCCCTCATCTCCAGCCCATGTGTTCTCAGCTCCACAATGCTGTCTGGATTTGGACCAGTCTCATTCAGCCCATGATTGGAGTGCCTGCACTTGCCCTGGGCTTCAATAAAACGTTAAATTGACAGTGACTCACACCTTGTGTGGCGCTAATGTCATCCGAACCCTCAGACATGCCCCTCTAGACCTGTAGACCTTTCTATAAGAGTATCTGACCCTGTATTACAGCGTGTCCTCTCTGAGGGACCACTTCTGTCACCTAAAAGCCTATCAATTTTGTATTACAGGTATTATTACTTGTTCCCAACTCTTGTTTAGTTCAAGGTTTGTGGAACTAAAATTTAGCTGAAAGTTGAATATTGGCCTTCAGAAAGCAAACATCACTATTACTATTGATGGCATGATAAGTTGCACAGATGTGAATGCCACCTCAAAATATAATGTCTAGGATCTTTTATGAGATATTTTGATGTGGGCCAATTTGTATCCATATAATTTAGTATTCATCCAATCTAATCCACCTCAATCTAGAAAATACCCTGGCAACAACATCTTACACTCTTAAAAAATAATCATTCTTTTTTTGGCATGTATGGTTCCATAAAGAACATTTAACATCCATGGAACCTTTATATTGAACCAAAGGTTTGTTATAATTGAGAAAAGTTCTTCAGATTATTAAATTGTTTTTTAAGACTGATGACTCAACTGTTTTTGGGGAACCCAAACCCATGTTGTGACCATCCTACCATCTTTTGCACATCAAACCGCTCAAAAAAACTTTTTAAGTATGTATTAAATACACATTTTTATTAAAGCATTGGTTTAAACAGATATTGTGGTGAACAGGTGTTATACATGATACATTTTGTTATTTCAAGGAGTTTAGACTGGAGCACTCAGATCAGAACTATCTGTTTTATAATTCTGGTATTATTTCTAAGACCCTGTGTGACTTTGTATCTCTCGCTCTCATCCATGAGCCTACACAACTCTAAATGACTTGCTTTTTACATAACCTGACTGTTTCTTAATGTTGGTTATTTTAAGCCTGCTGACATAACAGCCTTTTTTTAGTTCTTGGTCTGAAGACAGTCATCTGGCCTTTTATAATGTGATCTGAAAGACCACTTTGCCTTGTGTTTCTCTTATATATCTTTTCTTTCCTTCTTTCTTTCTCAGCATCATTCTTCATGTGTATGACTGTTTCATTAAGGGTGTTCACAAAGCAATCTCTTTCTCTCTGTCTTCCAGATTATGCCTGGCCACTGCCTAGTGCTCTTTGTCCTATTTGGATATATCTGGATGTGCTTTTCTCCACTGCTTCCATCATGCACCTGTGTGCCATTTCCCTCGACCGCTACGTGGCCATACGCAATCCAATCGAGCACAGTCGGTTCAACTCCCGCACCAAGGCTATGCTGAAGATCGCTGCAGTTTGGACTATTTCAATAGGTCAGAGTAACATTGATATGATGAAACTGAATAAAATGCATTACTTCTTACAACAACATGTCAAAAAATGTCTTGAACTGTGCATCAATCCCCAATAACCAGTAGATGAAATGTCAAAAAAAACAAACAAAAAAAAAACATAAAAAGAACAAACACAATTATGTTTCAGTGTCAGTGGAGCTCTTTATATTGAACAGTTGTACCATTTGTACTTACTAGAGTCAATGTCATTCCACTGCAATCTTGTTGAATCTATTACTGGAATGTGTTTGTATCTCATAGGACCCCTCAGAATCGCAGATTGTGCTGTGAGGTTTTGTCAAGGCTCCAGCTGGGTCTAAGAGGCCCCTCAGATCAGCAGCAATGAAAATGATTTGAAATGACATTGTATAAATGAGCACCAGTTTTGGTGATTGTGGTGATTTTCTCCATCACCCAGAGCGAAGCCTTCGAAATTCAGAGAAGCTTGGATTAATTGAATGTTTGTGATTGGTTTGGCATTCAGATACTTCTAGTGAAGATCACCACCTGCTGTTTAATAAAGTAAACTACAGTCTGTTACTGTGTGAGGATTGCTGAAGGATTGGCATTCTACTGCATTAGCACCATCTAGAGTCCAACTTGTGACATACAGGCCTGGTTTCACAGACGGGGCTTAACTTAAGCCAGGATTAGGCCATAGTTCAATTAAGATATTTAAGTAATTTTTATAAACATCCCTTAGATAAAAGCATTACTGGTATGGGTCTTTAGCCAAAATAAAGGCACTGACATGTTTTAAGATCACTCAGTACAAGTTTCTTTCAGTTGAAACAGCATGGATTTACTTTTTAGTCTAGGACTACGCTTGTCTGTGAAACCAGGAGATAATGTAGATTGACTGATCTGCACAACAGAGAGTTAAAAAAAACTTGTCTGCAGTGATATCATTGGTGGTTGTGGTTAAGTATAGAAAAGCCCTCTAGCTTTTACTCTCCATCTCTGCCTCTCACTAAACTTTCTAGAAAAGATAAACTGTTCTCACCCTGCTTTTTATTAATGCAAGCCTACACACTCTCTCTCGGACATGGTGTCTCTCTTTCTCTCTCCCACACAGGCTTTCCTTTCCTTTTTATTGTTGAGTGCGCTTTTCAGTGTTCATTTACATTTTAGCGTATGTTTCTGTAACTTTATGTGCTTTTATCTTTCTTTTTTTTCATAATAATGGAACAACACTGTTCTATGTATCCCCCTATTATCTCTCTCTTTGTCTCCTGTTCATCACTTTTCTCCTCTCTCCCGTTTGAACGTGAGCCCAATGTTTATTTGATTCTTATCTGGATCCAAAACAGCATTAAGGCTCTATCTGCTTTGACACTCTCATTCATCTGCTCTAATTAAATAAAAGATCTTCCTTCTCAACCATCAGGAATACTGATCTCGCAGGATAAGAAAGAGGATTTGTCTTGAGAATAGATCTCGCTGAAGTCGTTGGGTCTTTTGTCTCCGGCATCTTGCATTCCAGTTGCCTTTCTCATTTGTTAGTCTGACTGTTTCTTTGATGTTTGTTTATATATATTTGTTTGATGTTCTCTTTCTTCTTTCAACCACAGGTATCTCAATGCCTATCCCAGTGATCGGACTCCATAACAGAGAAAAGGTCTTGAAAAATGGCATATGTGCTCTGAATGAGGAACACTTCATACTGGTTGGCTCTTTTGTTGCCTTCTTCATTCCTTTGGTCATCATGGTGGTCACGTACTGCCTCACCGTCCAAGCGCTTCAGCGTCAGGCCACCGTCTTCCTCTACGAGGGCAAAGCCTCTTCTCAGCAGCCTTTGCAACCTCCAGCTCCACCTACTTCCCAGTTGGCCCCGCCCCCAGCTTCCCGTCGCAGCAGTATGAACTGTCTACGGATCAGCAACAGCGATGGAAACATGCTCGGACTGACCGTGCCCCCAGACACCATCTCAATAATCCCAAGTTCAGAAGCCCCATCTCAAATGAATTCTCCCGCTGGACGGGACGCGGCCGGAAACCATGGGCGGCGAGGCATGATGCAGGCCATCAAGAATGAGCGGCGAGCATCCAAAGTGTTGGGTGTAGTGTTCTTCCTCTTCCTCATCATGTGGTGTCCCTTTTTCATCACTAACGTCCTGCATGTCCTCTGCCATAAAGCCTGTAATGAGCCTGTGCTAACAGAACTGCTCAATGTTTTCGTGTGGGTGGGCTACATCTCATCAGGGGTCAATCCCTTAGTGTACACTTTGTTTAACAAGACCTACCGAAGGGCGTTTTCGAGTTACATGCACTGCCAGTATAGACGTGTGGGTCTTAAACCCATCACTTTAAACCCTCCTTGTCCATCCCATGCGGTAGTTACACCCATTCTGATTTGCGAAAAAGTTTCCATTGACCGGAACAGCAACTGCCGCAATGGGGAGGGCAATGGAATCCGAAATCTGGAGCCCCACGACATGGACACTGACCTCGGACTGGAGCTGAAGCCGGGAATGTCAGAGCTATCTATCAGCAGCGGTCACAGCCACACAGAGCACACCAGCAGTGTCTGAAAACTAGCTTTTAGTGTGCTGTGAAAAACAGGACCGAGCTACACGTGATGTTTAGGAGATGTCGGCTGTTTACACAACCTCAGCTGTATCACAGCATAGAATGTATGCCAAGTTAGCTACAGAAACAATAATCTGACCGAGGTCAGAAAAGGAAGAGGGAATGTAATGCGTTTGTGTTAACAGGTTCAGATTTTTGAATGCCATCGAGTCCTGCATGAGCACCCAGTCTCTTACTAAAGCAGCATTGGACATACGAGACTGCAGTTCACGCAAATATTCAACAGATAGACTCATAGCATCCTCTTGTGGTCAGTTGAATAATTACAAAAAAACTGTGAAGCCAAAAAAAAAGAAAATGTGTCATCCAAGCTAGTTGCATTACAATATGGATGAAGCTATGCTGTCTAAATACACTTGCAAGTCAGATCATTGTTTGTGTAACTTGTAAACATCAACAATATAATATGATGAATCCTCTGAGTTGCAGTAGTCCAGTAACAGAGTTAGAGGTTGTATCTTATTTGCTGAAGGAAATGTCTTTTATAGTGGCCTAAAAAAACTGGATCAAACAGAAAAATGAGGGTGAAGGTCACATTTAACATAAAACTTATGCTGACATAACAAATGCGGTTGGAGTTTTCATCTAGTCCAAACTGCTTCTCAAGATTTTATTTTTTTTAACAGGTATTGAAGGATTTAACCTCTAGCTCTGGGGAACATGCTCTCCTATGAATGTAAGGTTGGGAATCAGGTGGTCATGACAGAGTGAGAAATTGCACAACTAACGAGTACTAAAACCATTTATTTTATATGGACGGACTGTCCATGGCAACAAATGTTGGTCTATAAGACCAAAAAATGTTTATTTGAGGATGTCTAGAAACCTATAATGTATAAAGCTGTAAATTCTTGCTGTTTTTCTGTGTAGAACCTTAGAATTTCTCCTGTATCACCTTCCCTTGTTCGAACTCCCATTTTTATACCATAGCCTGTGAATGTTTTACCAAATCCCTTTTTTTGGTTAAAATAAGGCAAACAAACCATCACCCTCACAATGGTATCATTTTGTGAAGCTGCTATTTATTTAATAAAAGACAATTATCATTCTGCAGTACACCTCACTGTGTTTGTAAACTTTTATAAAGTGCAGCGTATTCTTTAGAGTTTGGTTATATCTACCTGCAATGGTATCAAATTGATTCCAGGACCATGGACAGCGCCAAATTTGTCAGTGCGGAAATCTTGACATTGTATTTTTAACCTTTCTTCTTTTTTTTAGACAAAACAGTTTCTTAATGCCGCCTGTTAAACACAATCATTTCTTATAAAATGGTGGAAAATACATCTATTTTGCTATCTGTTCAACTATCTGTTTAGTATTTTTCAAAACAAATAATGAATAAAAAAAAACTATTTTATTTATTGAGAGAGCATAACATTAATATGCCACGTAATGATATCATGTTAATACATCATACATTAAAAACCTAATAATAATAATAATAATTATGGTGAAAAATGGTAATGGCAAATAATAAAAAGGCCCCACGATGACTTAAAATTAATTCAAAAACGGTTCTTGTAACAGATGTGCTCATTTATTAATTTATATATATTAAGTGTAACATTTTTTCTTGTAAAAACATTTAAATGTATTTTATTCTTGTAGGATAAAAAGATGTATATCCAATGTATATGGTTATGGTATAATGTACCTTTAACTAAGTAACATGTTTTTACTTAAGAATTTTACATTACTGTTAAAATGTTTAAATTTTTACATATATATAGTGAACACATACATAGTGTACATTTTAGTGCATTCTTATAGTGCATTTTTAATTTTTCATGTAGGTCTGTCACTCTTAAGGATGCTGCCCTCTACTGATGAAACACGAATGTACAGAATATGAAACAAATCATGCATAATATGAGCTCTATTTGCTGTAACACTGGCATGTAATAGACGACAACGCTTCCTGAAATTACGCAATACGACCTTATTGGACCGTCTTCACTGACTTGCTTGTGGAGATTTCAGAGGTAAAGTACTGATTATTTTTCCTCTTCTGCTCCAGTCTGTGCTTATTTTGGTGGGAGGTGGTCAAGGCTTCGGTCTGCGCATGCGCGCAGGGGCAGCATTTGTCGCTCTCAAGCAGAAGACTCGACGCTGTCAAGGAAACGCGCACGCTGTGCGCATCGTTCAGAGATTTACAAACAACTGAACCTGCATCGCGCACCGTTATTCACATCAGTCGTTGCAGAAAATACCAGTTAAGTTATGCATGTTATGTAACAATACAGAGGGAGAGCAAAATACGGACCGAAATCAGAGAGACGCCGCCAGCGCTTGATATTTACAGGTAAACGGGCTTTTAATCGGGTTTGCATCTCTCGTGGGCTTGGACAAAGCTGAGCCGCTAACGCTAACGTCGCGCGCAAGTGCTGTGTTTTGATCACATGAAAAGGCTGTGGTGTGTTGTGTGTTTTATGGCTGTGACGAGGATTAATGTTGTACCCTGAAAATACGGGGTGTGCGTTATGTCGTTTGTGGTAACGTACAAACAAATAAAATGTCGAGTCAGTTGAGGCTGGTAACTTTATTAGGAACTGCGACATAATACGTCTGTGTTTTTATGTTTACATAATTTATCATTCGTTGATTTAGTATGCCTAAAGGGCTTGTTGTCTCCAGATTTCCATGTGGCTGATCATATGTGGATATTTCTTGCGGTAAGTCAGCAAAACATATAACGGTAATGATAAACATAAACATAATGGGTCATAATGTTTTCTTTGAAAGCCTGTCCTGTCTTTTCACATATTTATTCTCTCAGTTTTGAGATTTCTACTACACGCCTTTGAGTAAATTAAAATGTTGCACTCTGAACATTTGTATTACCTAGGCCTAACGTTACAGTATATGTTAAGTGCATTTCAGATGATCCTCAGTGTTTGGTTGGCATCACTTCTACATGAAAAATAGAAATAATTATTTTAATTGTTATTTACATTTTATTACTGTTATATAGGTTGCATACAAGTCAAGGCATTTCCAGGGCCTAAAACAATGCCTCAGACACCAGAGGGCTAAGATCAAGTTTACCAACTTCATATTTGATTATGATGCTGTCAGAGTTTTGTTGCACCTGACCACGGGCCGAAACGGATCTGTTTACTTGAACCTTAGGATTAATGTCAGTTCTGTAGAAGTCACATATTTCTAAAAGTAAAACCACTAAAAAACACTTTTTTCTGCAAGCCTTTTTCATTTTCTAAATACCTGCTTTTTTTTTTTTTTTACACATTTTTTTTGTTCAAAGCAATTGACAGACCTTTAATTGAAGCTGTCAAAAAAATTCTCCTTTATACCTTGTCATTGTTATTATATGTGCTTACAACTTGCAAAGTGACCTTTACTTTGTAGATGGGAGATCTATTAATGTTCTCACAAAATTATTAATTATTTATGAATTATTATTAAATATTAATTATTAAGTAGTAGTAAAGACCAGTCAGTTTATTTGTGAGAGATGTAGAGAAATTGAGTGTTATTGTGTAGTGACTTTCTTGCACAGGTCTTAAAGTAAATGATGACAGAGGTTTCATTTTGGGGATGACCTATGCCTTTAAATGGCCACAATTTGTTTTAGTATTTACAGTGAATTTCTGTTGTTGTGCCATGATGTTGTTAGTTACCCAGCGGTATGTTGAATGCGGAGCTCCGCTACATTGTGTTGTTTGGCACACTTTTCTACTACAGGTTTTCCAGAGCTGTATCAGTGTTTGTGTGCTTTTAGAGCTGGGCCCCTCTCTGCCTTGTCCTGTGGTTAAGTAACACTCTGGCAATAGATGTGCACCCTTAGGTTTTTCTCCTGGAGATAAGTGAAAAGAGTGTGTAGGAGTCTCAGTTGAGGTCAGAAATTTCCATTCCAGCCAACATTTTGTTTTTGAAAGTCAGTTTAGCATATTATCTGTTGCCATACAGTGGGCTACCTCTCCCCTCTGTTGTGTTTGTGAGCAGATGAAAAGCAATGGCTGTGTAAAAGTGCTGTTTGCTGCTATTTTGCCTTTGCCTTTTGTTACCGTCACCAAAAAAAGAAAATGCAAGCATGGCCTGTTTAATTAAGACCATCGAATAGGCCATTCCAGGACACAGTACATGTCAGTTTATGAGACAGCTGGACCAAACAATTTTTTTGTATTTTTTATAATTCATTCAGTTTATTTGTCAACAGCTATAGGTGCATTTAGTCTGATTCTGTGAACAAACCCAAAAACACACACCTAAATACTTAGCCTGTTTTACCAGCATGCTTACTCAGCAGTATCGGGCAGCAGAAGGACATGATCGATGATGTGTTGTTGTTGCAGTTACTTTACATGGGTGTCATGATGGTCATCATCGATGTTGTGAATCAATCCAATGCTGTACCATGTCATCAGTCTCAGTGTGTCAGGATGGTACCAGGGACCTTGTAAGTTCATAGAGTTCATTATGAAATCTATTTAACGGGTTCTGTGTCAGCTTTTATGATCAAAAGCAAGGTTCCAGAGCAGCATAGAAGTGGTACTTCTATGTCCATGGATTTTCTTAACACAAACTATATGATAAAAGCACATAACAAAATAACTTTTTTTAATTTAAATTCAGTTTAGGTTAAATTTAAGACTAGGTAAGGTGTCAGTCGGCATGGTCTGAATCAAAATACTTCTTACAACACCCATTTTTTTTTAAAGAAACTCCTGTCAGCATGCTAAAACACCACTTTGGTAACAAATATTCATCAGTACATTTATGCATGTAATTCCATAGGTTTTCCTCTTTTTTTTGTGAGGACTAAGACTTTTATGCAATTTTTGTTCAATTACTTTCAGTTAAATTATACAGGATGCCTGGGACTTTGTCATTTAGACAACCCGCTAGATGATTTAGATAATGTTTAGTTTTGCACATCCCTAATTCCAACAGATCTTTTTTTTCTATATTGTGAAAGACATCTGATTATAAAAAAAAAACTTGCTTCTATTTGGTGATTACACTAAATAATTGGAGAAGTCGGACATGCATCGCTACTGAAAAGTCTGTCATTTCTGAAGATGGAGTTATGATATTGCAAGCTCAAAAAAGTGAATAATGAAATAAAAATGCAATAATGATAATACATAGATGTAGAAAATAGATTTAGAAATGTAACAGAAATATAAACTCTGTGTTTTGTTTTTTGTTTGGTTTTGTTTTTGTTTTTTTGAAAATCAAATTGAGGTCATAATTCATTTAGGCTACTGTAGGTCTTCTCTGGGCTGAAGTTTTCATCCATCTTCATTCAGCCCACAACCATATTTCACTCTCCAGTTAATCCTCCGCTGTCTCTCCAAACACCCCAGTTTCTTTCTCCTGTTAGTCTGCCCCATTTACACAGATGAAGGACCCATCCATATCCTAAAAACACGAATGGAATTCCAGATACAGAGCAGGTCTCAGATCAGAGCAGTCCTCAAAGCATTCGCTCCAGGGATTGACCCCCTTTGCTCCAGGCTTTATCCAGCCAGGGGTTCGTGCATTGGGCCATGGGGACTCCAGGTCACATGTTTGCCTGGCTGATTTATCCTGATTGTGCTGAATGCAGCACATTTAATTGTGTGTGACGGAGTGAGAAGCGTTCATGGGAGAGAGACAGAAAGAGTGTTACCAACCCTGCATGAAGCCCATTCCAGTTTAACAACTGTACTTTCATTAAATGCTAAGCTTAGGCTTTTCCTATACCAGAGGAACCCATATCTCACAAATTTTATCACATCACATTAAAACTGTATCATTCATAACAAGAAAGCATCTTTTTGGTTTGCAAAAGACATATCTGATGCATTCAAAATCAGATCTGCAAGAGCTGGTCCACATGATGAGGGCAGAACTTTTGATTAATTGACATTGAAGGTCTTTAGTCTGTTTGAACTCAATTAAACTAAACTAATAATTAAACTAAAATAATGAAATAATGTTTAAGTGATATAAAGCTGAAATAAAATATGAATTTTAAAGGGTTAGTTTACCCCAAAATGAAAATTCTGTCATTAATAACTCACCCTCATGTCCTTCCAAACCCATAGGACTTCTTCAGAACACAAATGTAAGATATTTTAGAAGAAATAGGAGATGTCTGATCCTCCATATACAGAAACACAACTGAAATGATCCAGGTCCAGAAACTTAGTAAACACTTCGGTAAAACAGTTCATTAGACATCAGTAGCTTAACTTCAGACTTGTGACACTACAAGAATACTTTTTTTGCTCTCCAATTTCATCAAAAATATCTTCATTTGTGTTCTGAAGACGAACAAAGGTCTTATGGGTTTGGAACGACATGAGGGTGAGTAATTATTGACAGAATTTTCATTTTGGGGTGAACTACCGGTTAAACATATAACAAACACAATGCTAAAACTATGGGCTAATAGTATATGGTCTGGTCTGGAATCATTGACCTTGAGAGGGTTAATGTACAGTGTTTGCTCTGTCTAGCTGTTTTTCTGACTATCTTGTCTATCGAAGTGTTTGGCTTCTGCTCTTCCTTCTTTTTTGATCAAGCAACAATCAGGGGCCATGAAAGGAAACCATGGCAACACTTCCTCTCAGTCTGCACTAATGACACTCTTGTTCTGTATTCTGAACAGCTCTGAATATGTGGGATAAGAGAAGAGAATATAATCATAATTCATTCTTTTTGGTTTGTTTGTTTGGTCGCTTTGTTTGGGGGTTGATCAGCAAGACTCTCAGAGAGCCCAAGCGTTGATCCTGACATTAAAGAGGTGAAGGGGAGCCAGCGGAAGGGGGAGGGGGGGGGGGGCAGAGGGGGGATCCGGGGCTCTGGAATCTGAGCAGCACAAACAAACGTCTCCTCATCAGATCAACCTGCAACTGCAGCTCTGCTGTTACTGCTGCTTTTGATTTGACATTTAAATTATGATTTCCTTCTGTAAACTGTTGCTTGGAAGAGTAAGGAGGCAGGGATGAGTCTGGTGGTTGAGGATGTTTGTCAGTTTTGTATGTATGTTTACAAATATGCATAGATATATTGTAAGTATAATGTTGTTGTTTTTTTTATACATAAATGAAATTAAGTAATGATTGTGTACAGTATGTCAGGCTCTGTCAGACATGTAATATTTAAATATTTTAAAATGTAAAGTAAAATGTAATCATTTCTATATGTGTTTAGAGAAATAACAGTAGGGATAGTCATTGCTGTATAAATATATACATCTGCCTATATGCATTATTGTTCAAATTTTGGGGTCAAGATACTTATTTGAAAGAAAGTAGTTTTATTAAGCAAGCATGTAATAAATTAATCAAAAGTGACAGTGAAGACATTTGTTACAAACACATTCTTTTTTTAAATAAATGCTGTTTCTATTCCTCAAAAACACTGAAACCTGCAGTTTCCACAAAAATTGTAAGCAGCACAAAATTTTGTCAACATTTATAATAATAAGAAGAAATGATTCTTGAGCACCAAATCAGCATATTGATTTTTAATAGATCATGTGACACAAGTCTGGAGTAACGGCTGCTGAAAATTCAGCTTTACCATCACAGGAATAAATTACATTTTAAACTGTATTAAAATATAACAATTTTTTTTTTTTTTTTTAAAAATCTTAATAATATTTCACACTGTTACTTAGGGCTGGGTATCATTTCAGTTGTCCCACTAATTTGATTCGTGATTTGGTTAGATTTTTTTTTTTTTTTTTTAATTCAGTGAATGTAGATTTAACACAAAAGCTATTGATATTTCTAAAAAATTATAATAATAACAGTGAACATCAGTTTACAATTGGTAAAGTAATACAAAGAAGGAGCCACGGACCTGTATTTTAAATCTGTTCTTTTTTGTATAGGGTTCTATTGTTTTAAAGTGCATTTGTAAGGCTCCTAATATTGTTTTGTGAGTCTCCTACAATATGTTTACATGCATGCAAGGTGAAAAAAATGCTTTTGTTTTCTCAAGATATGCGTTTAATATCCCCTCATTTTCCAGTGATACTTAAACGATTTGTTTGAAGCAGTTCTATGATTCAGTCTCTCTAAACCCCTTTTTTCTGTGAGCCTGCTCTGCTCTGATTTGTCAAATGGCCCAGTCTGTTGTGATTGGTCTACTGCATCGGAAGCAATAGGCCCATTGCCATAGTTCTATATATTGATATATAAGCATATATTATCATACGTGCAGTTTGTGATTCAGTGGAGCCACTGGTCCAAATAAACTGGGTACTGAGCCATCTTTCAAGAGCAAGCATTTTGTATCCCATGCTGAACTTCCTGAGATTAGAGAAGCAGTCGTCAGTAAAATGATGTGTTGTGGGCGGGGTAACTGAAATGATTCAGGTCCAGAAATGTAGTAAATGCATAGTAAGCACTCAGATTCCATCAAAAATGTCTTAATATGTGTTCTGAAGATAAATGAAGGTCTTATGGGTTTGGAATGACATGAGGGTGAGTAATTAATGACAGAATTTTCATTTTGGGGTGAACTAACCTTTTAAATGTTTGCTGAAATACTGGAAAAGATCAATTTGGAGCTTTTGAGAATCAATGTCCAATCAACATAATTATAAATACATAATAATAATCAAAAATATCTATTGTTTTGCCCAACCCTCATGTTACTGCTTTACTTTTTGACCAGTTAAATGCAGCCTTCTTGTAACTTGTGTAGACTTTTATCTACTGGATTGATTGAATTGAAGATCAAAACCTATTCATAAAATTAAATTCAGTGTTTGTGGCTAATGATATGGTGTGTGATATTTTGCAAGCAGACCGCAGGCACTTGGTTCACAGTGGGAGATGAGTGTTTGATAGCGTTCCATTGACTTTTAAACACATGCCTGTAGAGAGGGAGAGCTGGGCCTTTAATTCTATTTTAAATGCCGTCTGTTTCACACAGAGCAGATGCTTTTGCACACATACAATGATAATAAATGACACTGACTCGCATTAAAAACAACCCTACACATGTACTAAAATGGGTAGTTCTGACATGCAATGTCATGCAAACAGAAACTACACACTCACAGACTCCTGCTGCTGTACTATGCTTGCTTCTAATCAGATGCTGTGGATGAGTGTTTAGTATTTGTTAATGAGGTGAACCACATAGGCTTAACACTCTTGATATTCAATTCACATATTACATATTACTGCTCTCCATGGGGTCCCTGACCCCCTCCTGCCGTCAGAGAGAGATTGGGACATTCAAACATGTTCAGGTAGTCATTAAATAACTAAATAAGTGTGTGTGTTCAGTGTGGCTCGGCTTCATTCTTGACATCTTGGTGAGATATATAGCGGGGGATTCTCTCTGCACCATTTTTCACTTCTCTCTCTCATTCTCTCGCTCTCTCTAAATCCTTTCTCAGAAGCCGTTTCAGTGTTGTTTCCATGGCAACAACACCAAGGCCCCTCCTGGCAAGGTGGCACACTTTTGGCTCTGTCTGTCTGCCTCTCTCTCTCTCTCTTTCTCTCGCTCTCTCTCTTTCATTCACTGCTTTCTCTGTGTGTTTCCCATAATTCTAACCATCATGATTTTTGCAACAGTTTATGTCTAAGAATTTAAATTCTTTCATAGATGAAGTGAGATGACAGTATCATCGAGATACTATTATAGTTCTTAGTATTTTGACATATATACCTAATCCTTCCCAATACCTAAACTAATGACTACCTCACTAACAATTTATTAATGTCAGTATCATTGTCTGTGTCTCAAATAGTAGAGATCTGCCTGCTAAACAGCATATTTGAGAATCATAGAGGTTTGCTGAGTCAGCAGCAAACAAAACCGTCTAGGCAGGTAGCATTCCCAGCATTCCCCTCTGACAGGGCAGGGCACTAGCAATGCCAAGGTCGTGAGTTTGATTCTCAGGGACATGCTGATAAAATGCATATCATGAATTCTCTGAATGTCACTTTCTGTCGAATGCATGAATGCAAATGTGGGCAGACAGTTCACAGGGTTTTGAGAGAGTCTGATGTGTCCTTTCATTCCCCCAAAAAAACACAGACAGATACACTCACTCTCTCCCTCTCCCCATTAACCCATCCTTTTATTACTTACACTTCACACAGTCAAAGCCGAGCGCTCGAGGGAGTGAGGATTACAGCCCTGTGCCTCTACAGTCTCACTCAGCTCTGCTGCTTTATTCATGAGCAGACCGAGAGATTCAGGGAAGACAGATTGAAAAAGAGTGTGAATGTTTTAGTGCAAAGTGATCTGTTATTGAACTGCCATGTAATTGTTATGATGGCGTGTATGCTAGCACTTGATGAAAAGCTAGGAGAATATCCCATAGTATATTTTTTTTAAAAAAACATTGACACATAATTTAAAATACCTTCATTTTTATTGACATTTGAAATATACACTGTAAAAAAAAATCTGTAAAATTTATGGTGAAAAAACGGCAGCTGTGGTTGCCAGAATAAAACTGTAAAAAATATGGTAACAGTATTTTTTGTTTAACGGTTTGATGTTAAATTTATTGTTAAATACCGTAATTTCTGATAATAAACCATAATAACTGATAAAATGTTAATATACCAACCTATTAAAGTAGTAAAATTTGTTTTGTACCTTTGAAATACACTGATAACCACCAAAAGCAGGTGGTGATGAGAAAGTCACATGATGAATCAAAGCCCATCACAAGCAGCTTTTAAATAGTAACATATATAGAAGGTGCTCAGTGTCATTCACACAAACACTAAACACCATCATAGTAAGAATTATTAAACTGAAATGTGCAATAAACATTCATTTAACAACATTACATGTAACGTACAACCCTAATAAACATCACTGATACAAAAAAAAACTAAGAAACATAGTTATTTCAAAGAAAAAACATCAAATTCAAACTAAATTTAAAATGCAATGCAGGGAATTCTGGGAGTGTCAGTTTATGGAGTTTCTCTGTAAATTTTACAGGAATTTACATTTAACCGTTTAACAGGTTCTTACTGTAGCATTTTCACTGTTTTTTACTGTTAAAATCACAGCCATTTTTTACAGTGTATAGTGTCTGGTCTGTTTCATTTTATTACCACAGTAAAAGATTCCCACACAATAAAAAATGCTAATAGTAGAAGAATTGTGTCCAGGTGTTAAAAAAAAAGAACAAGATACAAAAGATTTCAGTTGTGTTCTTGTGGAAAAGTTCACATCATGCTGTTAATTAAATTGGACAGGCTGCAGTGTCTGCTTCACACTGTGAGAGCAGAATTTAAAAAAAAAAAAATTACATCATAAAATGTTTAATATGTTTGTGAAAACCATGATTTGACATTTGACCTTTTCTTGGATTACTTGCTGAATAAAACATTAAAAAGAACAGCACTATTTGAAATATAAATCTTTTGTAGCATAAAATATCTTTACTGATCAGTCGAATACATCCTGGCTGTATAAAAGTATTCCAAAAAATAAATAAATTCTGCCCCCAAACTTTTGAATAGTCACATGGTTTGATAGGTTTGTTAACCTTTTCAATCCGGTTTTCCAATCACTTCTAGACAGAAATAATAACTGGACACACAAAGAAAGCAGGGGAACACACACACGTCTGCTGTCCCACCGGGCTATAACAGTGCTCTTTTCATGTCTCATTAGCAGCATACTCATCCGCTTTAGTTGCCAGGCGATGTTGTCTGTGTGCCCAGGTCACTGAACCATTGCGCCTGCATCAGTGTGTGTGATGCCAGTGACTGTCTGTGATTAGTGTTTGTCTGTGGTTATTGGTGGTCTGTAAACAGGAATAGGCCAGAGTAGGTTCTTTTTCACTAACAGGAGCCCACTTACTGTATGTCAGACGTCTGTATTAAGTAGAGGCAAATGATTAATCAGCACAAAGCACTAAATGCATTCTGGCTCAACCAAAAAGACAAAGTAATCATATTACATTTTGATTTTATAGAACTGAGTTCAAATTTTATACCAACACTTTTTATCTTTAGATTGGCTTTCATTTGTACACTCAATAAACAAAGAATAAAAAAGGGCTCAACAGTGTGGATGTCCCAGGGCTGTGTGGCAGAGTTTTGGGTCAGTTGATTATACGGTCACTGGCCCTGTTGGACCGTTCTAAACGTAAACTTTTTTTTTTATGTGACATATTAAACATTGTTATCTAGATGACTAACAAGATTTTTCGTTAAATTACTTTTATCCTGAACCTGTTCTGAACTTCTTTTAAAAATGTGTAGAAATATTTTATTCTCTTAAATGTCTTATTTTTATATTGGCTTTGACAGTTCTTATGTTAAATCTGTTTGCTTTAAATGATTTTAAAGGTTCACAAAATGATAACTCTGTCATTAATTACTGACCCTCATGTCGTTCCAAGCCCTTCGTTCATCTTCAGAACACAAATTACAGTTTTTTCCAGACGCTAGGACACATTTCTCAATACTTAGGTCACTTTTGCAGAACTCTTCACACAGTGAGCACAACAGAAGTC
>JAUMHE010000306.1:1821889-1834263 GCA_032359235.1 Enteromius mattozi
CAGTCTGTACAGTATAAAAACCATTACACCTATGGAGAGTCCCCATAAATCACAAAAACCAACGTGTGTGTGTGTGTTTGCCAGTTTAGCAGATGGACCCGTCTGAATTAATCTAATCTAATCTACTGTAATCTAATCCAATCTAATCTAATCTAATCTGATCTGTATGTTTCTCCAGTTTAATGGGGTAACATGGGAAATTGGGATTTAATCTCGATTTGGACGGGAGAGTTGAGAAGATTTAGTGGGGTTAAGGGACTCTCATGAGATTATGATTTTTCATTCACTAGAATGCTTTATTATTGCTGTGGTGATGTCTCTTCTTTTTTCTTGTCCCGTCATTTTGTTCCCTTGAAAAACATTATTGAAGGGATGGTTCATCCAAAAATAAAAGTTCTGTCATCATTTTCTCACGGTCATGTCAGTCCAAACCTGTTTGAATTTTCTTTTTCTATTGAGAAGTCTGACTGCACACATCTTTTGAATTGGGCTGCTTAAGCAATGCAAGTGCAAGTCTAGCTTGCCATTTTCTGATGCTTAGTATGATCAATAGTAGTAATGATTAAAAAAAAGAAACTTTCTAACTTTGGTGCTAGGGCAGAGAATAAAAGAACACTAAGAGTGTTCACAAGTGCTGAAGGAAGTCATAAATTAACATAGCGCATGCGATGCGTTACATAATATGCATGTCTTCAGACCCAGAGTTTGAATACGTATGTGTTTCTCTGAATCTTTTTCCTATTCAGTTGCAACCTAACCAGCAAATGCATCAACTACACTTTAACTACATTTTTTTCTTTAATATATTAAAATGTGATGTATTCTCATGATGGCAAAGCTGAATTTTCAGCAGCCATTACTGCAGTCTTCATTGTCACATGAACCTTCAGAAATCGTACTAATATGCTGATTTGGGTCTCAGTAAGCACAGCATTTCCTACTGTTATCAGCTGTGATAATCAGAATCAGTCATGCTGCTTTACATTTTGTGAAAATTGTGAGACATTTTTATTAGGATTCTTTGATGAATAGAAAATTCAAAATAACAAATGAAATCATAATTGAAATTATTTTCAGGTAGTAAACTCACCTGTATCCACAATATCTTTCATAACTACAGAAAGTCTTCATACCAGCAGTCAAAAGTTGTCAGATGATTGTACTTAACACACACCAAGTTCTGCTTCAAATGCTTATTTACACTTTCTGTACGTATATACAAGTTTTTGACTGTATTTCTTTTCATACCTCTCATGTCACTTAAACACACTGATCTGGTTCTGACCCGTCAAATATCAGTAGTCACTTCAGTCAGAGGTTGTGATCATCATTGTGTATGTGGCACACCGAAATGACAGCAATATTCTACAGCTGTGTTAATGAATGTAGCCATATTTTCCTCTTGTGAATCAGTCTGATACATCTATCTGTGTGTGTGTGAAAGCGTGAGAGGGGGAGTTGTATTTGAGTGTCATTTGTGTGTGACCATCTGAAACATTTTTCTGATCCCTATATCTCATCTCTTTGTCAGACCCACTCTGATGCCAAAGGAGGAGGGCGTCCCAGTGTGTCACGTAGTCGGAATGTGGTGCCGACGGTGGATGACTACCCCCACATAGGAAATTACAGACTGCTGAAGACCATCGGCAAGGGCAACTTTGCCAAGGTTAAACTGGCCCGACATGTCCTCACTTCTAAAGAGGTAACTAGATGGCTTGTGCATAGTTAGCTGGGTCCTCACTACACTGGAAAAAAATTGGTGTGGGATTGACTAGGGGTGTGAGATGCGATGTGTCTCGCGATAGTGGTATGATGCGGCGCAACAAATCTCAGACAGGAAACTGATGACGCGTTCTGTTTATGACATGCTGACACAAATTCCAATTGGTTTTCAATGGTCGCTTTATAGCGTCCAGTGTAGGCAGACTTAAGGCCTGGGTATACTTCACTTTCCGCGTTCAGTTCTGTCTCGTGCACAGCTGCGTCCACACAGCTTTCAAAGTATACTCAATCACGGATTAGTGCGGACAGTTGAGCTCGATACATGTACAATGCCACCAATTGACTTGCACTCTTTCACCATTCTTCTTGCGCATACACTGTTGTACGCGGACAGTCCGTGTGGTCTCAAAAAAATTGTTCACATGTTGTTTAGTACTGCATGTAATTCATTAAAATAGTTTAATTTCAAAAAGTTGATTACAAAATGTACCTACATTTTTTTTGGAATGTTTTTGTTGAATAAAATAAATTTTTTTATCATTGAGGATTTATTTTAAAAAAGTCTAAAAATCTTGTCTCGTCTCGTTCTCGTGATTCCAGTGTCTCATCTCGTCTCGTGGGATAAGTGTCTCTTCACACCCCTAGGATTGACTGTTGTTGTATTTTGTAACAATTTTCACTTTGAAATAGCAAGTAAATTTAATTTACAATTACAGATCAACGGCTAATGGCAAACTAAATACTTTCATCATATAGTACACTTATTTCATTCTTTTTGACCATTTGGGATTTATATATGATGCATCCTAAATGGCATCATGTCTGACTGTGAAACATATCCAAGGCCTGTTACATTAACTGCTTAGACTTGTATTACAAGTTAGGGATCAATTTTTTTTCTTTTTCTTTTAATGCTACTCATGATTTTAAGTCAGTTGTATAAAAATTTAAATTAGTCCAAACTTGAGAAAGTAAGGATTATCCCTTGGCTAACTGCTATTTAGTCAGACTAGTTTTTAAGACACGGTCTTAACATGACTATGAATGGCATAAATGGCTGTGTTTATGCAACTGGTTCCAGATATGCTGAATCTAAATTCAGATCACTTATATTTGTGGCGTGGACTGGATGTAAATAAGATTGAATGTGAAGACGTATTGCTCAAATACACAAAAGTTTATTTATATTGATTTTCTCTTTATTTCTTTTGCCATGTTTCAACATTCCCAAGCAGGTTCTTCACTGATACTGTTTCTTCCTTGCTGAAAATGATGCCACAGCTTTACAGATTTACGATTTATTTCAACAAGTAACAATAAAGGAAAGCATTGTGAAACTGTTCAAGCCAATTTTAATATGATCTTCATGTAAGAAATAAAAGAAGCTCAAATCTGAAAGTTGATCTGTTTTAATAAAGATCAAGCCCTGGGACATGCTTTTGGTGCCTGAATTTGCAGAAACATGCAAATATAGATCAGAGCATTCAGAGTCATCTTTCTAGTGTAACTGTGGTATTCTGGTAAATCCTTTTGAAAAAAAGTTTTATTTATTGTTTGAGAGAGGTGTTTAAAGATGTGTTTGTGTTTCTTTTGTCTCAGGTAGCAGTGAAAATCATAGACAAGACACAACTCAACTCTTCTAGTCTTCAAAAAGTGAGTCTGCAGATCTCTTTATCTGTATATATGTCTGGAGAGAGGGCACAAAAGGGGTAATTACAGGAAGAGAGACTGAAGGATTTCCTCTGACGTGGGAATGAACGGGTTCTGCTTTACCCCCACGCACACATACATACGCTGGTCATGTACCATTAACTTTTTGCTTTAGCTACAGCAGAATCCTGGAGGATATTAAAGAAATGAGGTTAATGCATTGTTCCTGCTGCTAGTGAAAATTTAACAATGTATGTGCTGTAAAATATTAATACACTGCCATTCACAAGTGGGATATTTTGGGGTCAGAAAGACGTTTTTGGAATAAATTTTCTGCTAGCCTGGCTTAAAACTCTGACTAACTGTTCAAATTCCCTATAAAAACAGCCTGACCACACTGAGAGACAGGCAAACCAGTCTGAAATGGGATTGACCTGAACGCTTAAAGGGACAGTTGAAAATTAAAAATTCTCAAATGTCATCATTTACTCAGCCTTAAGTTGTTCCAAGCTTGTTTGGGTTTCTTTATTCCTTTGAACACAAAAGACAACATTTTGAAGAATGTGGGTAACCAAACTGTTGCTGGTCCCCATTGACTTCCATGGCATTTTTTCCATACTATGAAAGTCAGTGGGGACCATTTTTTGTAAACTATCCATTCGATTTAATGTACCTGTCATTATCGTAAGGATTAGGTTAATAGCACCTTGTCAATGCTTACAATCTTCTCAAATCTGCTCACTTTATTGTTTTTTCTCAGCTCTTCCGAGAAGTGAGAATCATGAAGCTGCTGAATCACCCAAACATCGGTGAGTGCTTCAGAAAGAACCTGTCTAACTGGCCACACCACAATTAATAGAATTATTTTAATATTTCAAATCAGTGTCTGACATGAATCATCAGAATTGTCCGATCCAAGATAAGACCGGTTTGCTGAAATCGTTGAAATCAGCATTCCTGAGGCTTTGAAGTCATAGATGTTGAAGAAAAGGACTGTTTGATGTGTGCTGATATGCACTCGCTCAAGCCTACATGCACGTCAGTTACTGCTGATGTCTTGAACTGTGTGTTTAAGTGTGTGTGTTTGCCTGTGCTGTGACGGTGGTCTTGACGGAAACGCTAGCTCATTAGCGCTCAGCTTGTGCTCATAAATATCAAAGAACAGAGCAGAAATATGAAAGGAAAGACCTGCCCCCTTTGAGGATGCAGCACTGTGGATTTTAGTCCTGATTCAGACACTTTGCTCTCTCTCTGTTCAATGGCCGAGTGTGTCTGTGCTGGTATCACATCACACAATCACAGCTGATTGATCTGAAACGCTCCTTGATCTTTTCCATGACGACACACACAAAGTAGGGATTATGTATTTTATTCATTGCATTAATGTCAAACAGTAGTGGCCTGTTTTCGTTGAATAGACTGTGATGAATAGCGTAGCTCTGAGCTTTAAAACCGATTCCTTTTTAAAATTCTACTTTATTAATGCATCTCTCTTTATTAGATGCTGTTTGTTTGGATTTGGAGCATTTCCATTTTTTTCTTTAGGGTTTGTGGGTTTTTGTTGCTTATGAGATAAAAAAAAAAAAAAATTCTTGTCAGTGCTGCTCAGCTCAGGAGACTCATTCTAATGCACTAAACTTTGGTTATAATCTTGTCAGCTGCTCAAGATAGATATGGTGGGTTTTGAACCCCGAAGGGCTTCATATAAAAATAGGTGTATTTATCACTGCTCTTTTCCTTAAACTTCAAACTCACACGGTGTTATCCCATGAAGTAATAATGCTGTGCTTTAGAGGTGTAGATGTGCTACATTAGTAATATGAGTTTTTATTTTTAAACCTCAGTGGTTAGCACAGTTAACCTCAATAGAAAACCTTTGTACTAAAACTATTTCAACTCGAATGGCAAATTTTCACAATTTTTTTTAAATATACAACATTGAAGTGTTCAGAACACAAACAATTAAATAGATTCACATAGTTTCCAAAGCAGATGTGTCATATAGTTTGTTAGAGGGCTACAGAGATGGCATGTTTTTTTAGGAAGTTAGCATCACCCTTGTTCCCATGTCAAAAGCCTAATAGAATTTTTTCATTGGTTTTTAGATTATTGCAGGAAATAAATACTGTGATGAAATAAGCACTTTATGAATGTTTGTGCCCAAATACATATATATATGTGTGTGTGTGTATATATATATATATAAAAATATAAATGGTTTTCACCACTTGTTAGACACTGTCCTTTTCAAGACAAGTAAAAGCTTTAAAAAAATCACAAGGGGGTTTTACTCATGCATTGTATGTCATAAGTAAGACGTGGAAATGTCTTCTTTATGTTAACCAGAGACCTTATTTCAGCCAATTAACCAAAAATGACTTTAGGGCAATGGAACCAGAAGTAAAATGTTAACTTATTTCGATTTTTGACCTATAAAAATGTCATCCCTGTAGCACTCTATTGATTTAAGATTTTGGGCCAGTATTATAAAGATGTGAATGATTTCATAGTGATGAGTTATGTTTTGTTAATTCTTGTTTGGGATATGCCTAAAAATTCAAATTTGGTGTGAACAGTCTCTTACATGTTTTGATTTGTGATTATCTCTCTTTTTCTCCACCAGTGAAGTTATTTGAGGTGATCGAGACAGAAAAGACGCTGTATTTAGTCATGGAATATGCCAGTGGAGGTGAGTGGGCTGAAAGACAAGAACTGCCAGCTGTCAATCATGTCAAGACCTAAGAATCAAGACACTGCTATGAAATAATGTCATTCTCCTGTCTTCCTTTCTCCTTTGCCTGATCTGTCTGTTCTTCTCCTCTACTTGTACCACTTCTTCTTTATATATTGTCTTTCTCTCTCATTTTCTACTCTATTGCAATGTTCCCCTCTTCCATTTCCAAGGTGAGGTTTTTGATTACCTTGTTGCTCACGGGAGGATGAAAGAAAAGGAAGCGCGTGCCAAATTTAGACAGGTCAGTGCGAGTGCATGTGTGTGACTCATGCTTCAGTGTCAAAGCTCACATGTACGTACAATGAGGTCTGAGCCCACTAGTGAAAATGCTTCAGTTTTTCTATTATAACTTTTTAATTACTGATCATACCATCAGTATGAGTGCAATAGTAGAGCAGAAAAATTAACATGAATTAACATAAAAGCTGATGATCGTGTTCTCCAGGATGATGTGAAAATGATAAAATAAAATTTTGTTTTCATAGAAGCAAGAACATCTGACATCTGTACAGAGTAAAATTTTATTATAAAACTGTTTTTTATTGTATATATGATCTTATAAATGGAGCCTTGGTAAGTATATACTGTTTTAAACAATAGTGGTTTGTGACAGGTGGTGCCAAATGGTCCTTTTTGCTAGTACAAGCATGTATGTGTGTGTGCATTCATTAACTCTGCTGTGTGCATGTGTGTGTATGATAGCTTAATTACTGATAGAAAAGCTCAATTAAAGAGCGACAACTCCCATGAGCAGCCAAAATGACTTAACCTACTCTCCTGATTACTCACCACACCTTCTCTCTGTATCTCTCTAGATTGTCTCAGCTGTGCAGTATTGCCATCAGAAGTGTATTGTACACCGAGATCTTAAGGTGAGAGTGTGTGTGTGTGTGTGTGTGTGTGTGTGTATTACATGCCCTGAGAAGCAAGATCTGCATTCAGCCGTTCCTTCATCTTTCACATGGTCTTTAGTAGTTCTTCTGTGTCTATCACCAAAGTCCATTACAGAAGTCCAGGTGAAGGAATGAGTCCTCTGTTCTCACACACACACACCCACACGCTATCATGAGTGTACTCTGAACTCTGGAACTGCTGACCCCAGATCTTTTCCTTGTTAAGATGAAAGGAAGTGTCTCTCTTGATGAACGTTCCCATGAGGATGTAACCGAAGTTGCTTATTAGTCCAAACCATCATCATAGTGATTCTTGAACCTTGAAGTTAGTCATCGTCTCCATGCATAACTTAATGCAATTCTCTTGCGCCACACTCAGGACCCCCAGAAATCCTGCATAGTGTACAATTGCGTGTCTGAACCTCTTCGTTTTCTCTCTTTATATCAGGGTGTCTTGTTTTTTTTGTTTTGTTTTGTTTTTTTTGCACACACGGAAACGCACACACACAAAGATGTACACTAAATAATGTTAACACAGTGCTGGAGATGTATTGATTATTATAGAAAAGGGCAGTGTTTGCCATATTGATTTAATATGAGTACCACAAATAATAAAGCATTTACCCTGATTTGGAAATGTACTGTAATAGTGTTGCGTCTGTGTGTGTGTTAACCTTTAAGCCACACCTCTATTGTGGCTATAGAGGTTTCCAGTAGTTCAGATTGGATTGCAGGATCGCATTTCTTTCAAGTTACAGGCATGTTGATTGAATTGTATTCAGAGCCGGTTCCCCAGCATAGGAAATTAAAATGATTGAAATAGTTTTGACCTCACTAGTTTACAAGCAAAAACGTACACACACAACCATTCAAAAGTTTGGGGTCAGTAATATATATGTATTTGTATGTATGTGTGTGTAAGAATATATATATTAATTGGTTTTATTCAGCAAGGATGCATTAATTGGTCAAAAGTGTTAGTAAAACATTTTAATGTTACATAAGATGTCAGATAAATACTGTTCTTTTGAACTTATTTTTCTTCGAAGAATCCTGAAAAAAGTATCATGGCTTCAAAACAGTTCCACTTTTTTTTTTTTTTTTTTTTTTATGAATTGATCTAAAATTGATTTGATCTAAAATTGAATTGATCTAAAAGACTCAATTCAGTCTTGAACTCATAAGTTAATTTTTTTTTTCTTTTACTCATCTCCAGATTGAGAAGAACCAAGAACTCTTTTTTTTATTGTATTAAGTGTGATTGGTTTGTGTAAATGTCAGTTAACATACAGGGCCCTTTTCAAAAACTAAATTCTTTCACTGAACTCACTTTACTGAAATGTGATTAATGTCATGTTAGGCAAGCCAGTGTGCACACACACGGCATATTAAATACAACACCGCTAAATTCAGTCTTGCAGAGGCCATAAAATTTCACCTATGTTAGATTTTCGAGCTGTCCATGCCTCATCCATTTCTTTGTTGCTGTGTGTTTGCATGTTGTAAAAGTTTGGCTCTGTTGGCAGAGTAATATTTGACTCTGCAAACCGAGCCCAGTTAGCACCCCGCATCTGTTGCTAGGCAACACGGCCTCTCTTCGCAGCTAAAGTTGGTGTGTAGATGTTGAGTGGCAGCACAGAGGGCAAGTCTCAACACATTCACAAACACACACACAATAGCATGAGAGAACTCATTAGGAAAAGTTGGGCAAACACCCTGAAGGAAAAGAAACAGGCATTTCCGATAGACAATTGCATGTTGAGGTCAAATAGGGAGATGTGTGTTTTGCTGATTGTGTGAACAATGAATACTTAACACTTCTTGTTCACTGTATCAAACTTCTTACAATTATGAAATCCTCTTTTTCTCCTTTTCTCAGGCTGAGAATCTTTTACTGGATGCTGACATGAACATAAAGATCGCGGACTTTGGTTTCAGTAACGAGTTTACGATGGGCAATAAATTGGACACGTTTTGCGGGAGCCCACCGTATGCAGCCCCTGAACTCTTTCAGGGCAAAAAGTATGATGGTCCAGAGGTGGATGTTTGGAGTCTCGGGGTCATACTTTACACGCTGGTCAGTGGCTCGCTGCCTTTTGATGGACAGAACCTGAAGGTGGGAGGTCTTAATGTGCCTATTTGTCTTTGTCCTTTTATTTATCTTCCTCATTTGTACTGTATCATCCTCATTGTGTTTCTTTTTGTCTTTTGCAGGAGTTGCGAGAGCGTGTCTTAAGAGGGAAGTATAGGATTCCCTTCTATATGTCCACAGACTGTGAGAACCTGCTGAAGAAGTTTCTCATCCTCAATCCTACCAAGAGGGGAAGTTTGGAGGTCCGCTTGATTTAGACATGTACACACATCTGATATTTGATTATAAAATAAAATTTAAAACAAAGGCCTTACATTTAAATTAGATTAAAGTATGAGATTTCAATGTAAAATATGAAAAAATGTTTTAAAAACAAAAACAGTACATGAATGTGTTATGAACTGTGTTTTACCTATGTTGAGCCAAAGATTTTATTTAGATTTCAAAGATTTGAGATTTTAGAGTTTGGTGTAACCATAAAAACATTGTAAAAAATGTTTTTAAATATCATATTATTATGTTAATAAATTTACTTTAAAAAATGCGCTAGCATCTTTTGCAGTGTTTTAGACATGAGCTTAAAGTTTTTAAGGCCCCTTTTCATGTTAAAATAATTTTAAACTTTTACATGCAGCACCACTCATCAGTGTCCTGAAACACTGGGCCAGTCAAAAGACCCTGGAGGCAGGGCAAGCATTGCAAGCTTTTGTTTACAGTAGCAAGTTGGCATGGCTATTGATCTATTTGACAGCGCTATGGCACAATATGGTTATGTGATTCCTCACTATTCTCTGTGTATCTGCCGTTGGCTTAGCAGCAGATCATGAAGGATCGTTGGATGAATGTAGGTCATGAAGATGATGAACTGAAGCCTTACATTGAGCCTCAACCTGACTACAAAGACCCCAGGAGAACAGGTGTGTGTGATAGTTTAGATGTTAAGAAAACGTTCCCAGATTAGTTAATGGTTAAACAAAGGTATTGCAATGACATTGTGTATATGTTGTCCATTTAGACATAATGCTTCAGATGGGTTTCAGTCAAGAGGAAATTGAGGATTCTCTCATCAAACAAAAATACAATGAAGTCATGGCAACCTACCTACTGCTTGACTATAGGAATTCAGAGGTACACACATACATAAACACACATATGTACTTAAATGCCCACAGAAGCAGCTAGATGGTACTTTTTGTTTGAAATTTCTGACTCGCAGCTTGACGAGGGTGTCAACTTGTCGCTAAAGCCACGCCCAGGAAGTGACCTCACTAACAGCAATGGCCCTTCTCCACCTCATATGGTACAGCGTAGTGTGTCATCTACTCAGAAACCTGTCAGAAGATCAACAGATCAGGGTGAGCGAGTTGGGAGCTTTTGTGAATGAAGATTTTTATAAACACACATTCACACATACTTCATACTCTCTCTTCTTTGTCCCTAAGGCTCATACTCGAAACGGCCTCAGGGAGAAAACAAGCATGGAGTGGAGGATTCTGGGAGGAAAGGTTCAAGTAGTTCCGCCAAAGTTCCACCCAGTCCAGTTATCTCCAGCGAACGCAAAAAGAGTTCCACACCCTCTACTGTAAGTCTGCGTCTGTTTTGTGATATGTTTCTTAAATATTTTTTTATAATATATATATAAATGGAAAAAATTTAATTCTGTTATTTTGTTTAAATAAATTACTAAAGTAAAATCATGTTTAATGCTACAGTTGAAGTTATGCATTATGTAAACTATAAAAAATATAAATTTTAATATATGTTTAAGATTACATTTAACACTCTTATAGTGTCTAGTCTATTGTTAGATGACAGCAAAGCAGAACTAAATAAAAAAATTGGATGAAAGAGAATGTACAATTAAATATCATACCAGAGGTACACACAACACACCATTAGTTAGAAAAATAATTCTTATTCAACAATATTTTGAACTATGGCATTCATGTGTCCTTTCCCAATTCTGTGCCCCCTCTTGTCCTGTCACTTCCACTCTTAACTGCCAAACAAAGAAGTCAAAAATTTTCAACTATAAACATAATTGTGCAAAAAGGGAACTATATCAATTAGAGCATGTTTATCTAGACAGAGTGCCTGTTGATCTTTTACAAGCTAGGGCACTCAAGCTTATCAACAGGACTAATACAGTACCAAAGTCACGTCATGTTCTTTAGTTCAGTTTCCATGTACTTGAAGAACATGTAATTACATTATGGATTGAGGAAGCTTTTGACATAATAGCAGGGTAATTTTTAAACATCTTAACTACTGCTTCTGTTCCCAGTTACACGAGGGTGCTCTGAACAGCCTGGTGCTTTCCACACTGATATTTTTCATAAAGCAGATGGCTGGAAGGGCTTGCCCAGGGTTGAAGTGCACTCTCTGACCGAGAGATGTTTGGCACGTTCAAAGCTCGTGGTTTCTGCTCTCAAGTTATTTCTGTGAAAATGCTATTTTGAGCTTTCACACACCACATCATACTTTTAGTTTCTAGGTTTGCACGTCTTTAGATAATGTGCCTTTTTCCTTTGTTCTCAAAGTGCAAATACTATTGTATCATTCACCCAGAGTTCATAGCAGCACTGCCCTTTGTATGGTTCATAGCATGATTCACTTCTAGCCCAAACGTGATTTACTGTTGCAGTTCCAGAGCTAATACATGCAAGTCTGTTACTTTTGGTTCTGTACCGGTTAATAAACTGTATGCGTCTTGTGGAAGAACATTGTAACTGCAGCTACTTCTCTCTCTTTATATCTATATCAGATCACACAGAAACTGCAGTGCAGAACCACTGCAGTGGTTCCAACCAATCTGAAATAGTCTGTATATAAAAACTCAATATAAGTGAACTGTAGGGTTTCTCAAATCTTATCCTGGAGGTCCAATGCACTGCATAGTTTGGCTCTAACCCTAATCAAACACACCTGAGCATGTTAATCAGTGTCTCAAGGATCATTAGAAAATCACAGGTAGGTGAGTTTTATCAGGGTTGGAGCTAAACTCTGCAGTGCTATGGACCTCCAGTGTAAGCTCTGAGAAACCCTGGGAAAAGCCATAAACATGGTTTGTAAAAAGGGATTCATGATGCGTTACTTAAATTTTTTAACTTTGTTTTAAAATTACTTTAAATTCATTTTAAGTTTATTTGTATATCCTTTTTTAAGTTACAAAGAGTTGCACAGCAACTTTACAGAAAATGTTATTTACAGGGTTCGTACGGTCATGAAAAACCTGGAAAAGTCATGGAATTTTAAAATAGCAATTTCCAGGCCTGGAAAAGTT
>JAUMHE010000306.1:1834363-1881482 GCA_032359235.1 Enteromius mattozi
TTCTCCAGAATCGTGAGAGAATCGTGATCTTTATTCTAAGCAAAAAAATCGTGATTCTCATTTTATCCAGAATCGTGGACTCTCAATTATTTTTGCGAAGTAAATTTTGCATACTGCTACTCTAGAATCTTAGTATCCAATCTCTATGCCTTTTCATATTTACACAGTATGTAACAACAAAAATTATAGTAAAAATGACGATGCATACAGTATAAAAGATTGTAAAGATTGTAGAAAAATGTCAATGCTTCTGGAAAGCTGGAGTTACAAATTACAAATATTTCTGAAGGAAATAATTTCTGTACAGATCATGTCAACAACTTATGGTGCTTTCTGGATGCCAATTAATTTTTAACAAGGAACAGTCTTCTCTTATTTGGAATTTTCCATCACTGCATTAGCAAAGTTACATTCTTGTTTAAATCCTGAAATTGCTGCTGTGGATAACTGATGTATCTTTCTTATTTAAATTCAGAAGTTAGGGCCCTTCGGGGGATGCTGAAGGGAAGGAATTTTTGCAGCGTTTCTTTCTTTTTGTTTGCCAACCCGTACCCCTTCACTCTGACGCAAATGCCTCTACTTTAGATGAGGGGACCAAACCAGACAAGTGGAACACAGCAGCCAATGAAGCACAAGATAACACACCACTGTAAAATACTGCTTCTTTGGTTTGTAAGTAAAATGTTGGAAAAAAAGTGATGCTTTTTTTTTTCCATGAGAAGATCAGGGCACCAGCATACAAACCAAAACTTGAACTTGAACTTGAACGTTGAGTTAAAATTTTCACATCTCTTCTTTTAATGAAGCCCTTTAATTCTGATGCTCTTAATGGGAAGGAATTCTTGAATTGCAAAGGTCTCTTCATGTGCCACCATCCGATACACCCTCGCTATGACGCACATGCCTCTACTCGAGATTAAAAGAGGACTAGAACTTCAGACAATTCTACGATGAATACAATGACAACACTCAATCTTTACATAGTTCAATTAGTGCATTTAGACCATCTTGTTCTCAAGATGAATAATCCGAATAAACAGTGTGGTTTTGACATTTGTGGAACCGCCGGGCAGCTACAACATCAACCTTGCATCCTATTGTCACTGCTTGGTTTCTATTCTGTTGTCCTCATGGCGTTGACGATTTCTCTCCATTCACTTTTCTATAAAGAGGCCCCTTTTTTTGCTTTAAGAGCCCTCCAACCCTGAATCTTGCTCCTCAACGAATAACTTGAGGGGTTTGTAAGGAGAAAGTTGCGTGAGCACTGATCGTAATCATGACGTCAGACGGTGTCTAGTAAAGAATAGTGTTCTGTTGAGGAAAACTCATTTGAACTCTCATGTTTTGCATATGGGAAGTCTTTATTCACAGGTGCCCCTCTCTTTGTTGGCTCTGATGGGAAAGACATGCTTTGTCAGTGTGTTGCACAATATCCTATTGACTTGGGATGTCACGGGGAAAATGATTGACGTATGCTCAGACTTTGTTCCTTCTTGAGTGCATGTAGGATTCTGCAGTTATTTTTTTTACTTTTTCTTCTTTCCTCCCCCATGGTTTATTTGTTTGATAATATGTTTTATTGTAATACAATTAAGTGTTGTATGCACTTTTAAAGTTGTTTGCAGGAATTAGTGTTATCTTATTTTTTTTTTAAACATTTAGATATTAAGATTTGATTAAAATTGTTTGTTTGTGATGATTTATATTTTTGTGTCCTTAGTCAAATACTGTGTTTGTTTTCCAGGCACAGGTGCAGATCGCTCGAGACAATGCTGTGACATCACAGCAGCGATCAGCGAGTGGACGGAGGACACGAAAGGAAGCGTGCTCGGGTATAGAGGTGGACAGAACTGAAAACAACCCCTTTTCAGAAAAGGATTCTGGGATACTAGATGTTGAGGATGAAGAGGAAGATGAGGTGAGAGAGAAAAAGCTTTGTATCAGGAGTCACAATAAAACCATTAAACACTCAATTGATTTCAAGCCTTTATCACTATGTTTGTGCCAAGCCAGTTTATGAAATCAGAAAAAAAAATCTAATGCGTCTATTTGCATATTATTCACTTTATTTTTGTCTCAGTCTTTTGTAGAGATGGAAATCATAAGGAATTTAATGCTTCTTGTTACGATTCTTCTTGGTATGGATTTTTTTTATATACCAGATAAAGATGGACCTGTCATGATTTTTCATGGCGTTTCTGCTTGCCATTTTTGAAACAAACAAATGAGCTGATTCCAATACGATTGACCTTTTTTTAATATGTATATCTACCTTTTAGTGTGTCATGTTCTATTTATAGATGTTATAATTTTTCCCCACAAATTTGGGAAATGATTGCAATGCATTTTGTGTGCATGTCCAGAACAGAGCCAGATGCAGATTGCATGGTTTGAGCCAAAACTGTTGCGATTGATGTCTAGATGACTGCTGCATCTGTAATACCAAAACATTTTTTTAACTACATGCTGTCAAATAAACAGTGAAAGGTCACATATTACGTAGGCAGAAGTAGTATAGAACTCCATTTATCTATTTAAAGCTGTATGGTGAAAATGGATGACATGAGGATGAGTACATTATCAGGAAATTTTTATTCTGGAAGTGAACTGATCCTTTAAGTTTGAGTTAAACGTGAATGAATCACTCAGCTAGTAACTCAGCTCTGACTGATTCATGGCTTCTTCTGAAGAATTGACTTAGATCTGCAAAACACTATCGCAGTATTTTACTACAGCGTTCCATCCATGTTAGCCAAAAGTCATGAAAATCATTCAGTTCCATTTTTTTTAAATTGGAACCATTTCTGAATATCGATGAATCCTAGTTCCTCTGTCTCTGTTTGTGTCCCTCTCAGTTAGTCCCTTTCTCCTGCTTTACTCTAATATCCCCATGGACTTGCTGTTGGGCTGCATGCCCAGTCCAGGATCCCCTCCCTGTCTTAATGGAGCGTCTCAGCTCTGCAGTCGTTTAGTGTCATTAGGGCTGCCCTGCTCCTCTGAGGCAGCAATGTGAGACGTGTGGAGCATGCAAGACGTGCTCCCCAGCTGTGGCTGCCGGCACCGGCACAGAGAGAAAAGATGATTCCCGGTCTCGCTTAGCTCCTCAGAGACAAATTAAAGTGACGCAGATGAGACACTCTCAGTTGGTATTCGTTGTTTAGTTTATATTGAGTTTATTTTGATGTGCTCAGATAAGCATTGTTTGTGTTGTGTGACTTCTTTGCTTGTTTTGACGTGCTGTTTTCACTTGGTCAAACCCAAGCAACACAAGATTGGCACTTGTTGTGTTTCTACCGAAGAACTGGTGATAGACTTTTGTTTTCTGTTTGCGTTATTGGACACTTTTGTGCCAAAGCAGCTGAGAAAAAGCTGCTAAATAAATGCAATTTGTTGACTACTGTTGGCATTTATTACCCAATGCCATAGTTAAAATATTTTTAAATCTGATTGATCAGCTCTTCACATTATGATGAGTTCCACAAAAAAGTGAAAACCTACCTTTAAGTGACCCTGGTAAGGTTAATGCTTTTTGCCCTCTCGTTTGACCTTTCCCCCTTCCCTTCCCTCCAAGCTTCAATCAGCCTGTGCGTCATCATGTTTTCCTCTTCTGGCTTCTCCTTGTGCCAGCCTTTAATCTGCTCGAATCTCTGTGCTCAGGGGCTTCCTGAGAAACGGGTTGTATCCAGAGATGCAGATCATTGCCCGTTTAATGACCCCGTGCCACCTGAACGATGTCCCTTTGCGCCCCTTTGTCCTGTCTGTAAACTGTTTCTAGGAGAGCGTTATAATGTGAACATGCCGTCCCTGAACCGGACAGACATTTCCAGCGCCGTCCCTGTGGTGCATCAAGACTGAGTTGTTTTTTCCCCATTCTCTCTGGGTTATTGTTGGTGGTGCCACAACATAGTTGGGTTTGTATGTCCCTGGTTGCCATTTTGCGGGCGCAAGATCAAAGCTGGCATTGTTTAGTTGTCCATTTATTTGGCTTACTTTTAGAAAAGAGTTTTTCCTCACCGGTAAGGTCAAGGGAGGTTCTGGTCAAAGGGATGTAAAGCGAAAGAAAACCAGAAACTTGAATGACCTTTGAATTCATAATAGATTCTAGCTGAAAAATAACATTTTAAAATAGTCTGTTCCGTACAGGTGATGTGTCTCTCATTGACTGTACTGTATTGCAGATTCCTGGTGCACAGGACCTGGTGGACTTCTCTCCTGTGTATCGCTGTTTACACATCTACACTGTATTGGTGAGTATGTGTTGTTTGCAATCTGTTTTATTTCAGGTTTCATTTGTCTGATTTGTTTTTTCTTTTAGAGTATGATCTCTGTGTTGGCCCTCACACTTGCACATATAACCTGCACGTTTTTCCCTGAGGCCCCTTGTTGCAATGTGTGGTTCTCAGAGAAAATGTCTTGTGTGTTTTCAGAATATGTTGGTGAAAATGTCAGTTTGTGTGATCAAATGTGTTTTTTGTGTGTGTATGAGAAGATGTAAAATGTGTGATATGTGCTAATGTGACTTTATTGTGAGTAATTCTTTTACACTACCATTCAAAAGTTTGGGGTCAGTAATTTTTTTTATCCATTATACTTGAATTCAGCAAGAATGCATTTAATTAAACCTTCTATTCATTAAATAATTCTAAATAAATGTAGCAGTGTTTCCACGAAAATATTAAGCATTAAGCATTGAATATTGAGTGTTAAAAAAAGAGACATTAAAAAAATATTCTGATTGACTACACACTTTTGAATGGAAGTGTATGTGTAAATCATTTTGATTTAATGTAAGGTTGCGGGATTAAGTAAAAAAAAAAAAAAAATCACCATGGCCACTTGATTTGAAGTCGAAAGGATTGTGTGCGCATTAGTTCTTGCTGAACATTTATTTAAATGTGATTTTTGTGAAGTCTTTGTTTTTTTTAAATGGCCTTTATCTGGATATTAGATGTTTTTCACGTCATATTTCTAATTACAAAATTGCAATATTTGACACAGTAATCACTTTGAGTTTTTATGTGGTCCAAATCATGCATCCCTAGATTGATTTATGTTTCTTTTATAAGTACATCTGTTAATCCATTATAGCTGGTAATTTTAAATCAAAGCAGCACAGTTGTTGGTTGATGACTTTGCTGAAATTTGCTAGTGGAAAGTGCTCCATAGTTTACCAGCAAGTTCTCCACCCAAAAGTACCCTGGAATGTTTCCTGCACAAACACTTTTTAAATGCATCACTGTTCATTTATTACCTATTAACTTGCTAGACATGCATCTATGGAGTCAAAAGTCTTTAAACTGTTTGCTTTTGTAGCATACTTTAAAATACGACCAATAATTGGGTGTAGGTCTACGTGCTTGAGTGGTTATTTCTGTTTTTTTATTTTTTATGTGAATACGCACGTGTTTGTTTTCGGAGTGTACGTGCTGACAGCTCCTCATGAAGACTCCCGAATTGTTTGAGGTGGTGGAATGTCACTTTTATGACCCTCCGGCCTGTAAATTTTGAGTGTGAGCCGACAAACTGTCATTACTACAATGGTCTTTGTAATGGAAGCTGGTGAGAATGGCGTGCTGGGGAATCGGTGTAGAGAGGAAGCCTTTAGAGTTCACATCTTGCCCTTTTTTTGACCAGTTCTGGAGACCAGGTCTAGGAGCCGTCTGAGGATGCAAAGGAAAGGGAGGAAAAGTAGAGGACAAGAGTTGTTTGAAAGTGACCAGGGAGTCATAGAAGGGACACACACAAACACTGTTTTGAGGTTATAGGAAAGAAAGCAAACAAATGAGAAGAGAGCTCCGATAAGTGTTTCTTTTTAAGAAGGAATGTTCAAGTTTTTGTGTTTCCTTTCCCTGGTGACCCTTAAGTCACCTCAGACCCTGGGAAATCGCACTGCTTACTTTATACAAAAACAATCAGAATTGCACTTTATATGTCCCTGAAGGACTTTTTTGTTTAAACGGTGAGTGAATGCCCATGTTTGAATGCGCATATGGCATATACTTCCCATTCACTGTATATTCACTGTCCTGAAGCCCCCCAGTGGAAGGAAGTTGTTGAGGCTGTTGTATGTTTATATGGCGATCGGCCTTAGTGTGACATAGCTCCTGATAATTTAAACAAACTTGTAAACATGGCTACTTGCTACTGTAAAAGGTCAGAGAGACACTTATGGAAGGGAGGATAATGAGTCAAATATAGAAATTGTTCATGACCTTGGTGCTGTACATGTACAATGGCCCTTTTTTGGGTCTGCTTTGACTTCTGAGCTGGCTGTACTCCAGATGGCCTGAGCTGGGAATCGGCAGGAGACGCTGACGGGGTTCACCTGGGTTTCCTTCATACCAGAGGGTTGTGACCCGGCCACGGTGTCCCTTGCCTTTTTTTGTGCATGTTTGTACGTGTGTGAGACAGTACAGGCCATTGAGGCCTGGAACTATAAGTGTGGAGCTGCTGCGGAGGGACAGGAAGTTGAACTCCTGTTTGAAAGTCAAGCCGAGGGATGGAAAGAATAAGGATGGAGAAAGAGAACAGGACAAGGAAGAGGTCAGAGTGTTCTTTGGTCAAGCTTGGCTTGAAAAAGATTAGTTGAAGACGATGTGTTTTAAATTTTTCGTCACACTGCTGTCAAACAATTGACATTTTTATGAATCTTAAGATAATAAAGTTCAAACGGACAGAGGAAAAACATTATTCCTCTGGAGTGGTGGAATTAAAAGAGAACAGCGGACTGCAATAGAATAGAAAACAAGGAAAGAGGAAGCGTGAGTTGTTGAAAATGTGACCTTTATGCCTCAAGGTCTTGCACTTACCATAAATGCTTATTGTTTTTGCATTGCCAGAAAACAGCCAAACTGAAATGGTGTTTTCCTTTTAAACCAGTCTGACCTCAAGTGCAGCCATTGAGATTTAATGGCGCTACTGTGTCAGAGACGAGAGGCTGATGGAGATCTCAAGGGGTCACAGTTACCTCTGTTTGCTCACTCTTTTTGTTATTGATTTAAATTCTTTCTGTCACACGTTAAGTCCATTTTGGACTTGTTATTAGAATGCATTGGTGGTGGATTTAGTAGCATTTTGCACAAGAATACATTTACTGAATGTCTTGGTCAATGTCTTTAAAACAGCACACATGTCCATTTTCTGGACAAGAACATCTGAGATAGATTAAATTCTGTTCTATTACTTACTTTCTCTCTTAATCTCCTGTACCCTCTTCCAGCTCAAACTCCTCCTCTTAGCTCCTGACGGATCTTAAGGTCTGAACAGTGTCTCAGTTCTCTGACAGTTCTGGTCTGTGTTCTGAACAGCGTAAACACAGGCTGATTGTGATCGGCCAGCTGCAGTGGGAAACTGCAGGAGAAGGAGCACCACAGTAAAGGCCTCCATCCTACTACTCCAACCCTGAGAAACACACCCAAAATTCAGCTGGCCAGCAACGCTGTATATACACTGTCTTTATTAGTGCAGCTCTGGAGATCTAAGGCACTAGATCTTTGTCGAGGGAAGTTCAGCTGAACTTGATGTTGGCACTGTCTTGCTTTTGATTTTGACTGTTTAGGTTCAGGAACATCTAAAAGAGATGGAGCGTTTGGACACGATTAACTGGGTTTAGACTGCAGTTGGTAGACCTGCTCTTCTCAATCCTAGTAACCGCAGAAGAGCTTGCGTAGCCAACAGGATGGACACACTCGGTTAAATTCCCTTCACACAGAACATCGCATCCTTCTCAAACATCCTTTTTTCCTTCTCCAAAATTTCTTTTTAAGGATTCTGAGGTAATACACATCCTGCTTCAAAGAGTCAGTGTCGTCAATGACTGTATATTGTGTAGACATCAGTTTGCCCCACTGTAGAGTGTTCAGTTTTGGGGAAGCTACTTTAAATTATGGGGCTGCTTACAGTTTGACAAGTTGCAGCTTCAAAGTAGAGTGGTTATGAATCATTGAATCCAATTTTTTTTAATAAGTTGATGAATTAACCCACTGGCTAAAATTTATCAGACTTCCCAGCACTTTTTGTGAGAGAGAAAATGTAGCATTTTGTGTTGAGCAAATTATCTTCTTATGTTCCACACTGAATTGTTTCACCTTCTGTCTTTCATTGTGCTCTGAAGGCCTCTGTGGTCAAAGCAGAATATCTGTTTGATCCCTACTGTTATTAAAGGTTTAAGGTTGTTCTGAAGTCATTCAAATTTATATAATGCTTTTCCATTTCTGTGCCCACTTTTTTCTCCTTCAATTCTTACTTCTCAAACCTTATTTTTCCCCACACATCATTACATTTGGGTGGTCTGGGTTAACTATTTGGGCTATGTAACCAAATGATTACTGGTTTAAACTCTCGAGAGACTGTATTACTATTGTGCCCTTACTGACGACTCTTGCATAATAAGTATGCTGTAATTGGCTGTAGCATCAGCTAAATGACAAGGTTGTAGACTACAACTCTATTCAAAAACCTAGTTAGCTTCCTTCATAGGCAGCATTTAAGTCATCATAAGTTCACCAACGTGATGGCTGATGCGAAGGTTGGATAGCTGAATTATAATTCATTTCATTTATCCTGCCTTGTGATTTAATCAGTGCAAAAATTGATCAAAATGGTAGACAAAGTTAAAATTGTCTACCTTGAATACTGATTTTATTCAGTGCAGAAAATTCTATTAAAATGCAGTAAATATATTTAAAAAAACAGTTACATTTAATTAAAAAGACACTAATAAAACTGCCAGCTGTGGTTGCCAGGAATTCACTGTAAAAAGTTATCCAGCATAACAAAATGGCATTTACTTACAAGAAAACTAATTTGTCAGTGTTTTACAGTAAAATGACACACAATGTGAAGTCAATTAGTTTTTTTTTTTTTAACATATGTTAATAAAACTTGCAGTTAGGTTTCTACTGTAGCATTTTAGTCTTCTTTTTCTTTAAATAAAAATCTTTACAGTGCATTATTATTATTATTTCTGGGTGGTATGTGTTTTCTTGCTGTATCACTTTATTAGCTTAGCAATCTCAGACTCTATTGGAGTTAATTGACATTCATGTCTGTGGACTTCACATGAGGAGCTCTATTAGTGTCTCACACCATGTTGCAACTACCTAGACTGTGGACCAGCAAAAAAGCTCACTAGATCTGAAGCAGCGCTTATATCTCACTTTTGTTATTTGCGAAATGGTTCTGTGTGGTCTCATCTTGTCCTGTTTTATTATCTTTGTAGAAGAGGTACAGTCACCCGCTCTGGCTAGATAAATAATTCAGAGGCCCTTAACCGGAAGTAGCGATAAGTCCCAGTGCACTGCTCCTGTTTTCTGTTTTTATCTCTGACGCTCTGTGCGTTACTGTGTTGTTTCTGCACTCTGTCCTGACCGGGAAGTGTGTGCATGCGTTAGTGTTATGCCCGTATCGACTTTGATAGTAGTCTGTGTAAGGCGGACAAAAACTGCACTCTTGGTTTCTGGAAAAAGGATCCAGTCTTTAAGCGGTGAATGAAGGCCTTTGTTTTTGGACCACAAGCTGTATTCTGAATCGTACTATGAGATTACGAGAGAGAAAGTACCTGATATGCTCTTATTTGAAGTTTAGCATGGCTTCTGTAAGCGAAAATCTGTTTTCCTGTGTCTACTGCTTCTCTTAGTCATCACCTCCACTTTTTCGTTCCTCCGTCTTAAATGACTGGTACTCAGTTCTCACAGAGCTGTTCCCACACAATGAGAGCCATGCCTGTTAGTAAACAGCCTTATTCTAAGTAAGGTGTTAAGAATGTGTGTCTGCTTTACCCAGGGTGCCCGGGATACGTTTGAGAACTACTACAGGAAGCAGCGGCGGAAACAGGCCCGACTAGTGCTGCAGCCTCACTCTAACATGGTACGCCATCACTCAGCCTGAGCACATGCTTTTTCTGACTGTCTGTTTTATACCCTTCGATCATATTCACTGCACCTCCCACAATCACTAACATCACCTCAAATAAACTCTCAGGAAGTGTGAGGTAAGCCATTATCATTACAGTATAATACTGTACAAGTTTCTGCATATTAAAAAAAGGAATGCACTTGACATGTATAGTTAATTGAGGGCCTGAAAATTCATGTGTCGACTTGTGTAGAGGTGTTCATATATAGTTTTCGTTGGCTTGAACAATGATTGGAAAAGGATGGGGAAACATCGTTCCAGTTAAAATATAGCTAAGTTGTTGAGCACTTAAGTTTTCCTTATAGCAGAGCTGAATTCTACATATTTTCCGAATTTCTTTCTAGTTCTGTTTAATTGCTGTGCTCTTAACGTTATTACAAAATACTTATATAGGCATAAAAGTTTAATGTTAGTAACATTTTTTCCATAGTACAGAATCATACTTGTATTCAGAAAGGATGTATTAAATTGATCAGAAGTGATAGACAAGCTACAATGTTACAGATGATTTATATTTTGAATGGTTTCCATCAGTTTATTAAATGGCACAACTGCCATTTCTGATGGGCAAACATTGATTATGAGAAATTACATTTTACAATGATTTAAAACAGAAAAAGTTTTTAGATTGTAATAATATATTACAGTATTTGTGTACAATATTGCACACAAATAAGTGCATCCTTAGTGAGCATAAGATTTCTTTAAAAATATAACATTTTATAACCCTTAATTTTTGATTGGTAGTGTATATTAAAGTGTTGAAGATATTTGCATATAAGTCATTGTATAGGTATGTTGTTATTTGGTCAGTCATAGGATTTATTATTGAGGAAAAAGCATTCTTTAAAAGAAATAATTAAATCTGCAAAAATGTGAAAAATGTTTTGAGGTTGTAATTTAGTTGATTTCTTGAATAATATAAACCTTAAAAAGAACTGTAATAGTAGACTGCTCGGTTAACTGACATTCATAAGCTCTTCTTTCTCTTTCCTGTGGTCTCCAGCATGAAACGTTAGAGGGGTACAGGCGCTACTTCAATCAAATTGTCGGGTAAGTGCAGTGCACATTTTGTTTTGAATGGCCAAATTAACAGAAAATCAATTATACATGCTTACTACATTCATTTTTAATATAGAAGAGAATTAAAACAGACGAAGCCTTTTTTTGGCTCTGCGTTCAGACCCTCCCTTTAGCCAAATGCTCCCTTTCCTCTGGCCCTTCCTGATTCTCCATCCCAGTTATGCCGAAAAACACTCTTAGCTTTAGAATTTATGGTTCTGGGGATGTGAAGGGGCAGATTGGTGTTATTCCGAGCATCTGAAGGGGAAATATCGGAAAAGTTGGTGTCTGGAATGAATGCTTTTACAAACATCTTAAGTGGCACAAAAAACGCTTAGGGCACTCGCACAGTGGGATCTCTGGGATTTTTTTGGGAATGTTGCTGGGATGTTCAATGGTTCTGATGCTTTTGTGTGCTGGAAAGCTTAATTGTAGCCTTTGGGATATTATTGACGTAGTTTAATGATATGTTATAATGTACTTACTGTTTCTCCTTCATACCCTTTCCAACATTCTCTCAATTTGTTTCTGTATTTCCCTGTATATATCCTGCAGTTTTTTTGTGGTGGAGGACCACATCTTGCACACCACACAGGGCCTGGTAAACAGGGCTTATGTAGAAGAATTGTGGGAGCTGGCCCTCTCAAAAACCATTGCAGCATTGCGTACGCATTCAGTATGTATGCACACTACACTCCTAACATACACTAAGCAAGCTGAGCATTAGAGCTGTTCAGTTGAGACATCATCATTTTTACGGTCAGGCTGGAAGGGTAATGGCATCCCTCTGGAGTCTCTGATGGGTTTTTAGTATTGTGGTTTTCTAGTACAATAAGGTGTGGTTACCATTACTTGAAGATACTACGTGTTTTATTTTGTTATATTTACAACACTACCATTCAAAAGTTTATGGTTGGCAGGATTTTTAAATGTTTCTATAAGAAACCTGTTATGCTTCTTAAGGCTGCATTTATTTGTACAGAAATACAGTAAAAACAGTAATTTTGTAAAATATCCTTACGCCTTAACTATTTTAAAATGTAATTTATTCCTGAGATGGTAAAGCTAAATTTTCACAAGCCATTGTTCCGTGATCCTTCAGACTTTTGAGCAATTTTAATGCATCCTTGCTGAATAAAAGTAATATTCATTTTAAAAAAGAAGCGTTTTTAACAGTAGTGTAAATCACACACAGATGAAATCATTGTTTAATTTAAAAATATATGTAACAAGTTCCTGCAAAAGTACTGCCACTGTTGAATGCAAGTCTATGTGGTATTTCTTGTCCTTATGTAGCTAGCAAACTGCAGACCTCATTTTACTATTACATTAAAAACACTCTTCTAAAAACGATATTCTTAAATTTCAGAGAGATCCCTAATCCTTTTCTGGGTTTTAGGACTACAACTGAACAGCTCTTTAGAAAAGATATCTTTTTCTTCCCTTTTTGTCAGGTAATCTAAATCATTTGTCAGGTAATCCATCTCTCTCTCTTTCACTTGTGTCTCCATAGTCTTATTGCACTGATCCAGACCTGATTTTAGATCTGAAGAATCTTATTGTGCTGTTTGCAGACACACTGCAGGTGAGTGGGGTAGTACCTAATGATAACATTTAAGAACTTTGGCTATCACTGGATAAGATTTATGAAACTAAATGTTGATTGTTTACATATTATATGTGTGTACTGTGTATATTTACAGTACATACGTATATATAAATACATACACATACATGTATATATTTAAGAGATATTTACATGTATATATTTAAATTTAGATATGGTTTAATATAAATACATTACATATATTTATTATATGTATGTATGCATGTATGTGTATATATTTATATATACATGTAAATATACACAGTACACACACATACATTATGTAAACTAAAACCAATTAATCAAGATGAATCAATTTGACAACACTTGAATGTTTGTTTTATTTCCATATAATTTATCGTAATATCAAGTGTAAATGTATAAACACAATTTCATCCTGTTTTCTGCTTAGATTTGCTTTAATTTGCTTCCACTTGGAATTATCCACCTCTCTCTCTCCCTGCAGGGTTATGGTTTTCCAGTAAACCAGTTGTTTGATATGTTGCTGGAGATGAGGGATCAATATGGAGAGATCCTGCTGAAAAAGTGGAATCAGTCCTTCAGGTACCTTCTGCCTTCTCTTTCTCCCTTTCTTTGTTTTCTTCATCTCTGTCCCTCATTTGAGTAAGGATAATGATGATTTGGTTATCACCTTGTGACCCTTGAGAAATCCATACTGAAGGAATTACACTAATAGGGTTATGTCCAAATCAACTTAAATCAGATTGTGTTTACTGTACGTCATATGTTCTTTTCTTCAATTCAATACTTGGTAACCACACATCCAATTTTTTATGAAATATCCATTTTTAATGCCCTATATCAAACTACCATTTAAGGAAATTCCATGAAAGTGATACCTGTAGTACTCTGAGATTTATATCTGCATAGGTTGTGGATTGCAGGACGGTTGAAGGACAGGGAAATGTGGTCAAGCCAAACCATCTAAAATCACTGATCGAATTATCCCCATATGACTAAATCATATTGCTTGAAGGACAAATATTTTCTTCTTTTTTTGTGCCGGCATCCCTTTATAAAGCATTTAATCCAAAAAATGTCAATTCGCTGTCGAGAAAGGAAAAAAAGTTAAAGCTCCTTGGAGGGAGATGGTTACGGTTTGTTCTGCTGAATCTTAGGAGCAGATGACATGGAAAGGTTGCTTTAACCTTGCTGGAGGTTTTACGTTCACTGTCAGAGACACTTGACTCACTCCATAAAAGAATGATGCTTTGGACTCGGCTCGGAATGTCATTACTGTGGGAACAGGCATTCGAGGAGATGTGTTATGTGTGTTTGCTATGACTGAGTTACACAAACACACACACACCGCTCATGAGTCCAATAAATGGTTTTTAGATTATTTAGTCTTCTTTAATATCCTGCTTCTGCCCTCGGGTTTATGGTCAGTTCATCTGTGAAGTCGGGTCTTTTTCCCCTCACACTTATTCTGTTTATTCAGGCAAATCTTGGATCAGGACAACTACAGCCCCATTCCCGTGGCGTCCCCTGAAGAGTACCAGCGAATAGCAGGCCAATTCCCCTTCCAGGATCCAGAGCTTGACAAGGTGAACATTAGGCACATAAGAAAGCTTTTATTCCACAGATTTTCTCACAGATTCCCTCAGTTACACACCCTCCGGTCTCCTCAAAGACACAAATATCCTCCTGCTGTCCAAGAAGTTGATTACTAACATGCGCATCCCCTGAAATACTTAAGCTAAGCCATACATTTGAATTCTCCCATGGCGTCAACAAGAACTACTGGCCAATACTGTTATAGTAATCAAGGATGCTACCTTTCTTGGTGATACTTGCAGCTGTTCTTTTTCATGTAATTAAGCTGCCTTTGTGTTTTCTTTAAAAAGGAAGTCTCCCAGAGTGTTCTATCAACAGCATTTGTTTTTCATACTGAGCAAAAAAATTAGATTGCATTTAAAGCACTTACAATGGAAGTGCACACGTCAAGGCATCTGTTAAAATGCACTCCAGAACCAGAATTGTCTGACTAGAAAAGTAGTCCCACCCCAAAAAAAGATTCACATTTCTGATTTGAAACCCTTCAGAACACCTGCTCTGTGATTTAACATACTGTATTTATTTACATACTCTTATAATTGTTCTAAACAGATACCTTTTCCGAAGAAGCTGCCATTTTCTGAATTTGTGCCTAAAGTATACTCGCAACTCAAAGAATTCATCTACGCCTGCCTGAAATATTCTGAGGACTTGCACCTTAGGTAAGAGCGTGCAAACACACTTTAAACGCTTTCACACCTGCGTGTATAATCCTCCCATCCAAATGTTCTCATTAGCAAATCATGCTGCCTGGATGCCAGTTTACATACCTATTTTTGAACTCTATTTTTTTTTTTTTTTTTTTTTTTTTACCTTTCATTCTTTTGTAATGAAGTCATTAAACCTGTCCCATTGTCTTTGCCTATTCCCTAGAGTAGCCGCTGAACTTCAGAGAGGAAGTTCCATCGGCACCAAACAGTTTCTGTGTGTTTTCCTAATTAATTGCATGCTTGGTGCTAGTGGGTGTTATTTCAAGGAATTTCTCCCAGTGTTGACTGATCTCTGGTCAGTTTATGAGTTCTTAGAATTACTGATGAGGTTGCCAGATGCGCCGAGCTGTTTAGTGTGGCCTACCCTGAATTCCCAGTCTGCAGACTGTTGGACAGAATAAACGGCTCTGTGAAATGGCTCTTTGGTATGATCTCCCTTTATGATATTTCTCAGAAGAAAAGTCCATTTCACAAATGTACAAAACAAACAGTTGTGAAAAAGCACTTTTTGATTCCCCAATAAATGAATAAAGACCTGTTTAGCAACCTGTTATGTAACGACAGAGAATGAACTTCATTTAAAATGGCAAGTATTGCTATTCTTCTTGCTCATATGTAGGATGCCCTGTGTATTAACTTTTTAGCGACTTGCTTGTCTAATCGAATTCTACATTTGAATCCTCTGTGTATTTAGGGAGCAGACTTGGAGAATGGAGTTTCACCACTATAATCTAATTATTCATATTTCATATGTAAAAATGTATTTAAATCCAATAATAGCAAGGTCCACAATTATGACAATTAACAAAAACATTTAAAATTGTCAAAATCAGCCTATTTTTTTTTTAATAATACTAAAGCAAGGACAAATTTAATTGATCATGTGACAGTAAAGACATTTGTTACAAAAGACGTCTGTTAAGGCCGTTGCACACAGAGTCTGAAATTTTTATCAGAAATTTTTGCAAGTAGAAAAATTAACCACATTTACACACTGCCTCAGAAACGTTTTGTCTGCCATAAAAAAAAAAAATTAGATTGGGTTCAATTTTCTGCATTTTTTTGTATCCATAGTAAGCATTATGAGAGGTGTTTTGACTATTCAGAACCACCATACGAGCAAACACCAAACAAGCGAGCCACTGACATTATGAAGTATACTTTGAATCACCCTTGATAATCTTGATAATCATCCTATCTTAGGATAGGATGGACCCAATATTTGAGAAGCTAGAGCACAGTAACAGGACAGTGCTGTTTAAATTTTTTGTTTTATAATTAACATGCATCGGACTCAGTGTGCAAGGTCTCTGTGCATGACAGTTTTTTTGGATGACGAATATGAAATACAAATATGAAATGCATACGATAAAAGCTTGCTAAAATATTTAAAAAAAATTCTATCACAGAAATAATTCCATTTTAAAATGTATTCAAATAGAGAACAGCTATTTTATATTCAAAAATATAACATAATATAAGAAATACTTGACCCAAAATGCTTGAAGTGTAGCATTTGTTTACAGAACATAACTGTGGTGCACACTTAGAATAAAGGGAACATTTTTGACATTTGGTATCTACGATTATATAGTTATTTCTAAAGCATTTGCATCACTAATTAACTAGACATGTTTAATTTGGACATATCTGGTTATCCAAAACGTTTTTCAGTTCAACACCTTAAAATACAGTAGTTTCTAGAATTTTTCCCCCTCAAACTAAGTACCATACTCGAGCAGGATTCAAATTCTGGGTCACCTCTGTTTAGGACCAAACCTTCAGCCTTTTGTATTAAAAATCTCCAGCCATTAATCTCCCAAACACCCCTTAACCTCAGTCATGTTTTGTTGCGATCTGATATCTCACCCCATATCCTAATCTCCTAAATGGAACAGTAGGTCAAGGGGCCGAGGCTAAAGGTCACTGTCTGTAGAACTATCGTTGGCATTTCCGTCTGCCTCCTTCTGATTGAGCCATGCACTAAGACAAGTCCTCCCGATTGTTATCTTTTGATGTTCTCTGTCTCTGGCTCTTTCTTTAAGCACCCCGTCAGGTCTGGTTACCTAAGAAGCGGATGTCCCGGTTGGGTATCCTAATCCTTGTGTGCATGTTTGTGTTGTTTTTGGGTGTGTGTTGCAGTTTAGAGGTTTACTGAGGAAATGAGGGAACATGATTCAGGACGAGAACACATAGAAACCTGCATCCTACCAAATTACTACTCCATTATCATCATCATTAGCGATTAGTGTCTGAGACACTGTCTAGCCAGCCAGACACTCTTAACAGTGTCGCCTGTAGAGTGGTCAGATGGATGATGCCCATGATAACAGTAGAAAAGACTAAAAAGGCTCATTGGCTTAATTTCAAGCAATGATTGCCCTGTCCAAAGACTACCTGTGCTTTACAAGTATTGTTTTTGGAGATACATTCTACAATCACTGCAAGAATGACTTTAAATGAGCAATAATACCTTTTCCTGTCTGACAGAGTCTGTGCGTGCTAAATTCTGGTAAACTGTCCAGATCCCATAGAGAGTGTAGCTGCTCTGGACGTTGAGGGTAACTGCTTGGTTTATATCAGAGGTGTCAAAAGTATTTGGCCTACGGAGGAGCCCTGTCCCGTCTGCACTGCTGGATGATTTAAGGGAAAAACTATGCTAAAAAAACATTTGCAACTATTAATTATATGAGTATTCTTTTAATCACACATCTACACACGTCTTGCACACATCTGCCAAATGTTTGAATATAACTTAAATTTAGGTTTATGTGAAACGGATATGTACAAGTAAAATATTAGGAGTAAGAAATTAATTGTTTTCATGTCTCCAATCAATAATTATTATATGTAATAAACCTACATTAGTAATACTGATTTGATGCTGTAAAAATGAAACTGAGAAGCAGAACCCTAATCAAAAGAGACACCCTTAGGTTAGACTGAAAGAACATAATAGAACATTATCAAAATTAATTTATTACAGGGGTTCCCAGAATTATAGATTCTGTATGATCAATTGTGGCGTTCTGCAGTCAGCTTCTTTTGTCCAGCCATCACTAAACAGTATTCTATGCATAGAGGTAAAATCCAAACATTGGCTTTTAAACTCTGTGGAATTAGTGCTGAAAAAGAAGCCACTGAGTATTTTACATTTGTATTGTGTTTTAAAGGTGTCCATGCCATAATATAACACTGTATATATGTTGGCAGAGGAAGTTGTCTCACTTTTATTGGGACCCCTACCAAGACTTTGGCTCCTCACATTCACCAGTCATGTCCTTATGTGGTTTTTAGAACGTGGCCGATCCCCACGCTCAAATGTCAGTTAAAATTCAACAATAAACATTTGACCTCTTTTGGCTGTGCTCACAGGAGTCCTTGCCTCGGTGTGTGGGGTCTGAGGGCTCCAGATCAAGCCAAAATCCCCCATACACACAGCTAATTTAAGAATACTGTCAAATAATGTCTCAACTCGCTGGATCTTTTCGTATTTGACATTTTTGTAAAAATGAATCCCTATTAGCAAGTGCGATTGAGTAAGAGGGCAAGAGGCAGCCAGTTGGTGTTCAACCAGAGGTCTTGAATGAGGGGGTCAGGATTCTGGGTATATGTGGAAGGGTGTAGAGAAAAAAAAACCCTGTTGCTATTCGAAACGGAAACCTATGACTGACACACCAAAGGAGCGAAGGAACAGCTCTGCATACTACCCAGACTAGTCCACCGGAGGCAATTAGTCTTTGTGGTCTACCTCCGCTAATATTGAGATGAGATGCGGTCAGGGGGGGAAGGAAGGGGCTCAAGTCCGTGTGCAGGTGCCTGGAGACCAGACATATGTGACCCCTCCCCCCTTCCCATTCCACGTCCAGCGAACTTTAGACCTCTAGACCTAGTCACAAGAGCCACTTTATAAATGCGCATTTACCGTATTAACCTGAAGTTACCCTTGAGTTGAAGCTAGCTGTAACGTTACTCTTTATGGTTCATTAGCTAACGAACATACATTCTGTGCTAACTGATGTGAGCCGTATCTGTCTCGCTTTCTCCTTCTGTTTAGTTTCTCTTTTTCCAATGAAGTTAATTGGACATTTTCAGTCTCCGTTGGTTCCCTGCTCATCTGTTCCTCTCAGATCATTGTTTATCAGACTGAACCCCCACCCTAATTTTCTCTGAAAAAGCGAGAGAGTTGAATGGATGAATAAATCAAATGTAAATGCCAGTAAAGCGTCTGTGTTTAATCAGACTACAATTTCTCTTTCTGTTTCGTAGCTCCCTCCCTCTTAAAATGAGGAATAGCCAAAGGGCCTTTGGATTCATCCAGACACTGTCAGTTTCCAGATCGTCACAAAAAGACCAATGCCTCGATTTAAAGCCAGGCCTTTCTTTTTTTACCCTAGCTCAGGTTCTGTACTGGGAACATTTCCATTTTGTAATGTCCAAAATCAGAGTTATGTTATGGTAATCAACATCTGTAAACTGATGACCGTAATCCAACATGCCATTTGCTCAAATTTTGAACAAAACCAACACAGAAAATGCCTCTCATTCACCTAGAGATTGCAGCAATGCTAATATTTTAATCTGTATATTGGTTTGGAAGCAACTTGATCGGATAGCACCTCCTTTTCTCTCTTTCTGTCCTCCGTCTCTCTGCTCCGTTCGGCTCTCCTCCTGCCAAGTCAGCGGAGGGAGCTCTGAGTTTTTTCCCCCTGCTGAGGAGAGGAACGTTTTTCAAATTCCTCCTCTGCTTTTCTCAACACAATGAGAGACGATTTAGTAATTTGCGAGGAATGCATTTGTTGCCCAGATCGAGGGGGGAAAACTATTGCACCCTGGGCCTTGGCTCACATTGACGGACACGTTTGAGACATATTGTCCCTTTCTTTCTTTTGACTCTCATCTTAATTATTTGTGAACCAATCTATGGGGGGAAGTAGAGGAAGATGCAGCTGCAGCCGTACTAACGAGCGCTAGCCCCCTTACTTCTCCCTGCCCCCATCGGTCTTCAATAAAACAGAAGAGAAGAGCAAAGAAAAGTGATATCCCCCTTTTTCCCTCATGTTGATTTAAACCGTATATCTGTGTGTGGTTGTTCTCTGGTTTTTGGAACATGCATTACTGAAACCCAGAGGGTGTTATTGGGCCCTGAAGAGTGGTTTTAAATCCAGCCCATAGTCTGTGAGTGTTCATGTGTGTAGGCCTCTCCATCTTATTCACTGCATCTTTTTGGTTCCACTTTGTCCCTTTTTTCTCTCAGAGGAGGTGGAGTATTAAGGATTAAAGCACGTAGGACACACTGTGAGTCAGAACTATGCTTATGTAAATCTGGACACAAAAACATCTCGCTCCGGATTCTGCTCTCCATATGTTGGGGCTGAAAGAAAATCATTTGCAGCAAGTGTTGCTAGAAGTGTTCAGTGAGACTAGTACCACAAAATACATATATGGAAAATCTATATATTTTATATAGTATATTATGTGTGTGTTACAGTAAGTTTAGGTGGTCAGATCTCTCTTAAGCTCAGCAGAGCTTCATTTATTTGAAAAAATGCAGTAAAACCACTAATATTGTGAAATATTATTACTACTTAAAATAACCATTTTCTCTTTAATTTTATTAATGTATTTTAAAATGTAATTTATTGCATTCTTGCAAAATAAAAGTTCATTTATACAAAAATAAATAAATAAACTGCTGACCCCTGTATTTAGCTTAAGGGGTTTAAGCAACTTAGACATTGAAATCTCATGTTATTAACTGAGAAAGTCAGTTAATAACATTGTTTCTGATAAAAAAAGGAAATAAGTGAATCTATTTTTTGTTGTGCATGGTGCATTTTGTCCCTCCAATACTGAATATGTGGTTATTGATTGATTTAATAGATATTAACATAAATATATGTTTATAATGATATTTCTAATTAGGTGAATTTTCATGTTCAGCTCCACAGAAATTGATGACATGATCCGCAAGTCTACAAACCTCCTGCTCACACGAACCCTTAGCCACTGCCTACAGTATGCCATAAAGAAGAAAAACGTAGGACTGGCAGAGGTAAGGATCTATTTACTTTCTTTCATCCGTTTCTGTGTTTATATGCCAATGACTATGTTGCTCTTGACTGAAGTTTGTGTCAGTCCACCCTTAACAGAGAGTCTGTATCTGGCGTCTTTGAATTCTATGGGTCTTGAATAATACGATTATTTCACTCTCCACATATCTTGTAGCTAAACCACTTTAAAACTCTAGTATCCTTTCTTTTCTTACTCATCATAGGAACCATTTTTTTAAATTAAGTTTTTAATAATGTCTTTTAATTATCTTTTTTTTTTTTGCAAGTTAAGGCATGTTATTCTCTTATAGAGAGTATTAACTACATGCAAATATAAAAATTAAGTAAACAATTTTGCCTTCTTTTAAGCTATTTCTATTGAAGTGCTCACAAATAAGGCTCTTGATCAAATAATGATCAGACTCTTCAAAAGATGTTACTTCATCAAAAGTGCATCACTGTTTCTAAACAACATCATTTAATATCAAAGGCCATTCTGAATGCACTGTGCGCTACAGTGACAGGCAGATTTTATCTGCCACTGGTTGGTGGCCCCCTGCTCTCACTCCATCCCTGCTTTACTCTGCCTGTGTTTTTTGCTCAAATGTGGTTAGTTTCTTCTCCACTCTGCTGTTTCTGCTTGCAGTGTGGCCTATTTATAACCCCTCAAATCCAGATGTGTTCAGTTCAGTTGGGTGTCGCTGATGAGAAAATAATGAAAGAATAGCAGAGAAAGAGAGACATTCCGTCTTGTATATTAAAAAAGCAAAAGCTTTATTGTTGGTTTCAGGTAGTTTGGACAGCAAAGTCTAGTCTTACTACTACCTTTAGACAGGCACACACATAGACACACAACAGATCAGATATCAAGCTCCTTCCTCCCCTGTCTTGCCCCGGATCTGGCTGAGGTGCGGAAGTATGACCCGGGCTCTGCATCGAGCTTCCCTCCCTGCATGGTGCACCATGACTTGAGAAAGGGAGGGAGGGAAGACGGGGTCCAAGTTAAATGTCTGGGCTCAATTAGCACCAATGTGCCTCAGCGCCTTGCTGTTGACAGCCTTGCCCTGCCTGTGGACCTCAAACTCTGCACCACAGAACAGCTAACTGAATGTAAAGCAGCTCTAGGGCTGTTTTACCACAGACAGATTCTCTCTGTCCCTTTAAACGCACCCCTGGCTTCCTCTCTGTGCCCTTTCCCCCTTGGAATTACTCCCACACTTCGGGCTTTTGCTGCTTGTTATTACTCATACCACCAGGATCTTTTACCTAAAGCACCACTTTTCTCTGTGATGACTGTACTACCTGAGCAGTTGAAAATATGCTGCATGATTATTAAAAGAGAAGCTCTATTAGATGTGTACCTGTACCAGTAAAAGAAGCAGATCCAGCAACATAACTGTAAATTAAGTTTAGCATTCACCAACCTACAAATTTTGTCATTTTCATGCATATATTTAGACAAAAAAATGGATTAGTCATAATTTGAAATCCCGTTTGATTCCCAAAGTTGGTTCAGATCATCATCAACACCACTCACCTGGAGCAGTCCTGTCATTACCTAGAAGAGTTTATCTCCAACATAACCAACGTGCCTCCTGACACAATTAATGCCACCAAACTCTACGGAACCTCCACCTTTAAGGTACGAACGTGCATCACACCCTACAAACACATGGATTGTGTGGATTACTATTCAGTGTTTTTACATATTGTGACTGGTTAGAGATCTTTTCTTTGTATAGGATGCAAGGCATGCTGCTGAAGAGGAGATCTACACTAACCTGAATCAAAAGATTGACCAGTTTCTGCAGCTGGCTGATTATGATTGGACGGCGGCACAAGGAGGTGGGCAGGCCAGTGACTACCTGATTGATCTCATCGCTTTCCTCTGTAGCACCTTTGCAGTGTTCACTCACTTGCCTGTAAGTATTTCATCCACATACACATGAATATTTTTATTCTTTTTGGGTAAAAACACTCTAATTGCATGATTACTTAAGATAACTAAATATGTTTTGAGCCCTGCCAAGAAAATGTTATGATCCTATGCAGCTGTGCAGAATTTTGATTTTCTATCCTTCCTGATATTGCAGGCGATGAAGGTGACTGTCAAGGGGGTGGAACTCACTCCACTTCTCTTTTGCTTATTTACATCAGTTTTATACACACTACCGTTAAAATATTTGGGATTGGAAAGATGTCCCATGCTCACTAAAGCTGAATTTATTTGATTAAAAAAAAAAATGCAATTTTGTGAAATGATATTGAAACTTTTCTATTGAAATGTATTTTCAAATGTCATTAATTTAAATGTAAAATATAATTCAGTGTGATCTCAAAGATGCGTTTTCTGCAAACATTAGGCCACTCCAGTCTTCAGTGTCACATGATCCTTCAGAAATCATTCTAATATACTGATTTTGTGTTTTATTAGTGTTAGAAACAGTTGCTGTTTAATATTTGTTTTTTTTTTTTTTTGTTTTTGTTTTTGTTTTTTACTTTTTTTGAGAATAGAAGATTCAAGCCATTTATTTGAAAGAAATCTTTTGTGTATTTATTGTCACTTTTGATCAATTTCATGCATCTGAATAAAATTATTTTATTTTAAAAAATCATACTCTGCAAAAACTTTTAATCAGTGTAAATTAATAAATTATAATTATTATTAATTCATTTTTTCATAATAACTTAAAATACGTTTTTAAGATTTTTCCCCCTTGTTTGTCAGGCTATTTTGTTTTTCACCTCGAGGTACTGGTGCTCTGTTGGCCCAGGCCATAATCCACACTTTTTCCCAACATGCTCTGCCTGAGCCTGTGGTCTCCCGTATTTGACACCATCGCTTTAAAGGAGATTGTACTCATTGTACATTTGAACTTTGATGGAAAGCTAAGTATTTTCGTAGCAAGTAAGAGGATTGCAGTGTTCTGGGCTTGCAGGCCCCAGTGTGGCTCAGCTGACATGGAGTTAAAGCGATCGTGTGGAGTGACCTTAGGTTTCAGCTTTGGGTAAGGAAGTCTAGCACTGGCACAGCCCTGCCCTGACCCCTGTCATGAGGGATTTCTGATAATCAAAGAATTTAAGAGTTTTCCTTCCTATGGGCCTCAACCAAACACCTTCCCGTGTCTGCATGACTGGCTGGGATTTTCTCTGATCCAGGGCTGGTGGCAGTAATACGGCTTTCAGTGCTCCTGTAATCTCTTTAATTCCTGACTGTCCTTTTCTAAGCTTTCAGTAACAGAGAAGCATGACCCTTACAGCCCACTGCAAACAGCCCTCACATTGTTGGCTGGATTTCACCAACAGGGGGCAATGTTTATACGACCCCAGGTCAGGTTACGGTCAGGCTGAATATTTCACTTTCTCAGTCGGCGGATACACACACGTACACACAAAACTCCGAACAACACACATACAGTCAAACGATCTTGTATTCTTCCAGATATGCCGCTTGTATTATTGCATTTGCACATTCCAGCTCTGCATGTGGACATAGTGCATCCTGTTCTGATCAGCCCCAGTTCACACTCCTGATGGTTTCAGGAAAGGTCAAGAACTGACCGTGTGTGTGTGTGTGTGAAAGCGTTCCTGCAATAGAGTTCACAGCCAAAAACTCTGGTAATGACTCCAAAGCCACAATCTCATCAGTCACGCTCGCTCGCTCAGCCTCTCCCACCTGACCACAAACCATCTTTGACACTCAGAGGGACTTTGAGTATCGATCGTAAACAGTTCGGCCAAGTTCATACGTGACACTGCGGTTGACCGATTTCATTTGAACCCAGGGGAGTCATGAACTCAACCTTTGACCAAAATTTTGTCTCTGTCTATCTTCTGTAGGGCAATGCTATAGAGCACGCCACATTACCGGTGAGTATGGTTGTAGTGTGGTCTAACTTCAGGCATAACCTCGTCACAGTACTTCCGCATGCTGCCTGGTGTTCATCTGACCTACTCATAGATTTATGGATGGATTTTTAATGCTTGTTATGGAACACAAATGAGGTGACAGCAGTGCTGCTCAGGTTTCTAGAATTTGTTTACCGTAAAATTCAGCTAATGGTGTGAGTTTTTGTGTGCCCTGCACCAATAATGTTGCTTTGCTTACACTTACATACAAAGTAAACAAGCCTCTAAAAATTTGATTTTTGCATAAAACCTGACTGACAACTTAAAGCATCATATGATGGCGATTTACTGTGCTAAGGCCTGTATTAAACACACAAGGCCCACTCATGTACACTTAAGCATGAGAGAGCAACAGGTACCAGTCAGAATTTGAGTTCCTGGCTGTGCACTGTGGTTTTACAAATAGGTTAAGGCAAAAAAAATCTCATGATGTCAACTCCTTTCCTGAAGATTATTGGGAAAAACAGTATTTTTCTTGATGGAACTGAATGATTGGCAGGGCACTTAGGGTTGTGGAGCCTTTTTTGTGCCATAACACGCCGTTTCTACGTGGTGGTCTGTTCATAGACTGACATGCTTCAGCAGACATTTTGTGAGTGTTTTTGCTGTCTGGTCCATAAAACCTTTTGTGTGCAATCTCAACATTCAGTGTGTTTTTGTTGCATTAACTTGTCATTATGAAGCTGATGCTGGCAAGATGCTCTGACAATGTGGGGAGCTTTATCTTGTAGTGTCTTACACAGCCACAACATAGACATCCACTCTGTCTGCTAGTATCACTGGATGTGTGTTTCTTTTTTAATTTGAAAGTGGTTTTGTTTCAAACTATTGATTGTTGCTTTTTACATGAATGAGGTGGATCACATGAGCTCCCCTGTCTGCTGTCCCGTTTGTAGTCACCGTTTACTTCACACTGTACATTTGCCTGAACTTGAACTCTGTTCAGCTTCATTGCATAACCAATGGTGGTTTTTGCCTTAAATCACCAACATTTACTGTCAACAGCTTACACTGCTATTCAAATATTTGGGGTTAATGAGATTTATTTATTTATTTTTACAAAAGTTAATGCTTTTGTTAAGCAAGTTAAACACATTAGTGACCACAAATGAGAAAAAAAAAAAGAGTTTACTGAATATTTATATTTCAAATAATGCTGTTCTAGCATTACAAAGAGCATGACAAATGTTTTTAGCATTGATAATTATATGAAATATTTCTGTAGCTGCAAATTAGCATATTCAAAAGATTTCTGAGGGATCATGTGACACTGAAGACTGGAGTAATGTCTACTGAAAATTTAGCTGTGCCATCACATGAATAAATAGTATTTTGAAATGTTCTTGGTACATTTTTTATTGTGTTTTTGATACATAATTACAGTTTTTAAATGTATGTTTTGGATTAAATAAATGTTCCCTTGGTAAGCATAAGAGGCTATTTATAAACGCATTAAAAAAAAAAAAAAAAAATCTTACAGACCCCAAACATTTGAACAGTGCTTTGTCATTAGGTGTTTTGTCATTCATGTTTGACTCTGAATAGAATTTAAAGAGTTTAAAACATTGCAAAAACAATTTCTGAATAAAGCAGCATTTCCATTTCAAATAAAATCTGTATTCATGCTAAAAAAAGTGTTAATATCGAATTATATATATATTTTTTATTTTTATTTCAAGTGTTTCTATTCAGTATATTTAATACAGTATCCCAAAATGTGCATAGTGTGAATAGGTAGTTGTAGTCAGCGAAAGTCTGAGAGAGCTCCTGTTTTGATCACACACAGTATCATCAATTTTTTCTGTTTTTTTCACCTGGCTTTTATTAAACCTTTTCAAACAGCTCTTTTATTCATTTTCAAAGCAAGGTGTCAAAATGTGTGTTGAATTTCTGATTTGCTTCTTGGCCTACTGTACTGTAGCTGTGGAAACCCAGAGGTAACAGAAAGGCCTTCCATATCAATATCATCAAGCACCTTGTAAGAAGAACACTATTTGTCATTATTTACTTAAAACCTGATTTGAGCTCCAAACTCATTGGCTGCCATCTCGGTTTTCCCTTTGTGTTTGTGAAATGCTGGAACAGTACAGCACGGTGTCGGGAAGTTCAACACATATTATCACCCTTCCTTCGACCAGAGCGTAATCATCGCAGACAGGCATCGGTTCTCCTCGAGCGATGGTCTCTGCTTCTCGTTAGGATATCGTGAGTGTACATTCGTTGTTTTTACAAACAGGGATCAGTGTGTGTTGCATAAACAAGCGGGAGCGTTTGAAATATGAGCACAACGAAGGAGCCTCTGCGCTCTCTGCTGAGTTTTCTCCGGGGTCGCATGTGGTGTGTGTTGGGGTTGTTTGTAGAAGTGTTGTGACGTTTCAAACATATTATTATTAAGAAATCCATCCTTGGCCCGCTGTCCAGAACACCTTGTTCTAGTATTCCTCCTCCTCTTTATCTCTCTCTTGCTTTATTATTGTTACTCTTTCTGTCTCACTGTACCGTGTGTTCTGTTTATTTTGACAGCCAATTGCTCTTGAGTAGTTTTTAATGAGGGCTTTGATGAGCCTTTGTTTAATTAAGGGGACTGGAGAGGAGGAGTGCAAACGGCCTCTAACTGTTCGCTCATTTCACCCTTTCCTACTTTCTTTCTTTTTTTTGAATTTCGCTCCCTACTTTGAGCCCCTGAGCTAATTGTTAACATCCCCCTGCCCTGAACTGTAAAACAAATGTGCTACTGTGAGAGGGATGTGCCATACGAAGCAGAACTGTTTAAGTCAAACCCTAAACACACATTTCTTTGAACGAAGGCTCCCGTGTTTAAGTGTTGACAGTAGCTAATCTGTTCAGATTTATACATGGCTGGTTGAAGCCAGTGAATAGATGCATCTGTGATTAATCACTTTATTCACCTGTAAAGCCCAGAATTTGACTGTTTCCAAAATTCTTCACTTATGAATGTTTGATGCACAATGTAATGCATGCACTGTTGTTTAGAGTTTAGAGACATCTTCTTTTTCAACATTTTGAATATATTAGTCGTTATAACTCATTTATTTTAGCCTCTTCAAATGCAGCAAACTTAATTTGTTGTTTTTTAAAGTAGTTGTTCCTTCACTGTCTAGTTCAGTTAATCTATTAAAAAACAGAAGTCATGAACAAACCAGCCCCGATTGCACTGTAACAAGGACACATTAAGCCATTTAAAAAGACAGACACCTTAGGAATCCTAAGGGCTTAAAATGAAGTGTAACTGCGAGTTCACGCAAGTAGAATATATACAAAGTCAATGCAAAGACACAAATAGATGCACAATCACATGAATATTTGTTTCCCTTAGAGTGCACACACCATAGAATTGAGGGCTTCATGTGTTTTCTTTTCTTCAATTGAGCAGCAGAAAATAAGAATGCATGTATAAATTGAAGATCAATAAAAGGAGTATCTTTTCACCCCCTCCATGATTGTGCAATCCTCAGTTGACTCTGTTGCATAAAATCAAAGCTTACCACATTGAGTTTACAAACGCCTCACTCCAATCAGACCAAAGGACTCATGAGTGATTAGTGCGTCCCCAGTAGGAGACAGGTACCCGAGTGTGTCTTCATTCCACCATGAGGACCAGAAACAACAAACCCCTTACTACTTTGGCCTCTGTGATTTATTATGGCTATTACACATACACAGACGATAGGCCGGAAAACAAGCGTGTTTATTTTTTAATCACCGCAGTGCATAGCATGCACTGTAATCATCTATAATCGCCTAGTTAGTGCTTCAGCCTGATTAGTGGCTTGCTGAATACTACTGCAATGTGTGTACATATGTGTAGCTGTGCTGACTGTTCTGTGGTATTCTTTAAGCCATGTTCTGTACACTTCATGTCGAACTCACTAAACTGTTCTTGACTCATATCCATATCATCTGAAGATTAACATACAGGCCATTGGTATTTCAGAAGCTGCTGGAGATGGATTAGAGCAATTACACATGGGACCCTAAACAGGACACAATCACACTCCTCCATCTTCCTCTTTTCCTCCTGACCCCACCTGACCTGAATTATTCAGGTCTCCGTTGGTCAGGTGTGTGTTTGTACTGTATACTTTATATGACTGTACAAAGAAGCCTTAGTCAAAGTGAAGTTTAAAACCATATGGCCAACTCAAGTGATGATGCTGACCCTTTCCAGTTTTTGCCGTCTGTTTTCTGTAAGAACAAACTTATGTCGGGGCTTTGCTGCAGCCGTTGGCACATACAGTACGTGAAGTAACCTCAAAGTATTTGTGAACTTTTAAAACTGTTTGAGGGTCACTGCATTCCATGTCTTAATATATAACAATTTTAAAGTGCAAGTGCAAAACATGTCCATAGTTAAAGTCAACAACAACAGCTTTGGAGTAGTTGGTTAGATCTGGCTTAGAAACGTGAAGTTAGTTGAGAATAGGTCACACATCATTTGCTTTTCTGATGCCACCTGGCTTGATATTTTGTTTTCAGATGGAGTGACTTAATCAGTGTGGCTTGAATACTTTCTAAGCTTCTGTTTTTATTTTATTTTGTGTTATTTTTTTATTTGAATTACTATATTTTATTAAAATATTTATAAATTTATTATTATAATTTGTCTTCATTTTATTACCTTATTTGTGCTTGTTTTATTTGATTTTATTTAACCTGAGCAGTGGTTAGTTAATGCTAGTGACTTTCATTTAAGGAATGACTACAGTGGAATTTCCATGGTAGATGGAGAGAGACAGAGAAAGAAGAGGAAAGGATGAGATGACTTCGAAGCAAAGAGGGCATTGTCTTGATTTCTGTTTTTCCTTCCATTCTCTGCCCATCTCACGTGGATGAAAAAGGGATTAAAAAAGACCATTCCCTCTTTCTCTCCTATGGATTTACTGTGTATTCCTCGCTCATTTCACTAGATTTATTGCCCAAGTGTTTCCAATGTGCAGGAAGTCCTCTTGTATAATGGTGTTTTGTTTTTATTTTTTGACCCCATCAGATAAAAATCCCACATAGACTCTTGGCCCTCTAGTCTGCTGTTTTCTTTTAGGTTTAGTGTCATATTAATAGCTTTGGATCTCCCCTGAAGTATTAGCCTGATTGTCAGGAAGGCGCTGGACGGCAGACAAGGGCATATTTGAGGTTTTCGGCTTGGAGCTGGAATTGTGTGTGTATCTGCATGTGTGATGGTGAATGTGTGTTGATGTTTAAACAGCACTGCGGTTCTCCCGGCTTAAATGTCCACCAGAGTGCTGCTAAGCTCCACTTTTTATGTTTGTGAAATTGCATGTAGGCATGGACTTGTTTGGTTGTAAATACAATATCAGTAGTGTTTCTTGTATGTGTGTGTGTTTGTGTGTGCTCATGGAGAGACTACATTAGAGATCAGAATGCAGCAGACTCTGCCAAGTGATTGAAAGAAAGGAGTATCACATGAGACACAGGGATAAAAATCAGGGGAGAAACATGCAAACTTAATTCAAATAAATGTCCATAGTTTTACCACCTGCGGGAGAGGATTATGCTGTATATGAAAGATGCTTCATATGTGAACCTCACGTTTCTTTTCACCTCCCTTCCCTTTCCTTTTTTCTCTGTAGGGGAAGGTGGCTCAGACGGCATGTATGTCAGCCTGTAAACACCTTTCAACCTCTCTGCTGCAGCTGCTGCTGGAGGCTGATGTCAGGCAAGTGTCTATGGGAGCCCTGCAGCAGTTCAACGTGGATGTCAAAGAGTGCGAGAGTAAGTTTCACCTGGAGAAAAAGCTGAATGACCATTCGTAAGCCTCCTTAAACCTGATTGCATGATTGTGCTTCATTTTGTTGTGGCCCAATTACAAATTTACAGCACAATGCTGTAACTTTTTATCTGACACCACTTTATAGAGAAAGGTGAGAAGAGAAGAGTATGCAATTTTGGCTAGCGGTCGAGATTTTTGGCTTGGATCATCTCTCCTCACGGCTTTGCATGTGACCACAGCTAAAACTGCCTTTGAGCGCCTAACCCTGGCTGGTTAATGGATTTCCCATGATCCTCCGCCAGCACATGCTATTGCACATAGGTCACAAGCAGAGAAAGAGAAACAACCGCTGTCATAAAACGGACTTGTCAGTCACACCGTATGCTGCCTTTTTGGTGTGGTTTGCTTTGGTTTACCAATCAGCCTGATAAGTACCATATCAGTGATTGCTTTCATTTTTGAGAGTCCACGTCCTGTTGATTTGGATGCCCCCCTCCCCATGTATTTGCATGTCTCAAACCACAAAACTGAGCTTTAATCAAAATGCCACTCAAGTAAAAAGCAAGCCCCTTCCCCCATACTCACATACACAGTCTTGGTGAATGAGTTCACTGTGTTTACGGTTTCTGGAAGTTTCAAGGTTGGGTCTTAGGAAATACTGCAGAACTAAAATAACTTCTTAAAAATGTAACCACTTGAATGCACAGATGATATGTCTGTGGTTAAAGCTATAAACAGTTTAGATGTGTCTGCACTGTGGGGAGGGAAGGGGATTTGAAGACACAATGTCAAGAAATGTTATCTTTGCATGAAGCTTGATCATATGTCTTTTCTTAATTAAAGGTTGTCAGTCATCATACTACTGCAGTTTTGTCTTGAGCCCACAAGAGGCTCCGTTAAGCTGAGATTGGCCTCTCCTATGCTGTGCCTTTTTGACCTGTACGCCAGCACAAGCGGGCGATGGAACATTCAAAGGGAGTGAGCATCATGAGTTGCTTCCTGTTTTGTTTTGGAGAGCATAAAGGTCTTGACAGCTTGTCCCTGCTTATCCCTCGAGAGGTTTCTTAGCGTAGTCACTAACAGGGCTTTATGCTGGTATGTGGCAGTTAGGTGAAAGCCTAGAGGTCCCTGTTCTTGAATCTTGATGAGATGCGCTCTGACACGCGTCACGTGAACCACGCTGCCTTTGCCACAGGTTGCTCTCCTGTAAAAAGGCGAGCAGGAAGTTCGCAAAAATTGAGAGTCTCGGACCAAGACGTGACAACAAAAGTGCGAGGGTAAGCAGTCGCTGGCTCAGCGTTTGTGGGGGTCAGAAATAAAGATGGCAGGCGTGTAATTTGCGTGAGAGGCAAGAAAAGCACGCAGCATCACAAGGTGAAAGGGATTTCTCCTGGCCCCGGCTTGTTTTGTCCCCGCGTGTCAAATGTTCCGTTTTTCAGAATGGCGAAGGCGCTTGTTTACGGGTTCCCGTCCAAAGGCACAGAAAGGTCCAATGGCCCTCTGAAACCTCTACAACTCCTGCGCTCCCCACACACCCCCAGCCCATTGGCTTTTCACAAGTTTTGTCGGCCCCTTCGCTCAGTACCACGCCACTGGTCTGGGAGAGCGGCCTCATGGGAATCGGCGTCAGGTTTTGGGTTACGGGGTAAAGGCAGCCCCCTCGTCCCCACACATCCCCTCTCTCTGGCTTGTCAGATCAACGTTGGGGGAGAATTAATGAGAGTTTGATGAGGATTTTTTTCAAATGGGTCGCACAAAGCCGGTGGCAGACCAAGAGACATGACTCTGCCCTGAACCACCCAACTAACCCTCCACCCCCTCTGCCAGCACCCCCAAAACCTTCAAAGCCCCCTTCCATTTCACCTCCCCCGCCCCCACTGAACCTCCCCCTGTCCTCCCCTTGTCCCGGCTGTCATCCGTCTGCCAATCTCCCGCTCCATGGCGAATTCCCTGCTCTCTTTATCCCTCTCTCTTTCCCACAGGGTTTGCCAGGGCCGGCCCGGTGCCTGGCTTCCAGGGGGACACTCTGCTGCTCGCCTTCATCGACTTGAGACAAGTAGGTCTTTGTTTTTTCCACTCCTTTTTCTTTTCTTTCATTCTTCTTTCCCCTTTCTTCTGTTTTCCCTGTTTACCCCTTAACATCCCCCCCTTCTTTCTCTTATTTTCCCCTCTACCGCCAAACCCAACCCCCTAAACCTCCACGCTAGCCTTAGTTTTGTTTCAAGGTTTCTTTCCTCAATGTGTGAGCCTGTGTGTGTTTGTATTCTTATCTGTGGTCCCAAGGCCTGGCCTGATATTCACCTTGGTGGTTTTGTATTTACCATTGTGGTGCGGAGGTGGCCTCAAGACCTCCTCCTGTTCGATTTAAGTTAAAATTTTTTTTAGATGGTTCTTCAGGGGTCATCTTATCCCATTTGCACCTCTGCACTCTTGAACATCGCAGAGCTGGAGCCGTTTATAGGAAACGTTGGCCTGTGCTCTGGCTTGAAAAACACAAACTAAAACACACTAAGAACATCAAGGTGATGTTGCAACCAGAAAGGCAACAGCCCAAGGCATTATTTTCTTATCCCATTATTTATGTTTAGAAGACATTTTGATAGCACAGAATGGATTTTGTTACTGCAGATCATTTGACCATTCAAAGTGCTGTAGCCTAGCATGCATACTCCAGAGCATGAATGTTGTGGGCATATGTAAGCACCTCATAATTTTATTCTGCTACAGGAAGTCTTTTTCCAAAAACGATTATTATCTTTTCCCAGAAATGGTTATTGATTGGATTTATTCTTGTCATGCAAAGGCAAAACACAGCAACTTGACATTTTGTCAGGAACCAGATTGGTTCAACCACGCTCTGATTCAGAGGCATTTGCAGTAACTACAAAACACATCTTTTTTTGTTTGGTCTAGTTAATGCTTATTGCAAAAGAAAAACCTTTTCCCCATTGATTTTTATTTTAATACTGTATCATACAAACTTATTCTTTATACTGAAAAGTGATTATTTTGCTATATTGTGGCTTTCATGTCCAGTCATTCTTGGCTGCTCACATCTTCCGCAAAAACCAACTACTGTAAGTGATCGAGTTAGTGTTTGTGCATCTCACTGAACTTATCTAAATAAATTGTGAATCAATTCAGAATTGTTATTGAAACTATTGCAATACATTGATGAATACATTGATGAATTGACCCATTCTGTTTTGTTCTCCATTTCTTAAAAAAGCAGTGATGGACAGATGGGATATTCAATTATAATTATAATCTCACTTCTCTTGTGGCTTGTTTCATATTTTCTACTCTCTCAACTGTCTGTCCAAACAACTAATAGTATAAAATGGTCAAAACATTTGATCGGTTGTATCAAATATAATTACAGTTTTTGTGGAGGGGACATGTCAAATGAAAGTTGCTGGTAAAAAGAATGTAGCGTGTGTGTTTGTGAATTCCGAGATGTAGAGAGGATGAGAAACAATAATAGTGGGGTTATAAGGGTCCATATTTGGGACCCCCTCCCTTCGTTGCCGAAGTGGCCAACCTGGGCGGGTGTCAGAGACTGAGAGGGGATGACGGATGGGCTGGATGCTCAGGGAGTACTGGATGAATGAGCTGACAGACAGTGACGGATAGCTCTTTCTTCCACTAAAACAATTCCGTTTTGTCCCGCCTGCCATCATGATGCAGTGCCACTTGTTTTCCATTTAGTTTTTTTTTTTTTTGAAACCTGACTTCACCATGAAGGCGCTTGTGTGGTTTTGCTTTGTTTTTTTTTAAAGAGAGGAGAAAAGAGGATGCTGAAGAAAAGAATGAACAAAACAGCCATTTTGCTTTTTTTAATGTCATGTTTTGCTTTTGAGCTGTCATGATGCATGACACTCTACAAAGATATCTTTCATTATTAATACTGTTATTGTTATAATTTCAATAGCATCTGATGGAAGTCAGTAGAGGTGCAGTCTTCTCTCAAGAGGTGGCTTTTTCAAGGAGTTGTTCTGGTGATCAGAGACGTCAGAACCGCTCTGTCCCCCTGCGTGCCTGGCCCTGAATACGCCCGATAAATCAACCTGAAGGGCCCGTTTGTGTCCCGGTCTCCCGGGTCCTGGGATGGGGCCGCGGGTCAATCCTTATGGAGATAGACAACGAAAAGGTCCGGAAGCACTAGGAGGGGTTTTGGTGAGAGGCTGGAACCTGGATTCACTCTCCTATCTGAAAAGACACGAATACAAAAAGAAAAGAGGAACGTCCAGACTCTGCTTCAAAGTGTTTCAAATGGAGAAGAGTAAGAGGATGGATGGAGGACTGACATGATGAACGACTTATTTCATGAGCCATGTTCACACAGCAGGGGGATACTGCTGCTTGGGGTGTTAAATACGTTGGTGTTTGGTTGATTCTTAAAATGCCTACCTGAAATTTTCAGTTGTCACGGCTGAATTTGAGAGTGGGTTCATCTGTCATACCAAAATTAATTATATATATAGCATGAGCACATTAAGTATTCCTGGCTACCTTTTAAACATAATATTATACAAACAGAAATAGGGTTATTTGACTGTTGTCAGGGAGCAAGGTAACACTTCAGCTTAATGTTGAGGAAACAGCGAAAAAGTATGACATAAGAGCTGAACTTGACAAATTTGAACCATATAGAATGTAAACATCTTTAAAGACAAAATTGATAGTCTTTTGCCAAACACTTTGTGTAAACAGTCTTTCTGTAATTTCAGAATGTGTTTATTTTAGCAAGATACAAAGTGAAAAAAACAACAACAGACAGTAGACTGTGAAGAATCAGAAAAAAAGCTATTATAAATGGCATGCCGCAGGCTGCAGTTCTATATTTAGGAGTCTTATATTAGCAGATTATATTAGGAAAGGTTTGTGGCGCTGGGAACCCTTGGCTGGCCTTGGTGTGGGAGGCCTGCTGGCCTCTGCGGTGAGGCTGGCCCCCCAGCAGTGCACAGTTTCGGGGCTGCAGCATGCCTCAACTCTTGCCCTGGATCTTCTGCCTTCCCAAATTTCTCTCAGCTCCAAGAGGTGGGGGTGGAATGAACCAGCAGCCAGTCCTCGGTTGATGTGGAGGCCCTCATGGATTCACAGAAGTGCTATTTGATTTAAGTAGAGTTTGGTTAGATTTGATAGATTTTTGATAGTTTGGTAGATTTTGATATCTATCTATCTATCTATCTATCTATCTATCTATCTATCTGTCTATCTGTCTATCTGTCTGTCTATCTGTCTATCTGTGTCTGTCTGTCTGTTGCATTCCGTCTGTCTGTATAGCCTGTCTTGCATTCAACTTTAAATAGCAATTCTAAATAGAAATTCATATTCATTATAAATTCTCACAAAAGTTCTGATTGGTGGGTGACTCTACAGGGCTCATAGTAATTTGGTAATGTAGTACAGGTGCAGAAAAGCCACAGGCCATTTCAGAAGTTAAGATGGAATACCGTTGCTTCCAGCATTCATTTGAATCATAGAGAGTGATGTTTAAAGGTATGAGAGACATTTATTTACATCCCCGACGTTGGTGTCTCTCCTCCCCACCCTTCACGATCCATTCTGGGGCACTGCATAGAAGAGCAGAGGGGGGCGGGGAACGTTTTCCTGGTCCCGTGATTTGGGAACCCTGAGGCTGCTAAGCATTCCTGTGGCCTGTCCACAGGCATTATCCTAGAATTCCTGGAACGTTGTTAAAAGGATTCAATGTAAAATGCTTTTCCCCTCTCTAACCTCTCTCTTCCATTCCTTTCTCTTAGTCCTTGGCGGTGAAAGCCTAACACCAGTGACACCACTAGAGGCTTATGCTTGTGTCCTTCTGAACCCTTGGGGCAGTTTCTTAGTGTCCATACTACTCTAACTAGATGTCCAACTGCAGCTGTGTCTGATTTCCTCTCCTCACAGTCTTTCTTATTTTTTTCTTTATTTCCTGCTTTCTTTTCCTCTGTCATCACTTTTCTTCTGTGATTGTGATAACTCTGTGCTCTGAGGTGAAATTTTGCTGTCAGAGTTGGTTATGTTGGTTTAAGCGTGGTTTGATGCTTGTACAGAAACGAATGATTGAAATGTAATCCTTATAATATTCTGGCACCATCAGATGATTTAATACTCTCAGGGTTATTTTGGAGTCTGTTTATATTTCTTCATTTTTGTGTGTGTGTGTTTGGTAATCGCTAAACAAACTCTGGGCCTGTTAGTGACCCATAGTGAAAAAATGTTGTTCCGGCAACAGGGTGCAAGGCGGGGACATGTTGGCGGGCCAGAAAGTTGAAGCCCCCCTCTGAAAGGAGTTCACTGCGGTTTAAGGAAATTTGCTGCTTGCTCCCAATTCTCAGTCAGCAATCTCCTCTGGAGAGTCAGGGAATCTGGAGAATGTTCCCTCAGTTATAAAGACTTCTTGTAACAAAACGAGCAATTTTGTTCTCCTTTTCAAACTTCAAGATAAAGTCCTTTTTGTGTAGTTGATAGCTGATTTTTTTTAAAGAACATAATATATGCAATTTATATATTGCAGGCTATCCTGAGGTTTAAACATTGCCCTGTGTGTGTAAGTATATACAATTCAGATGTTTAGGGTCAGTTAGATTCAAAAATTAAAAAAAGGCTGCATTATTTGATCAAAAATTTAGTAAAGACAGTAATATTGTGAAATTTGATTTCAATTCAAAATAACTGTTTCCTGTTTTACTCATTACTCCAGCCTTCAGTGAAGCATAATCCTTCGAAAATAATTGTAATAAGCTGATTTTCTCAAGAAACATTATTTTTTATAAATGTTGAAGCAGTTGTGCTGCTTAATGTATTGTTGAAACTGATACACTTTAGAATACTTTAATGAATATAAATTTTAAAAACAGCTTTTATTTGAAATAGAAATCAGTGGTAACAATGTGAAAGTCTATACTGTAACTTTTGATCAACTTAATACAAACCTGCTGAATAAAAGCATTAACTTAATTAAAAATCAGACTGATCCCAGATTTTGAATGGTAGTGTATCTTTCCCATTGTAGTTGTAATATTAGTTTTTGTAAACACTCGTATTTTTGGGGGGGATTTGTGACACTATAATTAATCTTCATATTGTTTGTGGTATTTGAGGAAGTTCAGAGCAGGTTCAGAGAAGTGATTAACGTGAGTGTCCCATTCAAGGAACATTTACAGTATCAATGTGTCATTTAGTTTCTGGCAGTTGCTGCTCAGCATGTACCAACATGCAGGCTTTGGGGAAAAATGGATCTATACATGACATGATTTTCGACTACAACAGTTTCTAGTTAAGTAAAAGTGAAAGGTTATGACCCTGCAGCTTCAAAAGTCAAAACGAAAGCAAACTGCCACTGAACACTGATTAATGTCAAGGCATAATGTGGTCATTATTAAAGAAGTGGAAATACTGGCTAAAAGATGAATGAGGTTATGGTGCAGATAATGTTGCTTTGGGAAATAAAACTGAAATCTAGCTAGATGTGGGATTTCCAGCTGTTTCCAAAATTGCTGTTTGGTATTTCCCTGTCAAACTTGTCCCTTTGGGAGAGGGAATCAAGTGTCAGTCTGCTGTCTGCATGATTGCAACTGTTATGCCATCTTATTCCTTTATACACACATCAATGCAGTCAACAGTGTTGGTTTTGTGTTTATGTAGTTAAAGATTTTAAACCAATATTGGAACACACTGACTTTTATTATATAGAGGAAGAAAAGTACAGAGGCACCTTCTGTACCACAGAAGAAAATAATACAGGTTCAGAATGATATTATGGTAAATAATAACAGATTATTATAATATATATATATATATATATATATATGTATATGTATGTTAGGATTGGACAATATTTTGCTGAGATACAACTTTTTGAAAATCTGGAATTTGAGGGTGCAAAAAAAAAAAAAATCACAGTACTGAGAAGATTGCCTTTAAAGTTGTCAAAATGAAGGCATTAGCAATGTGTATTACTAATCAAAAATTTAGTTTTGATATATTTACAGTAGGAAATTTACTAAATATCTTCATGGAACATGATCTTTACTTACTTAATGTCCTAATGATTTTGCCCCATACAGTGTGTTTTTGGCAATTCTATAAATATACCCCTGCAACTTAAGACTGGTTTTGTGGTCCAGGGTCACGTATTGTAAGCTCTGAGACATTATTTTGATCAGACACATTAGGCTATGGTTATGGTGCTCATGTAGATGATGCAAATCCAAATTCCTGTCCTCCTGTCACTACAAAAGCGAATGAATGGCCCAAATTAAGATAAAAATGAAATTATGTTTCACAGTTAATAGGATTTCCAGTCAGTTTCTTGTCATCCACTGACAGTTCAATGATTGTATGAACCATGGAACGTTTGGGGGCGGTGGGAGTTTTTAAGACCACCTTCTGTCCCACATTCTCTTCTAGTGATGTCAGTAGGATGATCCAGAGTCTGAGTGTGTGTTTATGTTTTTAATGGAGCCTCTCGGTCAACCGCAGTCTCCCTGAACCCTAACCTGCCTGGTTCAGTAGCTGAGGTCAGACAGATGGCAGTGAAAGTGCGCAGGAAAGAGAGGCTGAGGATGAAACCATATGGGCCATGCTCTTCTCCTCACCCCGTTCAGCTACAGCCTCCCACAGATCAGCTCTTTGTGTGGCTCCTTCAGGTTGAGATAGAAAGTTTGAAAGAACGAAGACTACCACAGAACACCGATTGTACAAGCAAACCAGCTCTCCTGTCTTTGCTTATGGAAAATAAGTAAAAACGAATGAGAAGGAGTGGAAATGTAGGAAGGAGAAAGAAAAGGAAACGTCACAGGCAGCGCTCTCCTCAGACCATTTCTCCATAGTCGACCTAAACAAGCCAGTGACAGGTGTCACAGTTTAATCGTCCCCCATTTGCTTCCTCTCAATGCCCAGTGAGTGTGTCACGCTTAAATCCATCCCCCCTGCTCTTTCTCAATGGCGTGCTGGTGTGTGTCAGTGAAAGGCCTGTTTGAGGCGCTGTCACAGGTCTCCAAGGGTCAGACGGATGAGCTGCCCTGCTTGTATGGAGTCAGTGAGGGAGCAGATATTCTCTGAGCAGGGGGTTGACATCTCTCTTTGCGGCAGGGTCCCATTCAGCCCTATGAGGATGGCACTGACATGCATCTTCTTTCTCACTCCAGCATGAACACAAACTGTCAACTGATTCCTGCTTCTCCAGCTTACCCTTTTCTGTATTTCTCTCTGGTATATATAAAAAAAACGCAGTGGATGTTGTGAAAAATCAAGGAATCTTACAAAGATCCCTCCTCGTGTTGATCCTAACCTGTATCATTATCTTTCATCTGCGGAGCACAAAAGATATTTTGTAGAGAGTTTCAGCATATTATGAAATTCAATAGGATCCAGGCTCTTCAAGGTCCAAAAATGACATTAAAGTAGCATTAAATAATAATCCATACTAACTGATATATCTGAAGTGACAAGATAATATTGTTTGATGAACAAAATTTTAAAGCAAAATAAACACATGTATTTGCAGTCTACATTAAATAAGGCAACACAAACTTCATGTTTGACCACTTGACATGCATTAACCAGTAAGAATTAATATTGATAGCGTTTGAGGTTTGTTGCTGTATTTGATGGTGATGTGTGTGATCAATGCTTTTATTTGATCTAGTAAACAATTACTTAAATATCAGTCTGTTCATCATGTTCATTATGTAGTTATGTCATTGGATGAAACTACATAATAAAAGTTATTCACACCTGTGTGGTGCGATATTACTGTTGGATACAATGTAGTCGGCACAGCATTGTCTTTTAGTTTCAGTCTTTCTGAAAAGTCCTGTGTCAAAATTGTGCCTTGGTTTGCATGAATCCTTGGCAAGTTCTTACTGAAGCCATCTGGAGCTAAAAATAAAGTTCATCCACTCTTTCCTGATGTTTGGATCAGAAGGAAGGCAACGCAAAAACTGTTTTTCCACAATTTGGCATCGTACAGTGTTGTCTTCGGAACCGTTTTTTTCTGCATAGACCCGCGTTTGCCTCTCTCTTTATTTACCTACTCCATGTGAGAATCGTTGGGCGGGGCGAAACAGGCAGTGATGTGGGAGCAGACATTGATTTTCTTCTTTTATCGGTGGTGTTTAGCCACACGATTACATAACAGAGTGGTACATTCCACATGCTGTCGTTTGGAAGTTTAACTTTAATAGGTGTTTTGAGTTCTGAAACTTGCAGGATGTTTTTATAGTACAATGACCTCTTATATGTCACAAGATCAAGTGAATTTTTGATTTCTCAGTCCATGACCCCTGTAAAATATCTTCTGTTGTGTTCTATAGAAAGTCATACTAGTTTGGAACAGCATGAGAACGAGGAAATTAAACTATTTCTAAAAATACATGTAAAATACTCCCGATCAAAACAGACTGTCCTGTTGTCCAGCAGCTGGGCTGGAGCTCAAATGCTGCTCATATGTGTAGAATAGAATGTTTTTGTGAGTGTGTGGGTGGGTGTGGATATAGGGGTCATTTATGGCACCTACATATCTGTGGTTTTCCCTCAGTTCTGACCCCTGGTTCTGGTAAATTACACCCTAGGAGCCCTGTTTTGGTCAGTTTGCATGGATTGTATCTTCCTGGGTACAGAACATCTGGCTAAGACAATAAATGAGGAACAAACACCATAACAGGGTTTAGTTATTTAACTGCAGGTGTAGACATGTATGTGTTTATTTTTATTGATGAGTATCATTCCTTTTTTTGATTATCACTGATACATACTGTTATGAAATAAATATTTATAAATACACCCTGCTGCTATTCAGTGGTTTAGTAGGCAACTTACACATTGATTTGGAACGTCTCAAAAAACAGCACTTCTCACTTCTACATAGATAATCTACAGAATACCTTTCTTAATCTTTTGAAAGCAATGCTTTTTGTTTTCTCGGGTGCATTTGGAGTCTTCCAATTTTAACATTGTTTTCATCCACATAGCAACACTTTTGTGCACATTCATCTTTTTAATGTGCACAAATAGCTGTGTTTATGCATGCTAGCTTCACTCATTGTATTATGTAGAGCACATAGCCGACAACTCTAAGTGATGAGGACACAGAACGGTGGAGTGAGCGGGAAGATGCATGATTGTGACGTTTTGGACAGTGAACTCATCCTGGCCCTTGCGCACGCTGGCTGACCTTCCTCTAGTTAACAGCCAGAACCAGACCAGGTGTAATCACTTTCTCCAGCCTTCCGCCTCTCTTTCCGTCCAAGGGAGAGAGAGTAAGTGAGTAGGGGTTGGGCCAGTCGAGTGGCCTCCGGCCGACCCTGCTCGCATTCCCTCGGAGCCAGCGGACGATAAGCCTGACGTGCTATCTGTCTCGCTCTTTCTCTCTCTCCATCTCTCGCAGGCTCAGTTGGTATTGGCAGGCCGAGGGGGTTTTGTATGGTAAAGCAGTAAGCCTGTGTGTGTTATGCATGTTATACATGCTGGAAAGCGAGGGAGAGAGCGAGAAGGGGCGAGCTGACCCTCTGTTAACCTTGGCTTTGGTCCAGTCAGGGAGTCAGGCGGGATCTAAAGTCTGAGCCCCTCACCCCCGTACCACTTCACCTTCCATTCAGATCAGTCCCACGCCAGGGGCTATGCCTTCACAGGAGAGCATGGGGGTACTGAAAAGAGAGCCTGGTATTATTCTCTCCCCCCCCCCGTATTTTTCTTTCCTTATCTTCTCATTCTCCTCTCCTCCCTCTGTACATTTCTATGTAAAGGCTTGATGGAGGGGTTGTTTTACTGGTCTTGCCTCTTTAATAACCTCCATTTCAACCCTCATCACCATCTTAACGGAAAGCACAATGTGTTGTAGGCCATTTACAAATGCCAATTTGTTTGCCATTAAGTAAGGTAAATAGGATTTGGTGAATTCCATCGGGATAACAAGCACCAACCTGACCCTTAGTTTCATTTTGTGTTGTTTTGTTTCTCTCTCTCGCTCTCTCTCTCTCACTTTCTCACTCTCTCTTTCCATTTCTTTGGCAGCTGTTTATCGGTTTGTCTTCATGCTGTGGTGATCATGAGTAAGCAGTATTCAGTCTGTAGCCTTTTGGTGACCCTGATCATGAGGGCTATCAGAGTTCACGTCTATAGAGGCAGCACCACGCCATCACCAAAAAAGCCTTTGATCAGATTATATAGTTATTCATGCCCTGTGAAAGAGGTAGGAGTTCTGTAATGCTGGTTTATTGTCTGTCACCACACCACATGCACAAACACACGCAGATCAACATTCCATCTTCATTTTCTTACAGCAGCTATAAGAGTCCATTTCCTGTAAGCCTTGAAAAGGCTCTTTTCTTTTAAACGTGAACGATGAGACACCCTTGACACCAATATGATTTCTGGAAACCGCCTCGACAAAAGACACTGTGTGTCATTCTGGTAATGAAGCTGTTTTGAATGTCCTATTCATATTACGCAGCATTTCAGAAGTTGTTGTTAATAGTTAATAAGTGTTTCCTATTCTAAAGTATTACCAAACCATGATGACTTATTTCATGAATAGTTCCAAAAAGTATTTATTTAAAATACAACTTTTCTTTTGGATATAATCTTTACCTTCAGTTTTGATCAATCCTCAATGATTTGAATATTCCTGTAATGTGAAGGAAAAAACACAAATCTATCGTGTACATCTTCATACTACTTTTTTATATATTTACTTCAAAATAGGAGTAGTAGTCTATGTCAGTCTTAAGTACATTAGGTAACATAATGTACAGTATGTAGATCAGTCATAGTACATTATTTTGACTGCTTGTATTTAAGAATGTTAAAATCTATCTAGTAAATATTTCAATCCTCACTCTTTTTTTTTGTTCTGTGCTCCTCTCACCTCTTCTTGCACATTGCACACTGTTTTAGATTCTTGCTACCAGCTCTTAGCTCTGACCGTTCTGTCACACTGCTGCTCCAGCAATAACTTTTACCTTGTCGGAATCCACAGGAAGGTAAAAGAGAGGTCATGTCTTCCCCAGGCCAGTGCCAAGTTTTTTAGTCTAATAGTTATTAATTACCACCAGCAACACCTTTAAATGTGTGTGTGTGTGGAGAAATGGACAGTGAAAATGAGCTCATCTTCCACCTGCGTGACATTACTGTTTATCCATACATATTGTTCATTCATTTATTAACACTCATTCCTAGCTGATCTGTCGTGCATTTAACCGAAAGGGCTTGTGACTGTTTTGTTGTCATTTTGACCTGGCAATAACTCTCTTTTCTGAATGGACAGGAAGTTGAAAGTGAGGCCACCTCTTCCCCTAGGCTAACGTAAACGCTGTCAAATGTCCATGAATTACAGTCTGTAACGCTATTAAAATAAGTGTCAAAACAAGTCAACCAGAAGGTCACTGAGAGAATACAGAGGGACTTGCCAAATAAACTCTTATGTGATCCAAATGTGTGTATATATGTAATTTGTTATATATTTTTATTTATTTATTTACTTATTTATAGTCATACATTTATTATATTATATATATATATATATTATATATATTATATTATATTTAATATTGGACATTTTATTTTATAACCTTTTGTAATGCTTCTGTCATAGTTTGTCATCCTATTTTACTAAGATTTCAGTGAAGCAGGTTTTTCTAAGGTTCACTTACGCAGCTATTTGAAATCTTTAAATGTTTCAGAAATGAGACTGTTTTGCATTCTGTGGGATTTAGCCACTTTCCTCAGGTCTCTGTGACCGCTTCACCACACCATAACCCCAGAGATAACTCTTCCTTGTCTGAAGAGGACAGGAAGGTAAGTTTGAGGCCAAGTCTTCCCCAGACTATGGCTCCTCAGACGTTGCGGCCTCAGGAAGAGGGCTGTTTTCACTTGTCCCAGATGTGACTTGCTAACAGCGAAAAGGACTGATAACAGAACAATGACCCAAGTGGGGTTCAGCTTAGAGACAGAGTATCGGCCACTGCAACCATCGCCATCTTGACCACCCAATGACCTTAACCTCCTTCATGCGTTTTGGACATGCTTAGAGTTTCCTTAGCAAATGTTCATTTTGCAGTTCGCGATTAGCAGTGTCCTGTAGTGACTTGTCCTAAACACACCCAGTAAGAGTAAAAACTCTATCAATTTCATGTTGTTAAAAAGGTGGAACCTTAATCTCATGAACTCTTTGTATCTTGTGGTCCATGTTTGTTTTAATTTAGACATAGATGTGCTTGTACCCTTTTTTAATCGAGTTACGGCTGTCAGAATACTTTGGGCTTCAGCTTTGCTCATCTGAAGTCCTCTGAAGCTCTCTTGAGATTTGTCCGGTCTTAATCATGTAGGTCTCTGCTTCTCCTAATGTAATTATATGAGCCACTCAGTTGTGGCACTGGCACAGCCCCACCAGCATCCTAGCCGAGTGGACCAATGGTAAGTGGTCATTGTTCATTTTTAAACTCAGATTTTCCTCTGTTCAGAGTTCAGTGCCGGGTGAATTCTATTTGAATGAGAGCATCACTATGCCCCACTCACTCTGGAGTTCAGTTCAGGGTATAGTCTCTTTTTGATACACCATATATATAGACATACTTCACTGCCACTTTTTTGACCTTATAGTATGCAGCAAAATACATGTTTATAGCAATTAAAGGATAGTTAATCCATGAACATTCTCATTTTCAAGTCATGATTTACTCACACTGTTCCTGTATAACTTGCTTGCTTTTGCAAAACACGAGATGATTTTCTGAAGAATGTTGGTGTCAAAACAAGATTAGACTTTCATGGTACAGATACAAAAAAGAAAAGAATACAAAAAAGGTATTTTTCGATATGTATTTTTTGCATTCCACAATAGAAAGAGAGTTAAATCTTTGGAGTGACATGAGGATAAGAAAATGGAAAAACCCCCAGATTTTTTTCTTTTGAGTGAGCTGTGCCTTTAAGATTGTGGCAAGATAGAATTTATTAGTAATTATTTTTTCCCCCCACATTTTTTGATCTTGTAATTTTTAATACTCTTTTTACTTAATCAACTATAAGCTCGCATTGACAGAACAAATTCTCATCCTTAATTTCTTTCATTTTGATAATCTGATTCACTCAGATGAATCAGATTATCAAACGCAATTTTTTTATATTACAGTGTCAGTACCGATCTAGGTTAATAACTGCTTTAAAATGTGTTTTTTCTATTGTTAGTTATATTGAAACTTATTGTAAAGTTCTGACCATGTTTCTACTTTATTTTTATTCCCTCTCTTTGACCTGTCTCATCTGAATCCTGCACAACAACTCCCTCTTCTCCTCCTTTTCCTTTCCTTCTTTATCATTTTTCTCTTCCTCCTCCACATAGTTGTCTTTTCCTTTATTTTTTATGTTTTGTTGTTTTTTTTTTGGTCTCATCTCTTATTTCTCTTTTACTCTTTCTCTTGTTTTGATTGACAGTTGCTGTTATCTCCAGCACTGGTGCTTCTAGGACTTTGTCATTTGAAAGTGTTTTTTGACAGAAAAGAAAGCACATGTTCAACATTGTTAATCCTTGACAACTGACATGAGTATCCTTTCCCAGCAGTTAAAAGCATGTATGTTTGCATAGCCTGAAATTAGTGTCTCATGCTTGCTGCTTTCCTGGACGCTTTGGCATAGATGGAGCCTAAGCCAAGATAACCTCTATGGATAACCTCTGACCTCTGTGTGCTACTACTGTGCAGACTGCAATATGGCTTGAGAAACAAGGAGCCACTTTTCCTTTTTTTCAGTACCCAGATACCATTATCATGTTCCTTCCGTTGGACTTTGACTGATGTTGAAAGATGCTTTAGTTGCTGCTCCTTCCCCTTTTTTTTCATTCCGGATTCACATGATCCAGAGCCACGGATAGCTGAGAGAAGTGTTTTTGATTCAGACCTCTCTGTTCATTATCTGCACAGGTCATTTTTAAGATAAGACTCTTTTGTGACCTTCCTCTGCAACATTAACAGATTTCCCACTGAAACCTCTAGAAAAAACCTTAAGCGGTGATGGTATAAGGATCAGAATGCATGGATGCTAATTAGGCATCTTAAATGTTGTGAGTTCAAAACCCCCGTGTTAATTTACTCAGAGTGGACTGGATGATTGGGGATCACAATTATTCATTCTATACAATTTCTCAGCCCACTCTCTGATTTTTCCACCAATTTTATTAGCCATAGACCCAACAGTTTTGCTTGTCAAAATGTTTTGCATCTTTTTCTTTCATCTCATTTTACCCCTATTAAAAATGCTGCAACATAATATTCATTTGAAGAAAATTAGGTATTGAAGTACTTCACAGGGAATCAGTGGTAAATGTCAGAGAGATATATAAATGAACACTTAAAAGCAGTGGCGGAGCTACAATTTTTTACATGGGGTGGCCAGTGGGTGGCCACTGCTATTTCAGGGGGTCCACACACACACACACACACACACACACACACACACAATGTACTCATAAAGTTGAAATAATAAATTAAGGAATTCAAATGTTTGAACCTGATCTGCCTCTTTGTGCTTCTTTATA
>JAUMHE010000306.1:1881582-1899834 GCA_032359235.1 Enteromius mattozi
ATCCCGCTCCGTTAACGCTCACATCTTATTCAAAAGACACTCTCGTCCTGTAGAATGACGCAAATCGATCACCAGACACTCAAGAGCCAATAACATTTCACAACAGTATGACGCGATCGGTCACGAGACACACGAGAGCCAATTGAATTTTACAACCAAGGCTGATGTAAGGATTCTCCTGGCGGGCGGCATTTTTTGAATTTGCGCAAAGCAGCAGCTGCAGCACAGATGAGTCACAGCGGACGGAGAGGTGGTGATCAATCCTTTTGCCTCAGAAGAATTAGAATATTAACCCTTTTTAATAAATAATGTGGTTAGTTGTATCTGCCGGTTTATCTTGTGTTTTATTAACGGATGGTAGGTTTAGGGGCAGGTGTTGGCAGTGGCGGAGCTACAATTTTTTACATGGGGTGGCAAGGGGGTGGCCACTGCTATTTCACGGGGTCCACACACACACGCACTGTACTCATAAAGTTGAAATAATAAATTAAGGAATTCAAATGTTTGAACCTGATCTGCCTCTTTGTGCTTCTTTATAAAGAAGTCTGATATCTCACCCTTTCTTTTCATGTTTAATTGACCCTGTGCAAAAAATATTACAGTCTGGTTACATCTGATCCAGTTAGAAACATATTTATCCTAATTAAAAATATAAATTATCATACATGCACGTTAAAATCAGCAACCAATCTAAATAACATTATTCTGAAGAATGCATATGAGCTGGCTATTACAGTTTAACTAATTTTAACTCACAAACAGCTAGCCTAACAATACTTGCCCCTAATAGCAAAATATTTGAGCATCGTAAATAAAATATAATAACTTGTATACATGGTACATGTAACGTTAATACTAGCGCAGATGAAGTATAGCGTTAATTGTCTAAAGTGCGAATTGATCTCTAATCCCATTAAGTTAACTGATGTCGCCTGCGCCTCGTTAACGTACACAGTGGATAATAAACGTTACTCAGCAAACAAACCTTATAATAAACTATAAAACTTATTTCAAATATGATGTTTTATTATTCATCTTACACCGGTTTCACACTGCACGCGTAAGCAGCGCGTATTTTTTTCGGCGACCATGTTAACAGATGAGAGCATTCACACTGCACGCAGGGGCGTAGCTGCAGCAGAGCAGAAGCGGCAGTGCTGCGATCATTTGAGTCTATTTCTGCTGCGCTGCTTACGCTGAATTAAAGTGACAATGCGTTGTTCTTGATCAAAACTGACCCGATTAACATGAAAAGTAACACATTTTACCATAAAATCGTGTAATTGATGTGTTTCGTGTTTCACACTCACCATATAAAAAAATTAAATGGACAAAAACCCATCACTTACATGAGTTTTTATTAAAAATTAATGAAAGTGGGTTAGCAAGAACATGACATTAAGTATTTGATGACGGAATTTTCATTTTTGGGTGAAACTGCCTTTAAACTAGGAAAATTCAAGTATTTTACACATCAGAGACAACCCGTTTACAGATCATTTGAAGAGGCCAGCAAAGATACTTACTATCTTCCTTGATTATCCTCTTGATTTCAGTTGTACTATTTATTTATTTATTGTTGGCGTCTTTTTTGTCAGATGTTCTGAATCTCTTATGCTCATATTTGCTCCCAGCAGACATTTACTGCTGCTGTATCTGTATCGGATTTGCTCGTCGTTCACATTTACAACCGTGCACTTGAGCCCATTTGCTGCGGTTCAAATCACGTCTCACATACCAGCCCATTGTGACTCATCCTATCTTTAGTAGACTTTTAAAAGACATTTTTATTAAGACGTAACCTGAAGCTACTCTGCCAGATGACTGAGTAGGCTCTTCTGAATATAAGACAGCCACGTATACACTTCACTGCGTTTTACTTTAGCCTCTTTTTCTAGTTGTTTTAGGTGAGGGTTATTGTAATTGCTTACTTTCTAGGCTGATTTCTCTTTTCTGTGCTGGTTATTATCAATGTTATCGTTACTCCGGCTCAAGCTCAACTGACTTTGGCCTGCGTGAGCCTGTGGGGCTGACGGCCCAGATCTAGAATGCACTAAACAACACTGAGAGCCAGAGGGCAGCCAGAGGTGAGAGGAGAACTAACGAGAAACGGAGTGAGAGGAGAAGGCGTGGATGAAGTGATAGTGGCAGTGAGGACACAAAGAGAACAAAACACGTTAGCTTTAGTGACTAGAGAACACAAAACTAATTGACGTCGAGGTTAAGAACGTTATCCTCTCATCTTAGTTTTCCGTCTTTTACGTAGCAGCTCATTGGGGTTGACCTCATTAAGTCGTAATGAATAATTGTACTTCATCGGCTGGTTGTTCACAAGCCATTGTAGGTGGCTACTAGGTTACTGGGACATAGGTGATCATTACATAACAAGCTCCCACCAGAGCATTTTTAGATTTATTGCAACAGTAAAGTGGCAAATCAAACCTTGTTTTTCCAGAACTCTGCCAGAAAGAGCAACAAGTCTAAGGGGAGAAAAGAATAACACGGCAGTCAATTCCCAACACCCCCAGGCTATTAACGAGAATAACTATTCCTTCCGCGTTCCAAACAAACAAGTGCGACGGTCGGAATAACTATTATAAGCCCTTATCCAAACGGCCCGGAGCGGAGCGAGATCGTGTGGACGAGGGGTGACGCTGAGGCTGAGAGGGAACCGAGAGCAACACATCAACGTGCAACGTCATGTTTTCTTTCTTCCCTTCATCATTCTTTCTTTTAGAAGAATGAGAGGAAGTGATAATCCAGCGCCCACCCGCCCCCATGCCCCAGCTCCTCTCTAGCATGGCCCTCTGTTTGTTCAGAGAGGGGCCGATAACACTGTCGGGGGTCACGTTGAGGTCAAAGAGAGAGACAGAGTGGAAGTTCATTGGGAGGTGAAGGCGGGGCGGAGAGGCAGAGCAGAAAGGTGAAACCTGGGTCATGGACGAGTTTGACACACTAGCTTGCACTGTGTGGAATGCAAGTGCATTCAGATTACAAATGACAGCAGCAAAACCTGGCTTCTCTCTCTCTCTCTCGCTGCTCTCGCTCTCAACCTTCATCTCTTGGTTTGTCTTTTCAGACCATGCCAGCGGGATGAGAAGAAAAGAACAAACAAGATATGAATGCAAATCCAAAAAACACTTATCTTACGCAGGTGCTTATCTGCCATCACACAGGGTGTGTGCACATGGTTTGAAAAGCAGTTGTTGTTTGTCAAGGTTGGTTTGATATGGACTTAATAATTGCCGACGTAAATGCTTTAGTCAGATATTGTACACATGCATTTTTTTGTGTGTGTGTGAAGTCTTCACATTAGCTATTGTATGGTAAAATTAACTGTTGTTTTTGTGGGCGAGGTGAAACCACATCAGGAATCCATACAATTGGGAAAAAGACTTCCCACACTGGTCCCACAAAGCTCCTTGATTTGAAAGTGATTTCGTTCATTGAGACACTATTGAAAATGGACCTTTTTTGTCTGTAAAATGGAGCTAATTTTGCACTTTAGCAGCCCACAAAATATATTCGGTACTGCAATTTTAGCTTGGCTTCATCTTAGATATATAACCTTGAATCAAACTTTGATTGTCCTCAGTTTTGTGTGCTTTTGCTGAAAGACAAAGATGATATGTGACGTATATTTAATCCTACAGCTGCCACAACCTGCTGTAGCATAATTATAATAGTGTATTTAACATACTTATAGCCATGTCTTGCTGTCATGGATGTATTTTTCTCATACACACACAGGCACATGTTTTTTCTGCGTCTTTTGTGCCTCTCTGCGATAGAATACAGAGATTATTGTATAGTCATTTGCCTTTTTTCTGTTTGCAAGTTTGATGACATGTTTGATTGTGTTTGTTTGCATTCCCAGCCCTGAAGCTGTGTCTAAATGTGTGTGTTTGTGCGAGTGGGTTTGTTTGGGAGGCAGGAATGCGCTCTGTTGTTTATTGAGCCAGTGCTGAGGGGTGCATTTTTGGCCAGGCTCCAGCAAGGTCAGTAGCTGGCCGGGTCAATCACGGGTCATTACCGGCCCATTATCGGGTCAGGTCCGGGTCAGAAAGAGCCCTGCATTCAGGGTGAAAGAGTGTACATGGCTGTTCTCTCTTTAACCTCCCTCCATTCTCCTCTAATCCCCTGCTTTGTCATGTTGCTTTCCCCTGTGTCTCCTCTATAATCTCATTTAAGAGGCCCTGCTCACTTATGTAACATTGGGAGAAGTGAACTGGCCTGATCTAACAAGGGCCAGCGATGGTGTTTAATGAACTTTAATGATCTCTCTTTGTCTTTTCTTCCCTGCACCGCCACTGTGCTGTGTTTAGTTACTGGATCTCTTCACTCAGTGGGACTGGTCCACGTATCTGGCTGACTACGGCCGACCTACTTGCAAGTACCTGCGAGTCAATCCTCACACGGCTCTGGCCCTCCTAGAGAAGTGAGTCTCACACTGGTCTCTTGCTCTACTCCTCACTCATCAAACCACATGCTCTTATGTTAAGACATTAAATCAGATGCAAAAAATTTTTTTCCCTCTCATATTTCATCCTATGTTACTTATGAGCAGGATTTCTCGGTCGTAAGTACTCTGCATTTGGTGTTTTATGTGATGAGAGTGCCCTTTACATAGTTGATTTTCATGAAATGTCCAGGTAGTATTTCACCCTGAAAAAGAATTAAAATCAATACTTTACATGTCAAAAACAGGGCTACATGTATTTGTGTGTATTCAAATATAGATATAAATATACAGTACACACATATATTATGAAAACAAACATTTATTTTGGTTTCAGTGAATCGATTTGACAGCCCCAGTAGAACATGAACCCTTTTTAGTATTGACATTTTCATGACCTAGATTTCTAATATTATAACTAAAAAAAAAAGTTCTATCCAGATACAGTGATCTAATCTAATTTGTCAATATAATATAAAATATTAAAACCATATTTAGTATATACTACAATATTAAGTACAAAAATAATGATAATCTAACAATACTGGCAATTACAATGTACTTTAATAATGTACTTTACATTTATACTTTTTCAGTATATATTAATGATAAAATTTATCAGTCATTATGTTTGTGTGTAACACATTACATAAAAACACACACATTATTAAAATATTATATTAATTACATCTCTGTTTTTCTGTATTTTTGAGTAAAATAAGACCTGGACCTTTCTTAATGATCTTTTTTTTAATATCCATTCACATTTTCAGTTTATGCTATGTTTGTTAAGGTTTGGATCACATAACTTTTACTTTACATTATACAAGTGTGAGTGTTAATGTCACTGTTTTGCATGTCATCATTAAAACTTCTTGTGTGTTTGCAGGATGCATGCATTTCTCAGTGTTGTTTATGTGTGTATTTACTTGAATTGTAACTTCAATCACAGCTTTTTTCTGTCACTCTCTTTTTCTTTCCCTCCCTTCTTCCCTTCTTTGGCTGTCCTCTTGTATCTGTGATATAAAGCAGCAGTGGATTGGCATTACACAACCACACACACACACACCAGCACACCCGCCTGATCCCATTTGAGCTGTGCTTACCTCAGCCTTACCCTCTTGCCCCTCTGTCTCGCTGAAAGTGATCTGTATTATTTAGCCTGGCGAGGGTGAGCACACCACTGAACACGAATACGGTGTGTCTGGAATCAGAGCACAACTGGCTCGTTGAGCAGAAAAGCTTTCCTTTATTGGAGTGTACTTGAAAAGGCAAGGCTTTTTAGTTGCTTAGAGGGGGAAATGAAGATTAAATTTAAGAATATGAGTTTTAGTTTGCTTTAAAAAACTTAATCCAGTAAAATCTTGATTGTTTTTAAGAGGAGTAAGCATCCAAAATGAGGAAATGGACCAGCAGTGATGTGGTTGTGTCACCTCATTGCAGGGATATCCATTATTTCACTAGTACTTACTGAATATATTATTTTCTAACAATAAGAACAAGAAAAATGTAGAATAAGATAGCACCAAATTTATGACAGTCATAGTAAGAATTTGCAGTTGTATGTACATGTTGCCAGGGATGTAAAAAAGCACTTTAACTTGAAAGTGATGGACACAGAATGTGGTTTTGTAAATGCTTAATTAAAATGCAGTTTAATTTTTTGATAATTTTGTTTTTGATTGATCAATTTTGTTTTTACTACTTTTATTATTTTTAATATGAAAATCAATAAGTTCTGAGTGTCAATGTATTTGTCACTTTCAGAAGTGACTACATTGCATGAATACACCGATAACTGCTTGCTTTGTTGTACTTTTAAGTGGCACTCCTAGTTCCTCAGAGCTTCTATACACATTGGGCCAGTGTCCTCATCTACACAAGGTAGAAGAAATTACGGGTTCACTTACAGTGAGAATAAACATTGTTTGTGCCAACCACAGTATGTTTTGTGCAGTGAATTATCGCCAACCAAGAGCATTAAACCATCAAAATTCAAGAAACATTTTAAACCCAAACACTCAAACTATAAAGACAGGTCTGTGCCGTGTTAATAATTTTAGTTTACAGTAAACAACTTTACTTGTGTTGGGTCAGTAGCTAATCTCCAATGTAAAATCCTTGCCTGAAGCAGAAGCAGTTGAGCGTCACTTCTTTAAAACTCCTGTCCGCCTCAATCTCCGTCCTTGTTTGTTGAACTCCAGAAACGAGTTGAAAACTCTTCTGCTCAACAAAGCAAAAATTCCGCACTGGGTGGTGGTGTTTCTTATCACCATGGTAATCACATTCTCTCTGTAGTAAAGCATCGGTGGCGATGGCTATCTTGCCTAATACTTCTAGCGAATAAGACTCGCAGGATGAGTTGAGAAGTGGAGTGAGTGGATTTGGTCCTGTGGTGATAATGAAATTGCTTCCGTAGCAGATCAGCTCTCTCTTAAACAATATTTGTAACTTGAATTGTGTATACATAAGGCCCATATTCTTTTTTTTTAGTATTGTATGTTTTTTTCTGAAGTTTGTGAATGTTAAATAAATGGTTCCCATTCTACCTACTGCCTGACTCTACATGCATACACTGCCGTTGAAACTTTTTGGATCAGAAAGTTTTTTTTAAATATTTTTTTTATGGAAATTAATTTTTGTATTCAAGAAGGTCATATTAATTTGATCAAAAATGACAGTAAGACAATGATAAATACGATTTAAGAAAGATTTATATTTTAGTTCTGTTCTCTTCAACTTTTTATTTATGTAATAATTCTTAAAAAAATGTATAATAGATTCCACAAAAATATGGAAGAATGTATGTAATAAGGAATGTTTTTCGTGCACTAAATCAGTAAATTATATAAATTTCGGAAGTACTATGTGACACTGAAGACTGGAGTAATGGCTGCTGTAAATTCAGCTTGGCCATCAGACATAAATTACAATTTAAAATGTATTAAAACAAGTAATAATATTTTGCAATATTACTATTTTGTCAATGGTGATCACATAAATGCAGCCTTGGTGATTATAGACTTATTTTAGAATTGTTAAAAAAACATAACACCCTAGGTTTTTGTTGACGTTTAGCTTAAAAGTTTTCAGTTTGAAATGGGCAAGGAAAATACTATTTTCCATAATTTTCAGGATGAAGACTACAGACTATGCAGAATAGAATAATGTTTTTTTCCTTAATGGTGATGGGTCACTTCAGTATTTTGTCAAGCTCCGAGAACTTGGCCAGGATTTGTCTGGTTGCGAATGAGAGGAATGTGCAGGCATCGGCTCAGTGATCTCCAGGCTACTGAGAAGAAGCGTTTGGCACAAGTGGCAGGAAAGTGAGCAGGCTCATTAGAGTCTCCATGCAAGACTGCTACAAGGCTGCTGCATGGAGCGTTTTATTGAGTGACTTTCTTAATCACACAGTGAAACTCTGTGCCCTTCCTCGGGCTCCTTAGTGGTGCAGCACCCTGTGACCGACATGATCATAGGTTAAGTGGCCCTCTTGTTTCATATTCATCTCGGGTCATTTGAATGACGAATTTGGATTAATTAGGCTTTCTCTGATTTCTTCTGATTTACATTTACAAGCATTTAATTCTGAGTATACATGAGTGTCTGAGTGGAAGAAACCAATCCATTTTTCTCCCTGTTTTTGCAATCTAATGATATCTTATACTTCATTCATTGTGTGCAGGATGAAGGACACCAGCCGCAAGAACAACATGTTTGCTCAGTTCCGTAAAAATGAACGGGACAAGCAGAAGCTCATAGACACCGTTGTCAAACAGCTGAGAAATCTCATCGCCACCAACCAGGCCTAAGAAAGTCATCGTCCCAATGAGCTGCCGCCAGTCTGCATGGACTGCGCTTGCACACCTCCATTAGTTGGACGTATTCCCACACAGACACTTGCACTAACATGCACATATAAACGCACCTCTCTGAAAGGTGCACCTGCTTAACCATCCTGTGCCTGTGTGATATGGTATCCATGTCTTCCTATGTGACTACCTAAACACATTAAGGACACCAAATCCCATTTTGCTCTTTAAAACAGGTTTTGGTTGCCTTTTATTGTCTTGAACGTCTTACAAAAGGACTGTTTTCCTGTCACACAATTTGAATTGCCTTTACATTAGTTCTAAAGTATTATTTATCTCATTTATGAATTTGACAACTATATTTACACTGTAATGTGGATATTACTTCAATTGCTGCAAAGTTAAAGGAAATTGTAACACTAACTAGAATTGAATATTGCTGTCGTAATTTCTAACAGATCAAATTTAAAGGGATAGTTCACCTAAAACTGATTATTTACTCACTCTCCCTTCATTCCAAACCCTTCTGTGGAACACAAAAGGTGATATTATTGTATTAATTTTGTTCATACATTTGAAGTCAATGATAGCCAAAACTGTTTGATTGCCAAAAAATATTTTATTTTGTGTTCTACAGAAGAAAACGTCATATAAGTTTGGAGCAACATGTGAATAAATGATGACAGAATTGTAATTTTGGATGAATTGTCCCTTTAAGATGCATAAGAATATAAATTAAAATTCTCACACATGGGTCAAGGGTTCATTTGAGTGCTGGGTATAATGAGGGAAGTTCTCAATACAGGGAATCTAGTTACTGCCCTTGATAAATCTTTAATGTGTAGTAATTGTATACTAGACATACTTCTTTAGTACTTCTTTACAGCTTTAGTCTGTTACAGCCAAGACATAGATTATAGCTTAATACCGTAAAGAACAACAGCTGTGTGGCAGTTTTGGAGAGGATTCGTTACCTATTATCATGAAAATGGCCAGGTTAAGATTAAAGTTTGGTGTTTTTTGACTAGACTTCAAATATGCAGAATAGAGGCTTTTGTCTCTTGTATTCATTAATTGCAAATATATTAGCCAGCATTTAACGCCAAAACTGACTGAAGAGAGTGTTATATGGTAGGGGAACATACTAGAGCAGGCTAATGTCAGCACATTTACTCAGTCACACCGCTGTACATTAAAACCTAATATAAATTGCTTTTAGTATTTAAACAGTGTCGTCTTCCCATAACTTTGATATTTTCTCTGATAGGAATAAGGGTGCAATATTACGTATTTCTTTTCAAATTGACGTGAGAGTTTTAGATAGCAGAGATTGTTGTGTTTAAAGGGAGTTTGCTTTTTCTTTCATTTCTGTTTTCACTGGCACAAAAGATGTGCGTTTGAAGTCTGTCCCTTACAATGGATGCAAAACCATTAAACTATAAAGGGAATTCTTCATTTTTAGGGATAGAATGAGCGCCATGTCAAATTATTTTGAGCTGTCTTCTGGATTCAGCTCTTTCTGTCTGTGCCTTGAATTTTTTCCATGCCTGGAGTTGATTGTGTGTGTTTTTTTCCCCTGCATGACCAGGGCATGGACATGTGCTGGTGTGTGAAAGCGAGCGTGCATGAGAACATTCAGCTTTAGCAGACAGCTCTGATTGTAGAGAACAGTACTGACTCCAGAGAGATGCACTGTACAGATTGTTATATTAAACCACTAATGAATATTACAATACTAATAAATTCAGCAAATGCAAACAAGTAAGTAATAAATCAAGAATGTGTATTTTTATTTTGCAATCTGAATTGTGATTTTAACTTGGTATTTTAAAGGGTATATACCATTACAGTATCAATACTTTATTTTTTTTATTTTTATTTTTATTTTTAATTTAAGTTTAGTGTGATTTCTGTTTAGCTTTAATTTACACCTGTTTCAATTGTAGTGATTTTATTACTTTAACTTTATTCCATTTTTTTTTGCCAAGGTAGAATTTCATTTGATATTTAATTGTATTTCAGCTTTATTTCAATTAACAATTAAAAAAAAATTGAAGTTCATAATAACACTTATCCGGATGTGCACTAACCACAGGTCAGTGGCTCTGATAGCCTCAAAATGTTTATATGAAAGCAGTGCAGTGGAGCATTATGGTGGTCCATGACTTTTTGACGAGACCTCAGATGACCTAGAACTGCTTGATGTACACAAATCTTCCCTCTTTCCTTTCCTCCCACTCTATCTTACTCCATCTTCCGCCTTTTCATTGTGGCACAAAACCTGCCTTATCCAATTTTGTGCGATCACTGTCCCATCATGCAGCGAGAGATGCCCCCTGCCACCACCATTTATGTCTGTGTGTGGAGAACGTTACTGAACTGTGACCACACCACAAACACATTTTCCTTCATCCTCTCAGACGAGACACCGTGGCCCTCCGGGTCTGTTGATCTCCCACATGTTTTGAGCGAGTCGGGCAAAACAAATCTTTTGGGGCTCACTTGAGCGCGACAAGCTTTTTGTTGGGGTTCAGGAACCGAGCAGTGCCAGCTTATAACCGGATGATGAATCCTGCCTCCTACTGCCCATCTCATCGCCCCGGGACCGATGGCGGAGTTCGGAAGTTCTGGCAGTTACGGCCCTGTTGAGCCAAATGTAAAACTGAAGATTAATTGTTTGTTCTTACGGCCCGAGATAAAGGACTTGCTTGAATGATTTATACTTTTCTCATATAACCCATGGTGAGGGAATTTGGTGATGCAGTCCTCTTGGAAAGTTTTCTGTGACAATTCAATAGGCGGTAATTTTATGCTGGTCATCCACGGATAACGGTGACTTCACATCCAGTGTGAGTTCAAGAAAACTTGAAGTCACATTCGTTCTCATTGATTCGGTTATTTAACCCTTTTCAAGCTAAGGGCTGCTCAAAAGATAGAAAAAGAGTGGGGACCTCTATGTTTTATAAAGCGGAGTATCGCATAATAAGCCTGAGCTAGAATACCATACATATGGTACAAAAATACTGTACATACTTCCAAGGATAGTAAAAACTTTTTTTCCTTTTTTTTTCCAACAGGCACATTAACTTCATCAGTGTAAAGACTTTTACATTGTTGCATATACCCTAACAGCAATGTTCGATTAAAGATTTGAGCGTTTTGTGCGTGTTAGAGAGATGGAAAAAGATGACCGAGAAGATGTGATCAAGATCAGGCTTCACATTTGCATGTTGTTTTTAGCAGAACAAAAAGATTGTCCTGTGTCCTCAAATGGGCAATTACAAAGAAGAAGAAGATGGATGATCTGCCAGAAACAGATGTATCTCTTGCTTCAACAGATGTCATGATCTCCCGGGTAGTGCTACAAAAACACATCAGGATGAAACAGATCATGTATTTTACAAGACACTATAAAATGTCTTCATTGTAGATCATTCTCTACTGCAGACACATTTAGGGAATAATTAAGGAAATTTAATTATTCATTATTACAAATAGTTTTTTATATCATATTTTTTATTTTCTGTAAGTACTGGGAGATACCAATGAACTACATGTGTTTAATAATTATGTCATGCAACTGCTTAATTCCGTGTTAGCGCTATATAACTATCATATGCAGACAGATTTATTATTATTTTTGCTTATTTTTTAAAAGTTGCACATAATTCTAATGTTGTTTTCCACATACATAAAATTGGTCAGCAATTTTAGTAAATTACTAAAAAAACATTGTCAGGACGTATTAAGAGATCCAGTAGATTGTGTAGGAATATCATCCTACTTGTGTCTATTAGGTGTACAAACATTTCTTCAGGCAGACCTGAAGTTTTGCCTTAGAATATGGTTGTTAAAGCAACCCAAAGGTGCATTGTAATTCAGCATTTTTGATATCTGATAATGAGTTCACTTTAGAAATATTTGTTTAACTAAATCTCTCATTAGGAAAGATATGAAATGTTTTAAGTAAAATTGGTCTTGTTTTATGTGTCCGGAGCAGCAGAGGTCAGGTGAGGTCACTACTGTCTCATACTGTCTCGATATCCAGAGAGACAACATACTGTAGCGTGCAGGGGAGCATAGAATAAACATTTGCCCAGAAAAGAAAAGAAGAAAAAAAGACATGGAATAGATAAAAGCAGTTTGACAGCGATGGCGAGGACTGATAGCATGCCACCCACTGATCTTTGTCTCTTACGGAAGAGAGTTAAAAATAACCTGCATGTTTATATGCCTTTATGTAAGTTATTGTTAAAATCTGTGCGCGTGTTTGCAAATGGGTCAGATGAAAACGCTGAAGAGGGAAGAACAGTGCCTTGATGTTTGCATAGTGTCTGCCACGGATTCATATCTGACTGATTATGGAAATATAGTGATCTGTGAACTAATCTCAGTCTGTTTCTTTTTCTCTATGCCGCAGTTTATCTGTTCAGTACCAGGACAGTGACCAATAATCACTTGGCAAACTGATCTAAGCTGTATTTGATGTTGACAGCATACTTGTTTTTGCACTGAGATGGCTGAACCACAGTGTAAAAATAAAACTGATTATTAAAATGATCATGTGTAGTACGTCTACAATGTGTCAAATAAGCACCTTAACTTTAATTAGGGAAACGTAAGTGGTTTATGTACGTCAAATCCTATTGTTGCCTTTTAAAATGTAACAAAAGATTTCTATTAATTATCATTTTTTTTAAATCAATAGTTTCCACTTATAAGAAATGATAACAAGAAATGTTTAAATCTGAGATCTGAATTTTTAAATTCTGAAAGTTCTGCATTTCCATAACAGTAGTATATGCAACAATAAACTGAATTAATGGTTTTCTATATGAATATTGTAATTTAAATTTCAATAATATTTAACAATTTTACTGTTTGATCAAATAAATACACCCTTGGTAAGTACAAGATTCTTATTTCAAAAACATTTTTAAAAAATCTTACACCAAACTTTTGAACAGTATTGAATATAAACCTTGTTTTTCATATTTTTCAGCACTTTGTTGTTCTATTTTAAATTGTAAAATATTTTAGAAGCAGAAATAGTTTTCCCTGTCATTTCTTTTATTTTAATTGAGGTGGATATCTTAACTCGTCTAATTTGTATATCTGATTTCCTGTACATCAGCATCAAGATTCAGAGTCAACCCAAACGCTAAAGGAGAGAGAACCGACAAAGGTTGTGAGTGAAAGTGAAGCGAGAGTGTGGGAGAAGATGGAGTGATAGGGGAAGAGAGGAGAGACAGCAAGCGCACGTTCTCCTCTCCTCCAATGAAGATGGATGTTAGCCCACCCTCCTGCTCTCAGTGCTGCTGGGAGGTTATTGATGGGCTCCCGGAGTCAAAGGTTACAGAAACAAAACTCTGGCTTCCTCTGTGCGCTCTCTGTGTGTCCTCCCCTTCAGTCAAGGTGTTTGGGAGGGATTCTGGGAGGGGCTCGGGTTTAATTTGGACACTGACAGCGACACACACCCCTGTTCCTACACAGGCCTGAAGGGGCCCATCTATCATTGCTGTGAAGGGTTTGTGTGTGTGTGGGATTGGCGATTTATTGTTACATGGACATGCTAATAGCACTGACCCCCACAAAGACAGTGGGTAGTGGGGGTTATCATTGAGCCATCCATCTCCATCCACCTAACCACTTAATCACTCTGCGTTTTCCTCTTAGTTAACACACTTTGTGTGGAAAATCTACAATATGACCATAAATAATATACTTTGTCTACTTTGAATGGCTGTAGCACCAATTTACTGACTAAACCAATTCGATTCTGAGAATCAAAAGTCTACAATTACTTTGAAGGCTGTGTTATCCGACATATGGCAAGCACTCTAGGCATCAAGATGCTTGCGCTTTTCATTTTTGCAATGTCATGCCTCTGTATTTTGTTGAGTAATGCTCATTTCCTTCAAAAACATCTCTTGTCATGTTTAACAGTTGTTTTCCTACACGTTTGACTTTTAGGGCAAAAAGCAGGGGGTAAATGAGGAACCTGTTTCTGACTATAATAAAAATGCACTGGGAAACCTAAACCACATATTATCCATTACAGCTGATGCTAGAGACAAAGAACCTGGCATTTTGATTCTTCCCTCTTTTAGACTAAATTGGTTAGACAAAATTGGATTGAATGACTGCTTTGGAATGTAGTTGCTAGGAATTTAGGTTAGATTAGATTTGGACTCCCTTGGTTGTCAGATTCTTTTGGGTCCTGTTACTGTCCAAATGCTGATATCACTATTTTAGATGCTTGACCTGAAATCAAAACCTCTGCTCCTCAAGAAAAAAAAAAAAATGCAATTTAGGGTTTCAACAGCAATTTCGATTCAGAGATTTCATGGCAAAGCTGAAGGGTATGTCAAAAAAGGGCTAATTTTTTCCTCCTTAAACTGCTATTTATACCAAAATTACTCACAGAATCCTAAAAAAGAGTTTTCAATACTGATCATAATAAAACGTGTCTAAATGCTCAGTTTTTTTTTTGCCATCACAGGAATACATTACATTTTAAACTACAGTAACTGTGCATTAAACTGTTAAGATAAGACATAATGCACGGTTTTAGTGCCTTTTTTATCTCAAGTCTTCTCTGGAGGTCCAGCATAGCCAGTGTTGACAAATGCTTTCAATTGAGAGTAGCTAAAACTAGTAGCCAAATGTCACTAGATGATATCATAATGGCAAATTCACTGATCTATATGAAGATGTATATAGATTGGGCAAGATGAGCGCTTAGATCAGATTTGTGCAGGAAATTGCTATATTTGTTCCTAAACTTTTGAAAAAAATCTAGGTACAAAATTGCTAAATTGGCAACGCTGTAGCTCCAGCACACTTAATTGGAAGTTTCTAGAAAGTGTGAAGATTAGCTCGGGTTCAGGTGTGTTAGAGCTAATAGAGAAGGTCTGGGAGATATACAGATGATTGCTTTCAATAGCATAATTGTTCTCTCTGGTTCCACAATATGGCCTCCGTTGGTGTAAACACTGTTTGAATCGACTTGCCCAAATAGGACATGTTTCTGGATCAGCATCGTTGTTGATCCTGGAACATTACTGCTGCAACATTTCTCACTGATTTTCAGAGGGACATTCGGTTTAGTGTTGTGCGTCTAAAAATAGGTGTGAGATATTGAGTCACTGCGTTGTTTGTCTTCTGAGACATTGACTCTTCTGTGAAATTGTGCTCTCCATATGTTTGCCCACTTTAGAGTCACTCAGAGTCAGTTACGGTCTTTCGGTTTCACTCACAGATGTTTGTGAGGCAGGTGATTTGACAGAAACAAAGCAAGAGCATATGCTGGCTAAATTAAGAAAAGCAAACAATGACCAAACATGTTTCCAACATATTGTGTTCTGACATCCTGACAGTATTAAATATTTACTTGTGTCGTTATTCAGCTATTTGTTATTATTTTATTTATTTATTTATTTTCTTTTATTATTGGAGTTTTAATAATTCATAATTTCTATAATACTAATTTGAGAAGGATTTTAAGTCATTTGTTCCTGTCTTAGATATCCTTTTACTTAAACTCACATTCTTAGGGGATTCACAAGAATATAGTCATTTGTCCCTCATCTGTTTCTTATCTTCTCCATCTGTTTTGAGGTACAGGAATATGTCTGTCAATGAGTAGGAGGTCACAAATGTTCTTGCTTTCCCAAAGTGAGGAGGTGTGTAGAAGTTCGAGATTTTGCCACATAGTTATTCATAATTTGCTAATACCAGTGCATAATTCTCATTTAACAGGAAGCAAGCTCATACACGTGCATTCAGAGGAACAGACCTAAAAACAATCCAGAGCAGGGTTTTCCCTGCGAGAAAACGTTCTAATACAAATCATATCACACTTTGCTGATGTTTTTATAGGTAAATTATAAACAATAGAATTTAGATAAAGTTCTCAAGGTAAAGTTTTCAGGTTTAACAGGTTGTGGATTGTTCTGTAGTTATACAATGTAATGTATTACTTGTTGAAACAGCCAGCTGCTGGTAATCAATAGCCTAACGATTTTCAATAGCAACTTTAGGTCTGTTTATCCTGCTTAAATTACCTGATATTTGATTTTTTACTCATTTTCTTTATGAAAATGAATCTGCAACTATTGTAACCAACATGAGAAACCTTTTTGTTGTTGTTATTAATCAGTTCACTTTTTCCTTCAATTTTAAATTTCATTGATTTGTTTGTAAATTAACTTATTTAATTTACTCTCCCAGAAAATCGCTGTAAAATTGTATTATTGGTTAACTTTCTTATCTTATCACGTGAACAATGGTAAATATTTTAATGTTGAAGTGCATGGAAACAAATAAACACTATGCATTACCATATAATTACAGCGACAAACCGTAAAAAGAGATTACCAGAAATGACACAAAACGTATGTGTTTATGATATGTTTTGTTTATTCTATGTACATTAGGATGTTTTATGTTGCATTTTCTTTTATTTAGTTGATATGTATTCCATAATTTTAGCATTGTGTTTGTTTCTCTGATGCTGTTTTGTTGTTCTGTGTATGACTCTATGCACATCTTCCGTATATATTTGGACATGTTTTATGAACTTTTGGTTTTATAGTATGCCCCCTGTGTTATTGTGATGGTTATCCATATTTAAAGGTAAAATCAGATTTGTTTTTAAGTTCAAGTAGCTTGGAATGATATCATTATATCCCTTAAATATACAGTTATAAGTTGTAAAACAGGCAGGACTATAACATCTTGTAATACTGTAAATTTCTGCTAAACATAGCTGCCAGTTGTTTGCCGTAAATTTCTCTTTCTCATGTATGCGTATGACACATTCACCTATTTTCATTTGTCTCTTCCACCTCATTTGACCTTGTCTTTTCCATTCTTTCCAGTAAATCATTGCAGATACTCTTGGGTTTTCTGCTTCTGCCTGGAAAATCCCAGAAGCTGGCAAAGAGTAAAGTGTACCTGACTTCCTGCCACACTGGATTCTAAACTGAAAATAATGCCATGATGTTTTTTTGTTTGTTTTTTAGATTTGATTTCAGATAAAAGACAAAATAAAAACAATACATTGGGCAAAAACCTACTGCCAGTTTTCACCCTGACCCCACATTCTCTTTTTGACAATATTTTACATATTTAAACCACTTTCCCTATTTCCATTAGAGCCATCTTCAGATCCAACACCAGGCTTAAAATGTACACAAGATGTTTTTAGGTATGTTAAATTTTAGGTACTCCCAAAGCAAACTACCAAACAAGCTAGCCTCAAATGATACATTTACATTCAGATATTCCTTTTAGGAGGCAAAGAACAAAGAAATTCAATATTTCCAAAACAGGCTCAGGGTGACAAGAGGACATGAGAAACAACTTGACAGTGTTAATGTGAAACACACTTTCTGCATCTTGTTGAATCGACCCCAGATGGACCTAGAGGCAACCTTGGTTATGAGTTAGTGTGGGGCACACATGTCCTTTTGAACTGTGCTCGTGACTTGAGATGCTGCGTTTGTGTTACAAACATGTTCCAGTAGTTTTTATGCCCAGTGAGTTTTGGTTTCAATATATTTACATTACAATATACAATTCTGGGTCCACGTGTCTTCAGATCTGGCTTTTGTGACTATAGTGTTTATTCGTTGACATCAGGAAAAATAAGTCATTAACCTCTTTACGGGGTTCGCTGATTCATTGTGACAGGTGCTGCACAGCTACACATGAAGGATCTGTAAAGCCGCGTAAACTGGACGTTTGTGACCGATTTTACTTCAGAGAGAAACAGAATATTGGAAATATACAGGAAATATTGATATAAAATAGCAATGTGAGCTAACAAAATAAATATACACTGCTCAAAAAAATAAAGGAAACACTAAAATAACACATCCTAGATCTGAATGAATGAAATATTCTCATTAAATACTTTGTTCTTTACATAGTTGAATGTGCTGACAACAAAATCACACAAAAATTATCAATGGAAAT
>JAUMHE010000306.1:1901092-1952696 GCA_032359235.1 Enteromius mattozi
TCGGAATATCGGATTTTAAAACCAACAAATATTTGTATCGGTATCGGCCTTCAAAATCCTTTATCGGTCGGGCTCTACCCCTGAGCCATGTTTTCACCCATACACCTGTGTTTCAACACTACTGAGAAGTGTAAATCTTTTAAAAGTATGTAGGATGCATGTAAATGTGTATCTGGGGTGAATGTGTATCAGAATTTAGAAGTATCTGCTGATATTGGATATGTTGGCCCGATATGGATTTTTTTTCCCTGCCTGTTTTATTATTTAGACTACCTTTGCCATAATTTAGCAAAATTTACCCCTTTAAGAGCACCTTTGTTTTACTAGGGCTTTATAATACTGGCTATTTATAGGCTGTCACAGATTAGTTACATAATAGTTATAAAATTCCAATATCAATGTATCTCTACTGTATTATTTTGAGAAAAAAATTGTACTTGCATGAAAAAAAAAAATCACAATTACAACAAGCTGCAATTATGAGAAATCAAAATGTTGACTGTTGCATATACAAGACTTTTTTTTGTTACAGTAAAGTGAGATTTTCATTCAGTTATTACGAGAAGACAATTTTTAATTATGAGAAATAAAGTAGCAATTGTTACAAGAGTTTTTTTATTTTTAATAGCAAATTTATTTGTAATAATTTTGAGAACTGTCGTATATTATATATTAATTGGCCAATATTTATTGTTTCTGCATATTTAAACTACTTTTGCCACCATCTAGCTCAAATAAAAGGTAATGCTTTAAAATAATTAATCACATCCAAAATTAATGTTTTTGTTTATATATGTATGTATGCTGTGTATATTTATTATGTATCTATAAATACACGCACATGCATGTATATATTTCAGGAATATATATACATAATAAATTTACACATATATTATGCAAACAAAAACCTTTAATTTTGCATACAAACTTTGTTTAATGAAGTGCAGCTCTACTCCAGTTACATTCTCTGTAGGTGTGTAAGACACAGTATTTGAACGTAGCCATATCACAACACAAATATAAACTAAGGCTGACTAAGAAGGCTTGCGTTGGAAGCTATGAGCCTGTGACATCATGAATGACGAGAATTCAGTGAAGGTCGGAACAGACGGGAACACTGTGTGTGTGTGTGTACATTTGACAGTCTCTGTAAGTGAGGTCAGGACAGTGTGCCTGCTATTACAGCGATGTTTCTCTCTCACTCATATTCTCTTTATATACACACAGAGACAGAGAACAGCATAATTTATCGCAAACAGACTCCAGGGACTCATAGTAAAGAGGTAAAGAAGTCTGCTGATAGTCCTGGCACACTTGACACATAAGCAAGTCTGTTTACGTCAGTGCTGTGATGGTCTAGTCTACCGATCCAAACCAGTCACCAAGTAACCTCAGGTTACTTCTGTTTAACATCTGTCAAATCTTATTACAGATAAAAAAATCCAAAAAATAATGTTTTTGCATTTCCATTTCTAACTTGCTCAGGGATTCAGATGCTTTTTGGAGAAGTGAATTTAGTAAAATATTTAAGTGATGATTTAGAAAAAGTTACTGACTTTGTTAACATAAAAATGGAAGGCAATTTCCTCTATAGAATACGAAATGTTTAGAATAGAAAATAAATGCATAATTATTAGACAACAGCAAGAAGTTGCAGTTTTGAGAAATAAAGTTGCAATAATGAGGGACAAAATCAGCATTCATTATGACAAATTGAGGCACACTTGCAAGAATTGAAGTTGCCATTACAAGGAGCAAAGTTGCAGTTATGAAAAATAAATGCAAGAATTAATTTTGCAATAATGAGGGACAAAGTCACAATTAAGAGAAATAAAGGCGCAATTACAAGAAACTAGAAGCAAAGTCGCAATTGTGAAAAATAAGGTTTCAATTAACAAGTTTTGCAAGTTGCAAATATGGAGCCCCACACATGCAAAAAAATCAAATAAATTGTGGGCACGATTTAATAAAACGTGCACGTGATTGCCATTTCGTTCCCTCAATTTGCTAAATAGTATGCATAATTTGCAAATTTATAAATCGAGGGAACGAAATATTAAATCATGCTCACAATGTAGCCTACTATATTTTTTCTGCATGTAATGCCTCAATATGCAAGTACACGAAAGTCTGTGTTGCAGAAAAAAAAAAGTGATTTTATTTCATTTTATTTCATGCAATTTATTTCTTGCTATTATGAAAAATAAACTCAGAATTGTGAGATGTAAACTTAAAATTAACTTGTATTGTAAAATCTTATTGTTTTTATTACTCTGAGGCGGAACCGTGCTTCCATTACAAAAAAAAGCTGCTTAGGGCTACACTCCCAAAAACTGAAAACGATAAGAATAGGGGTTGCAGAAGGGATCAATAAGCAGAGGAAGAGCCTGGGATGATGGACAGAAACAAAGAGAGGAATGGGAAAGGAGAGCAGCTGCGTCTCGGTGGCCGTAGAGCTGCAGGTGGGACTTCATCAAACAAAAGACACTCAGTCTCAGCGTCTCTGTCTTTTTCGCTCACCCCTGCCTTTTCACTTCTTGGCAATATCGCCGTCCGTTTTCCAGCCATGCAGCAAATGAGTTTGTGCTCAAGCTTGTCTGAGAGAGAGATAGAGAAAGTCTTTTTACCCTTATTTCAATGCTGTCTTTTGATCATGGCGTTGGCGTGACACTGGCTTCAACCGCACAGGAGATTAAGCCAGACGTACACCTGTTCTGGACACACACACACACACACTGACACATACAGGCTACTGTAATTGGCTCAGTGCAGGTTAGTTCAGGTTAGTGTGTTTATGCAACATTAGAGAGGAGTGTCTGCATTGTTCTACCTAGATGCCGTTAACTACTAAACACGGGACACTTTCATAACACATCTGATACGTCTCTTCCTGTCCCAGATCTTGCAGACGGTCGTAATGCTGATTAGCAGCTTGACACCTGACGGGTGAACACAGTATGATAGCAGATCAAAAGACAGGTGAATGGTACATTGAGCTTTTAGCAATGAAAACGGAAAAAGCAATACAGTGATTGTGTAAGTCACCTGTCTCGCTCTCTTTTTCTCCTTTATATTTCTTTTTTTTTATTACTTTTCCCCTGAAGGTGTCTCTTGGCTGGCTTAAAGTGTGAATATACATGTGTTTTCAGTGCCTGTATGTGTTTACATGCTAATGTTTGTGCATGTGTGCACTTTTGTTTGCACTTTGCTGGCTGTGAATGATATAGCACACACACAACCACCCTGCGCTATAGTGTTTCAGGGGCATGAATGAGGTCTTTATGAAAGGGAGTTTCCTCCGGTCAAGCCGATCCACCCTGCTAATATCCTGACATCTGGAATAAACAGACACTCACTTTTCCCCATTCTTCTCATAGGTGTGAAAATAATAACAAATAAAAGAGTCCAAGATAAACAAGTATGAAGAAAAGTATTTTGATATTTTTACTTTATATCCCACAACATAAAGTGAATTTGTGAGACTGAAAATGTTTAACATGCAAGAGGTGTATTTGAGTTATTGTAGAACAATGACCCACTTAAGTTTGCTCAGTCAGTTTGGTCAGGCAACCAGGTGTTGAAGCAACTCTGCTAAATCTTTATGAAGCAAGTCCTTGTTAGCTTGTTGCAATAAAGTGAATGTCCTTAAAGTCAGCGCTCATGTTAAAGGTTATGATTTTGTGGGTTTGTGTGTGTCTGTGTGTGTACTATGGCTATAAATGATTACCATCTTTATATATGTATATAATGTTTTTTGGTTCTTCCAAGAATAGCCATAGTAATATCATGGTAAATATATATATCCAAAACATAGTAGTGCCATGGTATCTCGTCAAAGGAAAAAATGTGGTAATAAAATGATACACTTTAGTACTTTTCTAAAAGGATTGAGGTTGAAGAGAATTGAATTTCTAAGGCTGAGAGTTGGTGGACAGTTGGCGGATTATGAAAATGGATCCGGAAGTGCAATATGAACTGATAAATGAGACATATAAGATATTAACAGATGTATCCATTTGAAAGAGTCTGAAGAAAGCAAGAAAGAGACATATGCATTTATGTCCTTATCTGCACAGGTTTGTAGATATTGGGCAGTCCTGCAGGGATCCTCTAGACTGTAGAGTTCAGCGGTGGTCTGCTCTCTGTGGGGGAAGGGCCCTTACAAAGCCATTTATTTTATTACTCTTCCATTCAGCCCTCAGAGGCTCTGTAATCTGCCATTAAACCATTACTGCAGGAAGAGAGAGAGAGAGAGAGAGAGAGGGAGGGAGAGGGATAGAGACAGAGGTAGGGGTGGGCAGTCACACTCAAGGGGCCTTCCCTGAGGGCCGGGCTTACAGTAAAGCAGCTGGGCATAGACACACATACACACGCTCACTAAAAATGCTCTGTCGTATGCCTGAATACACTTACTACCATTTGTGAATGAGAGCATTTGGTGTAGGACCTCATTATGGAGTTCAAAAGGTTATGACCTTTGACTTTTGACTGGTTTACTGTTTGGTTTCGCGTGCATTTCCGTCTTCACATATTTGCTGAACAAGGATAACAGCATAGTAGTATATCCGGTTTCACATACACTGTCTGTTTGAAAGCCTCGGGGTCAGTTTGACTTTAATTTTAATAATATTTCACTGTTTTGTTATTTTACTTTTGATCTAAAAAAGCAGCCTTGGTGAGGAATTGAATCTTAATGGCCCAAAACTGTTCATTTTGAGAGACCATGACCTTTCTAAAATGTAAGTTGGACGTATAGGATGCAGCTTTAGTTATATGATTTAAACTTCTGCAGCCTTCTAATGTTATTCTGATTGGTCAGCACATAACTGCCCAAATGTAGATGTCAACAATGCTCAGAAACTCAGAAAAGTCTTTGTCCATGTCTGTTTTATTTATTTTTAAGGTTATTGTTTCTTATCCTCACTCCTAAATGTTTTTACATAGAAGACTTAAAGGCACGGCAGCCAAAAAAAAAGGTTAATAAAACCTTGATTATCATTCTAAGTAGACCTCAGGAAAAACACAAAATGATAAAAATGGGAAACTATGAAAGTACGACTTTGGTTACCTGCTGAATATGAATGGTGGGTTGCTTATTATTTTGGAAGAGTGTGTTCCTTTTTTCTCCAGCAGGATCAGCAGTTTCCCCTCCCTTTCCATCCTCTCTGTCTCCCTCTCTTTCTGCTTTCAGATTGTCTGTCATTCTTCATTCAGCCTTGTATTCATTTTGATTCTGCTCTCGCAGCTGACAAGTGTGAAATGAATACAGTATCTGTTCACTCCCTCTGTTCCTCCCTCTCTCTCTTTTCCTCCCTCTCCCTCGCACTCTCAGTCTCTCTCTCCTTTGTGTGTTTTGGAGACTAGATTCTGAAGATTTGGCGAGTTGATTCTCTCTAAGCCTTTTCTTATCTGAGGAAGACATACAAAACTGAGTATCTTTCTTTAAGTCTATTTGCTCTTTCTCTCCTGCTCAGGGGGATAAACTCTGTGTGTGTGAGTCAGAGGATGAAACGCTACTGTACTGGATTGGTGGAGATTTCTGGATTACAGGGTCACGAGGTCAAAATGTCAGAGAGTTAAGACTCATACACAGCCTTTTAGCAGAGTGAAACTGAGGAAAAATTGATATTTTTATTTTCAGTATTGATCCCTTTACGTTTACTGTACATATACGTTGTGTGGCGGTGGCGGGTGCAATTGAACTGATTACAGAAACACAGTCTGTGTCTGGACGCCCACAATTATATGTCAAAACACAGACTCACTCAGAATAGCTGCTGAATCTCCAGCGCTACAGCTAAAGAAATCATAGTTTGGTTATTGATGTAAAATGGCAAGCAGTGCAATTGAGAGTTTGTTGACCGAATCGATTCATTTTAGTGAATCAAAAACATAGAGCTCGACCAGAGTAGAAAAAAATCCAGAAATAAGCTGGTTCTTTTAATGAATAGTTCAAAAAGATGAATTATCAGTTTAAATTAGAGCTGGGCAACAATTAATCGCCATTAGTCGCATTCAAAAATAAAAGTTTTTGTTTATATAACATGTTTATTATGTAAAGACATGCACATACAGTATATATTTTGAAAATATTTACATTTATATATTTATATTCATATAATTTATATTATATATACATATATTTAATATATAAACAACATATTTGTCTGAAATGTATGACGTGTGTGTATTTCTATATACATAATAAACATACACAGTAAACATATATTATGTACACAAAAAAGTATATTTTGAATGCGATTAATCGTTGCCTAGCACTAGTTTCAATTTATACTGACACACACTTTTATTCAAAATGACTTAAATTGTATTCAGTTCATGCATTTCCTGGGAATCGAACCCATGACCTTGGTGTTGATAGTGCCATGGTCTACTGTTTGAGTTACAGGAACAGAATCAGTCTGAAATGCTGCAATGCATGATTTATAACATTAACAGAACGTTTATTAAAATATACTGTACCTAAATGAATCACAACACTTAAATCATACTGAATCTGAAATCTAATTGGAAAAAGGATTTTGATTGCTTTCTTATGTCTGTATACGGCCTGACATTTTTACCAGCTTTTGGGTTATCTAATCTAATAGTATCTATAGTACATGTTTGGAGCTGTGTTAGGTCTCATCTTCATGTGTGGTCAATGTCAGACCCCTCGGTCTCAGGAAAAAGACAAGTATCTGAGTTGTGTGTGTGTGTATGAGAGTGTGTCTCGTTGCTTTGACGCAGCTGGAGTGTCCAGTGAGACTAGCAGAGCTGCTAAATTAGCCCTACCCTGCAGCTGCTCTTATATATAGCCGCACACAAACACACACTCTATCTCTCTCCTGTTTTATTAATAAAAGTGCTCGGATGGATGTTGAAAAGGGCTGAGAAAGACAACTGGGATCACTTTGCGCCTGGTCAAGATGACTAACAAATGCAGTAAAAAAAATCACTGGATGAACACTTCCTATCTTTGCGAACACAGATGTGCCTACACGCACGCATATCCAAACAAAGACGGGCTGTCTTGCGTTTCTTTTCTCTCCGTTTCCTTTTGTCTTTGTCCTGCGTTTATCTTTCGCTATTAAAAGGCTGTGCATCTGTCTCTCTCCTCTCACTCGCTCGCTCACTCCTCACAAGTTCATTGACATTCATTGAACACAGCACAGAGCGCTCAGACCTTCCGGCACTCTGCGCTCAGAGACTGTTTGTGTGTGTGTGTTCATCGCTCTCGCTCTGTGATTAGGATTGTTATTCTGTATCAATAAGTGAATTAAATCACAGTCACGCTTTTCTTCGAGAAAAATAACAGATGGAACCGCTTGATTTGGTGTCAATGTGTTTGAACTGGAAAATGTTTGTGTTTTAATTAGTATTTTTGTCTTGTTTTTCAGTGAAACATCTTTTTACATAATAAGATTATTTACCTAATAAACAAAACTATGCAAGATATTAAGATTTTAAGAGATATTGCATTACATTAACATTTTTTCCAATTGATTTTCCTTGTCTATGCTTTTAAAAAGTTGTTTTAAGTCTTAATATTTTAGCATTTTATCTTCTAAAATTATTATTTTATATCAAAGTCAGAAATTGTATTCATTTGCATGTTATTGGCATTTTTAATATTAATCAGTCCTGCTTGTCAGGTGAATTAAACTTTACTTTTTCTTCTAAAAAAATGGTTTTACTGGAGTACTGTATCAGGTGAATTTAACAATAACTAACTTTTTAGACTTTATTTATCATTGTCTGGATACAACTAAATTTAGACTGGCAGCTCTCATAACAGTAAATATTAAACACATGATTAAAACATACACCTTGAATAACATGAAAACCTTATATAAACATTGCATTTCTGGATTAAAAATTATGTTTTTGTCTGCAAAAAAATGTCAAAAGTTTCAATGTTCAAGGTGTATTTTTGCTATTTTTTGTAATATTTTAGGATATATCTTATGCAATTTAACTTATCAGATGAATGAATCTTGTTTAGAATGTTTCGATATTTTTACTGGAAATCTCTACAAAGATGTGCATTAAAAACAATGTGGAGAAAGTGAGCGGAAAGTGCGTTTAGGGTATTCCCTCAGTCTGATCTCTCTGTTACTTGTCGCTCGTCGTTTACTGAAATCAAAACCGGAAAAACATCCTAAAGTTGCACAAACAAACATTCACACATCGTGTGAGACTGACTATCAAGAAAGGAAAGAAAAACAAGCAATGACTCAGAATAAAAGTGCCCCAGTTATCTAAATCTCACTCTCTCTTCCTCCTGATGAGAATTGAAAGACTTCTTCTCACATATGAGTTTGCCCTACTGCTGCTGCATGCTCATTTCCAGTCTGTAATATATAGACATTGACTTCTCACTGGTTGGAGCGAATGACAAATGAACCCAATAAGCAGAGCGTGATTTGATGTTCAGTATGACCTATAGGCAGACCATAGTCTTGACTAATCAATATCAAGGATTGTATTATTTAAAGGTGATATACAAGCGTGAGAGGGGTGAAAATGTTGTTATTTGGGCCGGTTGGTTCACTTGTTGGACGTTTTTTTTGTATGTGATCTACATGGTTTACAGATTAAAAAATAATTACTGTTTGTCTTTCTTTGTTTTAGCTGTTATTTGCTCTTTATCTCTCTTGCTCTCTGGGGTGCTGGGGAAGGGCTCACTCCCCGCTCTCCTAATCCTCTTTATCCTGTCTGAAACCTACCCCACCTGCCGTTACACATCTGGACACGCACAAACATTATGTGTGTTAAGTTAACATAGTCATACATACTTAAAATACATTTAAGGCGTCAAGCTTATAATATATGCTATTTGTACAGATATACAGACTGCACTTATAAATGATGGATGAACAAAGCTATTTGTACGAAACATGGTTTGTTATGCATCAAGGCTGTCCTATATATACATACAGATTCTACACTGTCATATACAGCTAAGATTTAAAGATATAATGTATACAGTAGTTGGCATATTGTGGGAATTGGGATTCCAAATAGGCAACAAATACATGAAATGTATGAGATAATTATCATAATATGGTGTAATATTCAATCAAATAGTGAGACAGTTGATAAATCAGTCACACTTTAGTGTTTAGATTATATTCAAGATAAATGAAGGCACAGAAATTATAATCAGTTCATCTCCTTATTCAATTATACACACAATTATCGCTTCCTAATTGAGATTTGAACAGCAGTGTGGGTTTCTGTGTGTTATGGGGATGCTAGTGGCTTTTAGATTAAAGACCTGGGCTAGTAATCTGACGGTTAGCAGTTCATGAAGTGTAGAATTATTGGGATCCCCCATCACTAGTGTGCCTTTGAGCGAGGAACTTAACCCTGGGCTGCTCCGAAGGGAAGAATCCCTGCACTAGATGTGCTGTTAGGTAAAAAAATGTCTGCATAAATGACAATAGTAAGCATGATTTTAAGGTACTTGATTCTTTTAGTAGTTACACTACTGTTTTTTTAAATACTTTTTTGAGCAAGAAAGCATTTAGAATGTTACTAAATATTTATATTTCAAATAAATGCTGTTTTATGGAACTTGCTATTCATCAAAGAGTTCTAAAAAACGATTACTGCGTTACTGTTTTTACTGCGATTCCAATTTAATTAATACAGTTTTGGTGGGCATAAATCATTCAAAATCTTATTGACCCCAAACTTTTGAATGGTAATGTATATCTTTCAATGCTGCAATGCTACACTTCTATAGAGTGTATGAATGGATGATGTTTTAACACACAGGATTAAATTACAAAAACCGGTGCAGTGCACAAATATCTGATTGATATTGTCTTATGTATTATTTCCAGTATAGAACACCAAATATATTCTACATTGAACAAATTTTGCCTGTGTTTAAGAGAGTCACCTAAATCAGTATGATGCTTTAAACCTCTTTGTTTAGATGAATTACTAATCAAGCTATAATATATTTCCAGCTTCATGTGGACTGCTTTTCATTGTCTATTGATAATGACTAATTAGCAGATGATTGCATATCTGCTACTGTATAGCAGAGGCAATAGATCATGGCCTTGCAGCACCATTATCACAAGTTCAGTTTCTAACAAACATATACTGCACTGCAAGTCACTTTATAATGCATGTATAAACGAATGTAATTTTTTTTTATGTTACCTTAACAAAAATATCAAGTAATTTATTTTCTTTGCTAACACTTATGTAACTAGACGGGTCACATTTGAACAAATGCTTATCTGCAAGGTCATCTTGTTTGCAAGATGAGCGTTTGTGCTCGTGCCGCAAAAGACAGAGTTTGAGGCAGAAAGCATCACCAGAGCCGAGCAGAAGACACCAACACACACATACTCACGGCGCACGCTCACTCTAACGCAGTGGCGCATGGCTGCCGGGCTATTCTTTGTTTATTAGCATATCTAGATGACAGTGGCATCGCAGAGGCAGCGGTAATTAAGGGCACAACAATGGAAACAGTAATGATGATTGGCATACCATTACATGCCACAGGGAAGGAGGGAGGGAGAGAGGAAAAGAGAAAAAGAGTGCAGTGGGAAAAGACATAAATGAAGAAAGCTTGCTCTTTTAATCTCAGCAGGGCTACTACCTCAGTGTGCATGCGGGTTTGTGCGTGGGTGTGTGCGTGTGTGTTTGCTCTCTTGTTCGCCTGTGTGTAAATATGCGCCAGCTCGTTTACTTTCGCTGGGAAGTCGCTTGTTTTGTTTTCCCCTCCCTGTCACACAAGCACACTGATTTCTTTGAGATGGCTTTTTTAAGAAAGGAGGGGTTTTCTTTCACCCCGTCTCACCTCTCCTAGCTTTTACTGCTTTATAACACTCTATCCTCTAAGTGTCTCATCACATTTCATGCTAAAAGTCTACGTTTGCTCCCTGAGCATTTGTGACTTTTACATTTCACACTAGCACTGTTTTGCACTTAAAGGGAAAGTTTGTGCCGAGGGAAAATTCTCTCATTATGGACTGAAATGTTATTTATAGAATTTACCTTTTTCTAAACCTGTATGACTTTCCTTTTTTCTGTGTAACTCAAACTGAATGCTTTAAGAATATCCTGATTCTAATTTTTCTTTAGTAGTTTTATTCCACAAGAATCCATTAAATTAATCAAACATTGTAAAGACATAATTTTAAAAATGTTTATATTCAGATATTAAAATTTGTATTCATCGAATAATCTTGAAAAAGATATGTATCATTATCCTTAAAAATATTAAGCAGTTGTTTTCAAGAATGGTAATAATAATAAATGTTTCTTTATCACCAAATCACCAAAACAACATGTTAAATTGACTTTCAGGGTCATGTGACACTGGAGATAATGTATTAAAATATAAATAAATACTAATATATATATATATATATATATGTGTGTGTTTGTAAAAGTTTAAATCATAATAATATTTCACAATGTTAAATATTAACATTATTAAAAATTATTCACTCTTATTCCAAGTCATGTGATAGCAATTATGTAAGTACCAGACTGAAATTTAAGTCACTGTTCACAAATAATCTTTCTCTCCAATGAGATTTAACCACTATGGTCGGAGTCACTGAGTCAAACTGAAGAACCAAATTTACCAATTTATATCAGAATTACCTGAACTGGATCAAATGATGAATTGAAAACATCTGACTTAAAAGAAAAAACTGGACATTGTTCTCTTTTGAAGTTATTAATGTGCCAAGGACAGCAATTGTATAACCAAAGTTTAAGTGATTAACATCTTAAATGCCAGTCTGTTTCGTATGATATTAGGATTTAAATATAGCATATAAGTTGTATTGGCTATTTTTATGATGCTTTTATGGTGCTTTTTTTGACCTTTTAGAACCCGGCAGCCCCAATCCTCATTAACTTTCATTATTTTGAAAAGAGAGTGGCAAAGATATTAATCAAAAATTCACCTTTTGTGTTCCACAGAGGAAAAAAGTTGACTAAACAATGACATTTTTGGTTTTAATTGTCCCACAGGGATCAGTAAAGTACCTCTATCTCAGCACCTCTTTGAGGGAGTTTGTGAATGTATGAGAGGTAGACTATGTGTTTTCCGGCACACACGCACATATACACACGCATTAGGCGTGTTTATGTTGGTCTATGAGACGAAACTCTCTTTATATGCACGAAAAGTGTCTCCAGACCCGTCCCATTCTGTTTCTCTTGGCACAGACCTTCCCTCTGCCCTACTCTGAATCACTATCTTTCTTTCTCTCTCACACGCAGTCCTCATCCTGTTTCTGTGTTCTCTAACAAGAGGGACTGTCCTTAATTACCCTCATTGTACAGTGAAATGTATGAGTAGAGGTAGCTATCTTCAAAATCTTCCTCTTAATCATTACTCAGATAACCTTCAGTTCTCCACAAACCAATAGTGAGTATATTTTGGCTTCTCGGAGTTGAATTGAATGAATGTTTTTCTAATTAGTCACTGCACATTCAGTGATAATGGTACAGTGAACATTACTTAAATTATTTAGAACTCTGGTAGTCTGTGAAATCCCGTTAGTTGATAAACGGTGGTGGTTGAAGTTAAACGAACTTTTTACGAATAGTCATTTTGCCAGTAATTTGAATTACAGAGTGAGTCATTTAAGATAATAATGTGTCAAAGATTCCATAACTTTGTCTTGGCATCTGTGAAGAGTCCAAAAGCTTCTGAATCATTGATTCGTTTCAGATGACTGCACAGACGAGGACACAGTGGTTGAATAAACAGCCATTGCAGAGGGGGATCGATAGCAGCCGTCATGGAAAGCTGTGTGTGTGGACATGACAGCCAGGTCCAGACGCAAGAAGAATGAAGGATGAAGAAACAAATACAATAGCCTAGAAAGAACCCTACGCAGACCTGTTATTTACAATGATTTGAACAAATGATTCAAACGCACAAAACCAGGAATTCTAAGTAGTTAGATTATAAGAACATGAGTAAATTTTAGTGCCTCTTACTGCTAATCAGTATTCATTTTAGATCTAATTTTCAGGTTTTTTAGATAGGTTTTTATTAGATGCAGCATAAATGAATTTGATCTGGAGATATAACTTACAAACTTATTCCGGTTAGGGTTAGTTTGTACTATGTTGACATACAAATATGTAGAGAAAGGATAGATAGATATATATTCCATTCATGTTATTAACAACATGAATTGCATTTATCTGACTACACTGGTTGAGCTGTATGTTATTGATTCAGTACTTAACGAATGACTCTAATAAACTGCTTATTTTTTGTGAATCAAACTAAATTCATTCTTTTAAATTGGCTACGCTGGTCACGCTGTAGGTTCTATGGTGGTGTGGCTATGTAGGGAATTCTTTGAAAATGTTTTAGTACAGTCTGCATTACAGGTGCTAGTACTGCTGAATGTCATTCATGCATCCAGTGTCAGTCATGGTTTTGACATGGTATGCAGTCCAATAAACATACTGCTTTTTTGTTTGCATTTTTTATTGATTGTTAAGGTAGTATTTTATTCATAATTTTTAGTATTTTTGATGGTGGCTGTAGTATTTGTACTAGGCACTGTTCTAATTGACACTTTGGTACTATTTGATGCTTTTTATTTTAATCTCAATACCCACCAAATCCATCAACCCAATTATTGAAATCTACCATTACACACACACTCAGACTGCACTAATTTACTAATCCCTTCTCATCACGGTACCATTCTGTTTGTTTAGCATCCTGTGTGTGTGTGTGTGTGTGTGTGTGTGTGTATTCAGTGCAGCTTTAATGAGAATCAGAACAATGCAATCAGATGTATGCCTTACCAGCCATAATTATGAGGAATATGCACAGCAGTGTGGATGATAGGTCTGCTCCCTCTCTCTCCCTCTCTCTCTTGCCAGCGCTCTGTGCTGACAGATGGTTGTGTCAGTCATAATGGGACAAATCCGATCGCTACCGAATGAAAGGCGTCCCTCCAGCAGAGAGAGGGAGAAAGAGAGAGAGAGGGAGAGAGACAGTCGATGTGTCTGTATTGATGTGTTTACTCAGGGTGAAATTGGCATCCATTAGAGAGAGAATTGTGTGTGTGTGTGTCAGTGAGAATACAGGCTCTAAAATGAAGGCTGCATTAATTCATATTCTGTTACACATGCACAGACACTCTTCCTTTTCGTCACGTGTTCACACTGTCTCTTTTTCAAACACACACACACATGCACGGCAGGGTGGACTGCGCAGACAGCTTGGCGATGCCGGGGAAGGTGTGTCTCCAGAGTTCCATTGTTCTAGTCAGAGAGGAATCTATGTGGAAAACCTCCTAGATAAAAAGGGGGTGGGGGATGGGGGGATGAAGGAAGAGAAAGGAGGAAAGAGTGCTTTTGTAGGAAGTGGACTAGCAGTGTCCACAAGCCAGCTTCTTGGGAAGGGGGTGTGAGGTGTAGTGTTTATAAATTCCTGTATTGGATCTAGGCGGATACAATGTAGGGAGCTGTCAAGAATGTTTTCTCTATATGATATGTACAAGGCAATATTCTGTAATGGTTTTCCCAATGGCTTTTACAAGTCTGAGAAAGAGCTTAAAAATGGATAATGGTGTCAGAATCCTCATAAAATAGAGAGAATGCAGAAGAAACAAGAATGAAAAAATACTGCACATTCTTCTGCAGCTGGAATGTTACAGTAAATTATTCATCCCGTCAAGAATCCATTTCTTTGGAGGTCTCTCTTCATTCGTCTCTGTATCTCTTGTCTTTCTCAATTTTTCTATAAGGTTAAAAGTGTCATGGAACACATAGGATTTCTAGCTGCACTGGGACTCAGATCCACCAAGACCCTTTCTTTCCAGCTATCTTCCTCTCTCTCTTCCTCTCTCTGTCTTTTTATGCTTCTCTTTTGGGAGTCCACTAGTCTCTTAAACGATAAAGAAAAAGGTTAAATAATGCATTGCTCTCATGAACTGAAACTGCTAATACCTGATTTTTCTGGTTTATTTTGTAAAACCAGAGCGAACACTTATGATTTTAGTTTACTGGCATTCTGTTTTAAGTTTCATTCAGTGCTTCGATAATAGGAGTTCCTTGGAGGCCACACATCTGAAAAAAAATGTCCAGGCAATGTCTTTTATATTATGTGATTTGCAAGTTTCCAAACATCTTCATTCTGAATGTGAATGAGGCGCTTTTGATTGGCGGTTCTTTAGTCTTAATCTGCTAAGAGGGCTCTCCAGAGGGCTAGAACTGGGGAGGATGGGGTAAGAGAGAAGGCGTTTAGGGTGATGACCAATGCATTAATGAAAACGGTCTGCTGAATGATCCCACTTTTGGCACCATTGGACAACAGCTGGGCCCTTGGAAGGCTCAGACCCAAAAAAGCCCATTTTGGAAACAGGCATTCATACTGGTAGTGTTTGAAAGATAGAGCCTTGAGATCCCTACAGACCATTTGTGAGCAGTAACAGACCAGTCGGCTTGTGGCAACAATCAATTTGTTGCCAAAAAACTAAATATATACTTGAGAAATTTGAATGAATGTCCACATTTGGACTCTTAGTAAATGATGTCACATGATATTAAACAATTCTGGTTAGCAATCTTCTGTGTGGTTTATTTTTTACTTTAATTTTTTAAAGGTCACCATTCTGTTTTCCTTGAAGCAACTTGCTTTGATAACAAGGCTGTATCTCTCTCTGTCTCCACAGCTGCCAGGATCCCTGAAGAGGAAATTGACTGGGGCCGTTGAGAGTTCTGCCTCACTAAACGGGGTCTCTGACACGTCTATGACCCAGGGAGGTGGCAAACGACTATGTCTGGAAGATGTCACCCTGGCCATGGGCCCCAGCTACTCTCAGCCCCCATTCCCTTCTGGGATGGGCAACCAGGGGGGTGTTCTGGAAGCTAATCGACTAAACAGCAACAGCAACAATTTGGGCTCTCCATATTCCGTACCCCCAAATGTTAGTCCTGGATCAACACCAGGCACCGGGGGAGGCTCAGGGGGCCTGACAAGTAACTTCAACCCAAATGGGAGTTCGGTCACTCCTTCAGTGGAACAAGAACTGCAGGAGATTTTGGATGAACTTACAAAGAACCCCGATCCCTCTTTACCAGAGCTTGACATTGAGAAGATCTTAGGAAAAGAAAGTGATGACCAGGCAAGTGCAGCTGGAGGTTTTGTCCACCCAGAAGGTAATGGCACCCCCAAAAGATCTCCACAGAGACAGTCGCACCTGGAGGCCCACCTCACTCAGTCCCCTGGTTTCTCTCAAGCTGGGTCCCCTCAAGTGGGTCCAAGTCCTGCTGGGGCACCATATACCCTACCACATCCTTCCAAACCAGTACCGTCTCCACTCTCAGCATCACCCCTGTCCTCCTCCTCTTCACAAGGGCAAAATCAAGCACGGTCACCCATGCTTTCTGCCGCCCTATCAAGCCGGCCCGGAACCAACTGGCATGAAGTGTCCCGAGCTCAACAGCTTCAGCAGATGGCATCGAATAGTAAGCATCATTCTAACAACAGTGCAGGTCCTCCACCTGCACAGTCGGGGATGTCTGGATTGGGCCAGCAGAGTACTTCTTGGGCTGGTCCCTCTCCACCTTACAGACCAGGGGATAAACTGCCTAACTCATCACCTCATCAGCAGCCCTTCAGTCCAGCAGGAAATATTCAGAGCCCCCAGAGTTCTCTTATTTCTAGCATGGCTCCGGCCCCATCCACCGGACCTTCACCGCCCTACAGGCCAGAAAAGCTAGCCAGCCCTGCAATTGCTCAGCCCCCTTTCAGCCCCCAGAACAGCATTCTGTCTGGAAATGCCCCACCAGGAGTTTCCGGCACTGCAATCCAAGGTTCTCAGGCAAGTTATCTTCCTGGTGTTGCCCCAACATCAAACAACACTCGACTGTCACCTCCTTACCGACCAGATAAACATCCCAGTCCAGCTGGGCAATGCCAACCAGGAACGCAACCTCCCACACAAGGACATCTTTTCAACTCGCAAAATAATCAAGCACCTGCAATGTCTAGTCAGCTGTTCAAGGCCATCACATCCAACCAGCCACCCAGTAGCCTCAAGCTCCTAATGCAGGCGCAGGGAAAACCCTCGCAGCTGCAACTAAACAAGACCACCACAGCTGGTATGGGTCCAGAACCATACTCTTTCAACAACACCAAGCCATTACGACATTTTGACCCTGATCCCTCTGTGGCCAAGCTGGGTCCTCTGGCTGTGGGAGGATACCGCAATGCTAGCATGCAACCCACAACGGCCACCTCAGCCACAGGACATGGGCATCTTCTGCCACAGCGCATGCAAAGGGGGATGCCTGCTGGTGGTATCGTGCCTCACTGCAGAGATGTGAGTACTCTTTCATGCTTGTTAAACTTGTGTGTAAAGTGCCATATAACATATTTTCACAAATAACAATAAGATGATATGGATTTTCATTAAGTTCAAGATTAGTGGTTTCTAATTTGATGTCTAACTTGATGTGTTTAGCCACTTTATCACTTCAAGTGGCACTTTACTTTAAAAGGGTAAGTTTACCCCAAAATAAAAATTCTTTCATTTAATTACTCACCTCCATGCCATTCCAAACCTGCAAGATCTTTGTTCATCTTTGGAACACAAATCAAGATATTTTTGATGAAATCTGGGTGCTTTCTGACCCTTCATTAACAACAAAACTGACTCAGAAAGGTAGTACAGTCCATGTAACTATACTACAGTAAGTAACTTTGCAACTACATGTCAACCAGCAGTCATTAGAGTATTAGTAGACTGTCTGCCTAATATCTTCTAACGCTTAATTTTGATGGGACCACAATATACAACATACTGCAAGTATATGTTAACTTATTCTGCTAACCCTACCCTACTTATAGTTAGTAGAATGTCTAAAGTGGACTTTCAAAATAAAGTGTAGCCAATACATTTTTTTTTCTTTTGCTCAAAATACAATTTTTTTGTTTACAATTTTAAGGACAATTTTATGAGTAATTAATGAGAGAATTTTATTTTCTGGGTGAACTCTCCCTTTAAGTACAGACAATAGATTACTTCTGTAGATGTTTTTTCCTCAGACTGTGATGCATCTGTATTGTCTGTACATAATTCTTGTTTTATAGAGTCGACAGTTGATTTAGCACATTGAAAAAGACAAAGGAATTACATTAGACAGGGCTTCTAGAATTATGCAATTAAAACCCAAATATACAAGAAGAGAGAATTGCATCCCTGGTTTTTCCATCAGCTTCTGGAGCTTTGGGTATGCTCTCATAAAGGGGGAGATTGTTTTTCAAAGATGGAGTGGGCACCCTGTGGTGTGTACCATGGGAGGGGAGGGGAGTGGGTGTTTCGACTCTGATGTGTGTATAAGGGGGGCAGTTAGGAAGCTCCAAAGGTTAATTGAATGGACAGCTGAACAGAGAGTGAAGGAATGTGAGTCTTTGTATGTGATTAGCATTCATGCTAAGAGGCTGAATATGCTTAGCCCATCTCTGTTAATTAGGATAGGGGCAAAAAAATGGTTTTTAGTTGTTTTGATAGTTTATAATGTCTAAAATGTTAATTTCTTGAATCCAAAAAGAGAAGAAAAAAACACATTTTAAGTTATTTGTTTTGTGTAACCTGAGAGAAAACTTGAGTTTTATAAATTTTTTCTTTGCTCTGAAGTGAGAGTGTGTGTGTTTGTTTACACAGTAAAGAGCAAAGGCTTTGTGACTGTGTGTATGTGAGTGTGTTTGTATATCCGTGCTAAAGAGAGAAAGGCAGTGTGTGTAAATGTGTGACTATAGAGTTTCAAAGTACCGCTGTGCATTCTGTCTCCCTGCGTGGCGGTCTGTTTGAAGACAGAGTCCCCCTCTTTCAGCCTAGTAGTCCTCTTTCATCACTCCAATAAAAGATAATGAATTTTAGAGGAGACTGAGACTGAGGAAGAAAGAGAAAAGGGGGCCGGTTTCTTTAGTGTCTTGGCATGCATGGTTGCAAACTAAAGAGGGACTCAAAACTTCTATCCCCAAGTACACACACACACACACACAATCAGAGTTATTCAAAACCACATTTAACAACTCAACTCACAATGATTTAGATTTTTGTCCATCTAATCTTAACATTTGAATTAAACATTATTAGTTAACTGAAGTTGCATTGAGTTTAACTATAAATATATTCAATGCATTTCATTTCATTTGCTTTATATATACAAATACACACAATACAAATTCTATTTAATTAAATATATTTATATTTATCACATACAGTATAGATTTTTATAATTATATAGTGTTTGCATATTATAAAAAATATATCATATTTCATTATATATAACTAAATGAATAAACTTACCCTTTTAATACATAAGTTACCACTAAATAGGAAAGTATTTGTAATTGTTTTGGTAAAATTGTGTGACGTGTCTTATAAAAAAACACACCATGTACGTCTGTTTCCTCACGGAGCATAAACAAAAGTTTGATTGTTATCAAGATTCATGGTTCACAAGAAATATACAGCAACACAGGTATTTTCCCAGCAGGAGTAGCTTTCTCGTAGTCGTTGACTCAAGTGGGGATTCCCTCCTCCTACTGAACACCTCTCTTTCTTCTCTCTGTCATGCTTACAGTTTGTGAAGGAAGTCTATTTGTCTGTGACCTCAGAAGCAGAAGTGAAATAGCCTTTTTTTATTTTTGTAACCTCTCTGACACTCCTCAATTAGGGAAAGTAAGAAAAATCTTCAGAGAGATGAATTTATTGTAAAAAGCCCAAAACCAGGAAGAAGCGAGAAAGAGAGAGGATGGGGACAAGACTTGTTAAACGCTGAGAAAGTAAATTTCTATGTGGGATTTTAGAACAAATACATTTTCTCCTGTTTGTAGTCAGTTCCAGTTACCTAGATATGAAAAATCCTTTTATCCTTTCCTCTACTTGCCTTTTTGACATCGAAGACAAATTCTTTTTTTCACTCTGTCTCTTTGTGCTACATTTCTCTCCCTTTTTGCTGTCTTCTGTGCCTTGGTGTGACATATTGGATAACCCTATAGGTGTGTGTGTGTGTGTGTGTGTGTCTGTGAAAGAGGTTTATTTGCCCTCACAGCAGCAGTGGACACTTGACCACATGTACTGAATATACACACTCTCTCACATGAAACCTCCAGGCAGTAAACATGGCTGATTTGTGTCTGTGGTGTGTGCTAAGCATAGCTGCTTCTGTCCTCCTCTCTCTGTGTTTAAATGGTTGCTGGAGAACCTCAGGTGTGGCTTTGGCTGATTGGTTTATGTGACTAGAGACATTTTTGATGTTACTTCTCTCATGCCTAATTGATGTGTAAATGACTCAATGAATCTGAGGTCAGAAGGAAAGCGTTTGAGTGATGTCAAAGAGCAGTGGAGATGTGGTTGAATGGTGGAGAGAGTTTAATTTATAGGGCTTGAGGAACTGTGCTGCCTCTGCTGTTTATAGTATCAGCTTTGATCTCTCCTAAAAGTTCATGAAATATGGAGTCATTGACACTCGCAATGATTTGCTTTAATCAGAAATATTGATATAAAAAGATTCTATTAAGACTTTTCATATCAAACTACAAAAAGTATGTCACAATATGGAAGTAAAAATCAGTCGCAAACTTCATTAAGTTTTATTAAATTACATTTTTCCAACTTATATTTATAATTTATTGTATTACACCTTTATTTAATTAATTTTAGTTAACGATGACAACACTGATCTCTGCTCAGCCCTGTTGGTATGTATATGTATGTATCACTCTTGTTTGTGTGTTCATGTCCTTCCTTCAAGGCTGAAATGGTGGGGTGGGCGGGGGGGTGGCTATATACATGGGAGAAAATGTTTCATACCAACACCACACACACACATCCACAGCAGTCTTCCCAGCAGGGTGTGGAGAGTCTAACCTTGTTTTGCGCCTCTCTTCTGCTTGGGCACGTTCAATGATTTTAACCATTTTTAAAAGCTCTAAGTGGGTCAGCTGTACATAAATGTGTCTGAGAGAAATGCCGAGACAGACAGACAAAGGGAGGGCAGGTCACTGCTGCCACACATTTCCCCACATGTTATCTATGGGTTTTGTGACTTTGATTTTCTATGCTTTATTCAATTTTTTTTTTACATCAAAGGACCATTTAATATCAATTAGTGAAGGCAAATAGCGATGTTAAGATGTTTGTTTTAAATTTTATTGACATTTCATGCGCAAAACTCCAGACTATGACAAAAATGTGTGGCCACAAATGCAAAGCAATTTAAAATGTTCTTGGGAAATCATTTTGTGTGTCCCATTTGAGATTTAGATGTCATCTGATTAGAGTCCACCTCACTGTTTCCTGTGTGTAACTACAAACTCAGCATGAGCCGTGATGTCCAATTCGCAAACTAATGACTCATCTGTGAACTTTGCTTTTTTATGAGTTGGTCAAAAAGATTCATACAACAGCCTAAACCTTGCTAGTTTGAAAGACACTCAGTGAGTAAATGAGTCCATTTTTTATTTTATTTCATTTCATTTTATTTCAGTTTATTTTATTTTGTGTCAACTACCCTTATGTCGTACAGCTTAGCCCTTCCTGAAGAGTTCATATTAGGGACACAAATGATATCTTGATTTATTGTAATTAAACTGACAAGGAGGTCTTAGACTAAATGCCGCCTCTAATTTTATTCAGTGTGTGTAAGAAAGAAGCCTTGTTGTGTCAGCTTCTGTGCTTTGTACCCGGAGGAGACAGAGAGAAAAGAGAGACAGAGATAGAGAGGACATTCAGCAATCCAAGCCCTCATCAGTATTTTATTAAAGGAACGAGAGGGTTTTGCCTGCTTTCCACACACACAAATGCATATTCCTGCTCTTCGTACTCACATTTCCAGCCGCCAGAAACTACAGACGTACTCTCAGTCAATGTCAAACACATTTACCTATCCTCTCTGATTCTTTGTTTTGTGTGTGTGCGTGCGTGTGTGTTGTTGCTGTTTTAGCAAGAACGGCAACGATTAAACCCATCTGCACCAAATGCTCTCTCTCTGTCTGTTGAAAGGCAGCTCATGTTTAATTCTCTCGTTTTTTCATCTTACTGTGGGGGGAGAGAGGAGGGGACGGATGCTAGAGGAAGAGAGAGAGAAAGGGAGGGAGGAGAGGAGTGTCAGAGCAGAGACACTGAGAGAGTCTGACTCCAGACAGGAGAAAGAGGCAGACATACAGAAAAAGCATAGTGTGTGAGCGACACTGAGAAAGAGAGAGTATGTGAGTTTAGTGAAGGAAGAAGAGAGAGAGGGAGAGGGAGAAAGTGGAGGCGGAAAGGGAGAGACAGACAGGAGGCAGACAGAGTGAGACAGTCTTGGCGACGGAGTTCTGGGAGCTGCTTTACACACACACACACATTCTAAAAGTATCAGAGTGATATACACGGCCTATAAAAAATATCCACCTACACAAGAACTCTGATTGTTTAATATCAATGGACTAGCTCAGATTTATTCAAGACTGAGGCAAAAGCAGCCTCTTGGATGTTCTTATTAGTCATTCACTCCTGTTTAAGATGTGTACAATATGAAGTTATGTCAAGGCAAATCATGTTTATTACATAGTAACTTACATAGTAATGCAATGTCAATCACTAATGAAGACAAGTATTATTACTCTTAGTATAATTTAAATGATCAGATCCTCATTCACAAAGGAGATGTCTCATTCAGTGTCGATTCAAGTTCTGAATTCACATTCAAAATAGTGACATGCGTGTTCTTTCAGTAGTTCAAACCAATTAAATGTTCACGTTTCGTAACCAAATGCTATTGGCTTGTGTTCCAGTTAGTCTTTGAAGGCAAGAAAAGCTAAGCAGTCCAACAGTTTGAACAAGGGAGACATAAAATAAAAATACCAGTGCATAGAAGTGAGAACTGTCCACTTTTTTAAAAGGTTATTTGAAAACCACAAATTAATTCATGATTGACATGCCACTATGCTTCACTCTATATCGTTGTCATGCTGTAAATTCCTGTTTAGTCTATAATTCCTGACTGTTGCTAAACTGCTCTCTTTGTATATTTAACATCAGTTTATACAAATAGGCTACATAACCAGCCACGTGTGTGATGACTTTTGGATTTGGTTAGACGCTGTGTTTGTGTTACAGCGGGTTATATAAATGTCAGATTGAGTCTAACGCGACATGAAGCCATGTGTTGACAGTGATGACTGGCTGTTTGACAGCTCTAGTGTATCTGCTTGCCAGATACAGTACATTTACCTATATGCATGGTGCTTTTTTATATTTGTTCATGTCTTTATGTCAAATCTATGTAACTTTAATATTGGCCATGCTAGCTCTGTTTCATATCAGTGCCTCTGCATGTAGAAATATGAGTCTTTAAAGGAATAGTTCAGCCAAAAATGAAAATTCTGTCATCATTTACTTACCCTCAAGTAGTTGGAACTGTGTATTGAATTGGAAACAATATAGGATGGGACTAGATTTGATTGACTGAATCATTAAAGTGCCCCTATTATGCCATTTTAAGGTTCCAAATATTGTTTTGGGAGTGTCCTTAAATAGGTTTACATGCATTCAAGGTGAAAAAACGCTTTTGTTTTCTCAGAATGTGCATTTAATATTACCTCTCACTTTCCAGCGATTCTCAAACGATTCGTTGGAAGCAGTTCTAAGATTCAGTCTCTCTAAACCCCTCCTTTCCATGAGCCTACTCTGCTCTGATTGGTCAGTTGGCCTGTCTGTTGTGATTGGTCTACTGTGTACAGCGGTCGTCAGTAAAATTATGTGTTTGTGGGCAGGGTCAAGTTGTTTGCAGCTGGCCTACATAGAAAATAGGCGGGAATTACCGAAATGGAATTCGAATTACTAACGACTCGTTAAGGCTGTACAGACTCTATTCTTAATTTTGGGAGACAATACCTTATTTATCGAGCACTTTCGGATTTACAACTTTGGAGGTCGTTTACATTTACATACAGTTACATTACACACTGCATTAAAGGCAAAATTGGAAATGGCATAATAGTGGCACTTTAAAAGTTAGGTTTAATATTGGATTATATTTTTACCACCTGAAATGAACTTGTTGACATCAGCCGAAAAGAAAAAAGAAAACTTATCAACTTGGCAGTTTATATCTGTTCTTTTTTATTATTATTGTCACATATTTTAATATTTTTTTCAGTATGACAAAGGATCATGTATCAAAATGCCCTCATCCTCAGAAACCATGAACAAAATTACACAAGCTAAAAGAAAATATGACCCAGATGACATTAAATACTGGTACGGGTTCAATTTCAGTGAGGTCAAACATGGTTGGTGCTTTGTTTAGTGAATTACTGCCTCCTGAGAGCATGAAAGTCAAAAGTTCAAAAGACAACCAAACAATCCAAACTACAAAGAAGAACCCGTGGTCAGTCAGATCTTAGTATAATAAAGCAAATTATCAGTTTATAGTTCAGATTAATACCATTTAATGTTGTATTTCAAAGACATTCTCATTCTCATACTCATTTTGCTTTATAAACAATTGTGGGTCTGCATTGGGTTGCCACTCTGTGTTCTAATGTAAAATCTGAGCCTGAAGCCAAAGCGGTTGAGAAGCGGTGATCTAGACAGCAGCTCTTGCTGTAGTGGATGCTGATTCAGTCTTTTCTTTTCTCAGCGCCTTCCTGCTCCTGTTTGGGTGTGTTTCTCTCTCCCGCTTTCTCACTTTCTCTCTCTCTCTTCTACCATTCATTCTGTCTGACATGCAGTCGTTTGTTGTTGTCTTTTCCTCGCCTTCTTCCAGACACCCTGTGGAGAGAGTGATGAAGGAGAATACAGGAGAATACAGAAGAGGGAGAAAATGACGAGGAGGGAGAGGGAAAAAAGAGGGTGATGGCGTTAAACTAGCGCTGAGCGTTTGAGCCTTTGTTCTACTTTTATGTTGAGCAGGAATAAAAAATGCTGCGGTGCGGTTAGAGAATTACCAGATCTGACTTTGATTTGTGTTTTTAAATGTGTGCCGTAGCTTTAATAAGGATGTGTTTTCTTGAGCAGGTTAAAGATATCAGTCAAGTGCAGTGTGTCACTGTTTCAGCAAAATTGATTTCTCTCTCTCGTGCTTTTTCTCCCCATCCATCTCATCTGTCCCAATAATGCACTCCCTGCTATAAATATATTATTTTAAGGGTGTAGTATGCAGCAAGCATCTATAAAATTGCCTTCATTTACTGGTGGTAGTACGCTACAAATGTTTCAGTGCCTAATATCAGAGCATCAGTGTTTGTAAAAGTATAGCCTTATTTTAGACCAAAAAAAGCAATTTCAAGGTATCTTGGAAGTAGCTGAGAATTTAAACTCTTTTTTTTCAACCATGCAAAAGAGTAAAAAGTAATGGAAAGCCATGGAAATGTCTGAAGTGAAGATGCATTTTGTAGTTGCGCCCCGCTCTAAATATTTAATCAGCTGGATATTGCTCTTCTGTAGAGTAAAACACGCTCACATATTGAACATTACAAATGATTGCTTTGAGTCATTCTTTTAAATCAATCAGTCAATCTGGTTCACAATTTGGTCTTAATGATTCATTAGCAGATCAGTCTAAATTAAACTGTTATTTATTTGTTTGTTTTAATTTCTTAGTAACCACAGATGATTAGAAAGGTTGTGGTAAATCCACTGGTCATTAACACAATCTATCTAATAGATTTGCATAGCAGAAATAAATGCTCTGATTTATTGCATCTATTCAAAACACCGGCCTATAAACACCCACGTTTATATGCTCATGCAAACATCCTCCTCATGACTAGAAATGATTCCAGCAGGCCTAGTGTAGAGTACAAAGTGAATTCTTTCAGATTGTGCAACACTGAAGGTTCAGTCTGTGGTTTATTTTGTGAAATCTACTAAACTAATGCCACAAGCTGTGGACACACCCAATCCTATTGGCCGAGGAACATGCTGAGAGGCGTGGTTACGTTCCACTAAGCTACTAAGATGACCACTTGTAGACATTACGCCCACATATGTTTGTTCCTGTCTGTTATACGTGTGTGTGGTTAGTCAGACATTACTTGAAAACCTCTCTCAGCTTGACCTTTGCGTAAAATAAATATTAATTATACATTACGTGGGTGAAAAGAGAAACGTGTAGTTGTAGATACTTAGACTTTCTTTAAGATACAACAACCAGCATGAGACAGTCTCTTCAAGTCAGCATGTATTTTATCAAAAATACAGTAAAAACAGCAATATTGTGAAATACAAGTAGAATTTAACTGTATTTTTTTTCTAGCTGAATATTTTGCAACCATTAATCTTCAGTGTCATGCGAGCCTTCAAAAATGATTCTAATGTGCTAATTTGGTGTTTAAAAAATATCAATATATTAAAAACAGCTGTACTGCCTATTTTTTCTCAGGATTCTTTAATGAATAGAACGTTAAAAAACAGCATTTATTTGATATTTAAAGCTTTTCTATCCATGTCTCCAGTGTCTCTTTTAATAAAAGTCTTTAATATCATATGAATGCTTCCTGGCAAAATAAATATAGCTAATTTCTTTATTTCTTTATTTAAAGAAGAGCAAAAAAAAAATGACTGTGATTTTAATAGAAAAAACAATTAACAATAAATAAAAAAAAAACGTAAATTGACATTCCCAGAATTCCCTGCATTGCATTTCAAATTTTGTTTGAATTTTATGTTTTTTCTTTAAAACCACTAAGTTTCTTCTTAGTTTTTCTTATCAATGATGTTTATTAGGGTTGTATGTTACATCTAATGTTGTTAAATTAATGTTTATTGCATATTCCAAAACCGTTGGTACTGTATTTTTTCAATAGAATTCCGGCAACCACAGCTGCCAGTTTTTCACCATAAATTTTACGATTTTTTTTTTTTACAGTGCACCCTAAAGATTTTTATGGTTTGTATCAGATTCTTCCATGCAATAATGATGGTAGTATCTGCATGTCAACGATTCCAGTATAACACTAACATATTGCAATAACATACTTGACAGAATAATTTAGACAAAATTAAAACCCGGATTAAAGTTGGCAGTCCAGCAAATATTACTAAAGTGAATCCATCTCTTACATTCTATCCAATTTTATTCCCTCCCCAACAGGGGATCATCACACACATGGATGTTTATTCCTGCCTCCTCTAATGCACTCTTACAGAGGAACTGTATGGGTGGGAATGTGGCATGCATAATTAAACAGATCACCAATAACATATTAACACTAGTTTGTTTCAAAAAGTAAATTCAAATTCTCCCTCATTTATTTTTGTCACCATGATTGGTTCTCAACTTTAAGAACTGCTCATCGAAACATTCCCTTGAATCATTAAATTGCTGTATGTGAGTCAAGTGCTCAGTATAATGCCTTTTAAATTGTGCATGAGGTACTTGGCTGTGTTTCGATATTTAATACAAGTAGCTAAGAGGGTGAAAATGGAGGTTTCGTTTGGTTTCCTCCTTTAAATAACAATAAATAAACGTAATGACATGCCACTGTGGCCCCTTAGCGTGCGATTCGTGTTTGCGTGTTTGACATCTGTCAGTTTTAATGGTGGCGGCTCCTCCACTCATCCCATGGGGCTTTATCTTTCACTCGGCACACAAATCTCCCAATCAATTTACCAAATGAAGCCGGGTGTGCAGTGCTTAAAAGAACAGTCCATGCTTACCGAGCATGAGAGTGAGATGGCAAGAGAGAGAGAATATATTGTTTATGTGACCTGTTCCCCAGCATTAACCTAATTCATTCATCCAGGATTACGATGCGTTATTAAAGAAACAATGGAGGGTGAAAACAAGAGAAGACATTTAAGAAACTAAGACAGAATAAGAGACGGAGGAGAGAATGAAAGAGGAAGAAAGATGGGCCAATCGATCTTGAAATATCAATATGTCTGATGCTGATTAAAAAGGTTGACTCTGCATTAAAAATATCTTTTTTAACACTAATCTTTTAGTTATTTATTCAGCGAGAAAGTTAATGTGTATCGTAAACGTCAAAGTCGGAAAATGAACTGTCAGCAAGAAGAGCATCATGAAGTGGCATTTCATATATATCAATAACAAACATGTTAAATGTGACATTTATCTTTTTTGTGGCATTTACAGCAGAAACTCACTACACTATAAAAGCTGTTAAATGTTAGTAGTGTTTTTATTTTATTGTTTTAATGTCTGAAATTACCCATAATGTTCTTAGAAAATTACAATAATATTAAGGAAATCTGTGTCTATGTTATTGTACACACACACACACACGTTGGTTTTTGTGATTTATGGGGACTTTCCATAGGCGTAATGGTGTTTATACTGTACAGACTGTATGTGGTTTTGCCCTACACTGACCCTACACCTAAACCTACCCCTTACAGGAAACTACGTGCAATTTTAGATTTTCAAAAAAAAACCATTTAGTATGTTTTTTAAGCTTTTTGAATAACGGGGACACTGAAAATGTCCTCATAAATCACCTTCATATTGTAATACCTATGTCATACCCATGTCATTATGCAGATTTGTGTCCTCATAAACCACATAAACATGCACACACACACACACACACAATGTCCTTGAGCACTTTCTCCTTTTTTTTTAATCTAGTATCTCAATATCACTCCCCTCTCTCTTGTCATGATGCGGAAATGTGAGAGGCTCTATAAAAAACGCATGTGTTTTTATGTGGTTGCTCTTTCTACTCCTTTTTCCTAAGTATGACAACCAGAGCTTCAGTTTGATCAGGAAAGGGAGAAGCTACCAAAAAGATCTGAAAACACTACATTTCAATTCAAGCTTCAGGTTGTTACAACTTTGTGTGTGTGTGTGTGTGTGTGTATTATGTACATGTTATCAGTGGATTTAAATTGCTAACCTTGCATGAAGAGAGCAAAGAATTGGTAGATCTTAAGGATTCCCTCCAATAAGTATTGAACGGGCAGCAGATGAACACACACACACGTCTCATGCATTATTTGGAATACTTGATTGTGATTGGTCAGTCATGACATACTGGGGTCAGTTTCTGTGTAATGTTAAACTGTAATTGGTCAACTGTATATTTGACCATTGTCCCTGTTAAGCAGCCTTTTGTGCTTCAGTGCTTTTTAATGTAAAATATGTATATTTAGCATTAAAAGTTTGGGGTCAGTAAGATTTTTTTAAATTTCAAGGAAATTCACATTTTTATATAACAATGATGATCATAACAATTATACCATTTTCTCAAGCTTTTAGCTAACGGACATGGTTTGGTTAAAATATTAGCTAAATCAGCGCTACGATTTAAATAGCTACTTTCTCAATTTCAGCGTTTCTTGTAGTGTTTCACTCAACCAGTTTTAAAATGGAAGCCAAAACTTAAACGCATTACAAAAACATTTGTGTGCTAAGAGAAAGATAAAACCCTGAGGAATGAGTGTTATTTTAGGGCGACAGCTTGTCATGGTAGCTTTGTGGAGTGTCTTAGAGGCTAATAAGCTACGATTACAGGTTTAGAAAGAGCGTCTGAGGTGTTTATAAAGTGTTTGTAAGGGATTGCCTGTTTCATGTAGCTTCTACCAGTCTGATTTAGACAAAGGTGAGTGGTCTAAGCAGCTGATCTATCCTGACAGCAGTAATACCCCAACGATCCCTCTCAGACTGTCTGTGTGTGTGTGTGTGTGTGTGTGTGTGTGTTTCAGTGTGCATGTGTGAAAGAATAACAGTGGAATGGAGCAGATTGAATAGGGATGGAGAGAGGGAGAGTTAAATAATAAAAGAGTCTCACAATGACCAGGAATGAGGGAAGTGTGTGTGTATGAATAACCTCTAGGAAAGGTGTTATGCTGGTGCTCAGACAGAAGTAGTATTGCCTGATGTTCATGCCTCTTTGTACACACACACACACACACACACGTACTTGTGGTCACAGGAAGGAAGTTCTGGTGTGCTGTTGACTCTTCTTGCAAACTGAAAGCCAGAGGAGCCACGGCATGTTCTCTGAGATCTCTCAGACTGCCGCGGTATAGCAACTCTCTTCCTAACTCTAAACTGAGGATGAATAATTAAAAACTCTTTCAGCTTAGTTCACTAATAACTGCACATACGCTGTTTGTGATGTGCCGCTGAAGTGCTTGTTTAAAATGTTTTTGTGCTTCAGTGCTCTTTAAACTAAAATGTGGATATTTAGCTTCATCATGTGTATCCCAGAGGATGCAAACTGAACCTTGCTGAAGTTTTTTTTTTTTTTTAATGTTGTGTATTTGTGATGTGAGGAGGCCTCTTAGGGAGAGTTCATGTACACATTTCTGGTTTAAAGAGCAAGTTAATAACTTTGGTCAATTATTTCCTTGCGTGAAAGTTTTATTTGCATTTTGTGGACTAGCCAGCAGTGCATATGAGAAAACAGCTGAAGATACATAGAGAATTATGTCTTAAAGTGGTAGCGCACCCAAAAATCTGTCATAGTTCACAAACTCTCATGTCATTCCAAACCTGTATGATTTTATTTCTTCTGTGAGAAAAAAGAAGGTATTTTCAAGGATGTTAGTGACCAAGCAGTTTTTGACTTCTGTAAAAAAGTGCAAAATGAATAAATAAGCTGTTGTTTGGGGGTGTATGAACAAAAAATGCACTGGGATATTTTTCAAAATCTGTTCTTTTAGGTTCCACAGAAGAAAGAAAGAACGACACTGATTAGAGGGAGAGTAAATGATAATTTCATTTTTTGGAATAACTTTACAACTATTCTTTTGAAAAAGGATAGGGTTATTTTTAGGAGGAAGGTTATAGAAATTATCATTAGCTCAGTATAAAACAATAGAAGTCAATGAAAAGTCAACACTATAATAAAAAAAACAAGTGTGTGTGTGTGTGTGTGTTTTAATTGTAGAAAGTGTCTTTGGTTTTGAATAGGAGAGGTCGAATGGTACACTGTAGCAACACACACTGCTCTTTATTTCTTTGTTCCAGATAATCTTTCCCCATTCCCGTCTCATTATTAGATATGAGCCGCCAGACCTGTGTTTGGTATTCTGCACCACTCTCTCTCTCACACACACACACACACACACACACATACACCTGCAAGGTATCAGTATCTCAAGAGAACTACATGGAAATCAAACTTTCTCTCCCCCTGTGAACAGTCTACATTGGAAACAAAGCCCTCCTGTCTGTGTAGTCAAACAGACACTGTGTTTGCCCAGTAGATGAGAAACGCAAAGGCTGAACATGTGATCAGATCAAAAAAGAAGAAATGCCAGAGGTCTGTCCCCCATAGGGGACTGTAAGACATCAGGGAAGGGAGCAACCAGTTACAGCCGCTTGTGTTTTTCATGGAAGAGAGGAAGTGAAAGACACTGTGTAAATACACCATGTGAACTAGTAGTCACCAATCATTCAGTTTTAAATTAAATTACCAATGACCAATCGCTGGCTGGTATAATGTAGATATGTGCTTTTTATTTGTTTGTTTTTGTACTTGTTCATTTTTTAGATTTCTGTTTTATTTTTTCATTACAAACCTCTATGATATATTATGTATTAATTAACCATTTTATGTAAAATGCAATAAATTAATAAATGCATGTAAATATTTCAATAGCATTTAAGTGAAATAATTTTACTTGAATGAATTTACTAACAATCTATTTTTAAAAAATTCTATGTAATAAATTAAGCAATTTTTTCTTAATTTAAAATATATAAAAACTGTATTAACTTCGATAATCTATTTTATTTATTTTATTTAAATAATATGTAAATGTTTTTCAATTGTTAAAAATACATTATTTACTCAATTAAAAATATTTCAATTTAATCATAAATAAATTAATTAAAAATATATACATTTGAAAATATCTAACTAACATATTATTCAGCCAACACACCCAATATCTTTCTGGCTGAAATATTGGTCTATAACTAACAAGAACTCATACATTGAGAGTTTTGATAGAATCCATTTCTGTAGAGGTGTGTTTTATATTACAGAGGATTCCAATGATTAGTATAATTCTTCATTTGTTATTCAGTGTACAAAAAGAATTTGTAACAGGTCTGACACTGTGTGGAGAATATTCATGCTAACAGTACAAGACGTAACAGTGGCTAAAACAGCTTAATAAAACACTCGGTCAGATGCAGTTGAAGGCCGACCGTGTTGTAGTGTAGCGGCTAAGCAGAGCCCGTCCCGAGTGACCTTGCCCTGAGGTGGAATGGAGGGAGGAGGGTGGACAGGAGAGGGGCAGGAGGGGGGTGTACACAGATGGTAGAGAATATGGTTCCAGGGTATTTCGGAGGGGCCTAGCTCGGACAAACGCAAACAAATAAGCCTCTTCATCCAGCGCAGAGAAAGAGAGCCTCATTGTTATAGAACTGCTGAGACGGATCTTAGAAGACAGCCAAGGTAAAGTAAAGCAATTCAAGAATTTACTAAGTAATAATTAGAACGGTCCGCCAGGGCCCAAGGTGTGAGAGCCGCACAGAAGATATCGTAGCCCAGCGCGGTTCTGTGGTTCTGCAAGGTTGAGGACACAGAGCCCAGCTGCGGCAGGAATGAATGCTGAATAAATTAAGCACTCTGCCAAGTTAACACTAGCCTGGCAGCGGCTCTTTCCCTCTAAGCCCAGGTGTGTGTGAATGTGTGTACTGTACGTGTGAGAACATTTTTAATGTGCAAATATGTTTTGTGTGAATGCAGTATGTGGGCATGCTTTATCACACAAGTGTGTGTGTGTGTGTGCATCTTACGCTTTCCAGTGTCTGGCACTGGTAGGGGGATGGGTGAATATGTGTGTGTCTCTGTCTGTGTGTGTGTGTGTGTGTGTGTGTGTGTGTATGTGTGTGCAGAAGTGCGTGCCAGGAACAGTTCGGGAATTTGAGGCGGTGTTTCAAAGGGTCCCAGGATAGTTAGCAGGCTTCAAAGCAGCAAGACTGGGGGAGCTTGTTCTCTCCTTCACATCTATCCACCCACACACCTCCGATCTTTATTCGCTTTCCCCCTCAATAAAAGGATTTTTTTAAACCTAAAAATCTATTTTTACGTGTCTGAACAAAACACGTGGAAATCCTCGGCGCCCTAAGAACTGGATTTTTGTGATGGGGTGTATATGGTAGACATGGCACAATGTGGTTAACCAGACTGGCATGAAGACTGGCTCTTGTCTCCAAGCCACACAGAGAAGGAGAAAGAGAGAGGGAGAGAGAGAGAGAAAGAGGGAGCTGATATGTGTTGTTGTGGAAGTAGGTCAGGCGTCACATTCATTAACATCCTCCTCTCATGCCTGATGATGTGAGCCGCTCCCACTATCACACACATCCATACGTGTACATATCGCACACATAAATCAGGGCATGCATATTAAATATTATCAGAGGTTATCGATTCGAGGCAGACGCTTGTGCATTTGTGAAGAAAGTCAAATTGTGTCAGTCATCATTTCATAGAGCTTTAACCCCGTACACCATCAAGGCAATAGACGTAAATAAACTTGGTTACTGTGGAGATAAAAGCAGTACTTAGTGTCTGCCTGTGCTCTGGACAGCTGGACTTCTGCCAGGACGGCAGAGCGGAGCTCTCTACACAACTCTGTCCCACTTTCTCTTGCACGCTTTCCTTCCATGCGCTCTCTCTTTCTATCTGTCTCGTGTCTGCTTCCATTATCCACTGCACTTTCTAATTCTACCTGTTTTGCAAAAGTTATGCGCCTGAGTCAGTCCCTTTCTTTCTTCTTATTCCTCGCTTTCTGCCCACTCCATTCATCCTCATCTCATTCTTTCCTAACTCTTGCAGTCATAAGCTTTCCCTCCTTCTCTGTCCCTCCCCCTCTCTGCTCCCAGCAAGGTCACTTGGAGTTCCATGACAAAGCGACTTCACTGACATTCAGCAAACAACCTCTCTCTCTCTCTCTCTCTCTTTCCCTTCCTATAGTCCTGCACTGCTGCTTCTCAGACGTTTTCCCATGACAATTAGCTAAAGCCTGGAGAATGGACCTAAATATAGAGAGATTTGATTTTCCACTTGTTTTATTTTATTTTTTTGGCATATAAAGCCTTACTTGGAGTTTAATTTGGGGCCTTAATCCAAGGATGTAACTAAATGTTTAACACTGGAGGAATGTAATATGAACAAGGGCATCTATGGTAAAACAACCAATCACAGTTCACTCTGTATGTAAGTTACAGTAGGTATCGGAGTGGACTGTACTGTAATGAGCAAAAAATAAAAAAATAAATCTTGTAAAGGAATATAAATCTTTTAAAACTATGATAAATTAACTTAAATATTACTTTTTCTAAATAAATAATGAAATAAAAACTAAAATTAAAAATTAAAAAACATATTGAAATGTCAAAAAACTATAATAACCCTAGTTCAGATGACAAAAGCAAGGTCAAACATGCACGCTCTGGGTTAAGTGAGAGAACATCCTTTCATGCTCTGCAGCACGCAAATGCATAATTGGTTTTATTTATCTTGTTAGTTTGATATGGGTAATTATGTCTCTTTTATGTGGTTTAGGGCATATTTAGTGCTGTTTTTCATCATTACGCCTTTAAATAACTTTTCATTAATGTCATTTTGCTTACAGTTGCTTTCGAAATAATACTTTACACTGCTAATTATATTCTTTTTAGATTATTTAGCTTACATTTCCTTTCAAAATAATATTTTGCACTTCTAATTATATACTTTTTATATTGATGATTTTATGTATTAATAGTATTCTTTATTGTTAGTGTACTTATTCTGCATTGCAAATACAATACTGCAATATAAATGGAGAGAGAGAGAGCAATCCAAATTTACATTTCTTTCCACCCCGATGGATTTGACAGGGTTAAACGTATCTCTCTTTCTTTGTTACGTCTTGTACGCACAGGAACGGTTGCATTCTGTTCGACAACAAAGGCAGCGGATTGCTTTGATAACCTCTGCTGCTGTGATATCTAATCTATTAAATGCACGCTAAAATGTGAGTTGCATGAAAAGCTGAGTGCGACTTGCTTGACGGACTGCTTTACTTGCAACGTGCGTGTGTTGCTGGAGGCTCTGGAAAGCTTGTGGGGTGTTGGGGTGTAGCTCAGGACAGGGGGAGAAGAATGAAAGGCCGTCTCTTATCGAGGGCACAATCGGAAACGCTGTTTAACTTGGCGAGCTTTCCCGGATGGAGCGCAAAGCTGCGTCCTGACAGACTAAAACATAAGTCACGGAGTATAGGCACAGTAATAATCTATATTTATCAATAAAGACACTAGGCTGACTGGATAGAGAACATACTGGGTTTTTACAATAAGGGGATCGATGAAGACAGAAAAGCTCACCGTAAACTCTTGAGGTGGATCAAGCTGTTAAACGCGCGAGCAGTACGTTGCTGTTTTATTGTTACGGACTGTGAGAGTGCGCATGCGCCATCTAGCGTCTGCTTAGAGGGAAAACCAAGGTTTTTATTCATATCTCCCTGTTGGGTTTGTGAGAGAGTTGCTGATTATCATACTAATCAGCTCTCTATTTTCCTCCCTTTGGCTTTGCGGAGAATTTGAGCGCCTGACGAAACAGAAAACGTCTAAATAACGTTTAAGCATTACTCAAAGTCTTAAAGGGATAGTTTGACCCACAAAATTAAAATACTGGCATCATTTACTCAGCCTCACAAACCCATATGGCTTTAAGTGATCGGTGACCGAAGCTTACTAAATAATAAAAGAACGTTCATTTTTGTATGAACTGTTCCTTTAAGAATTAACTGATGTGAGTGTTCTTTGTAATTATTAGAAGTTTTAGTTCTTACTGGCAAACAGAATCGTGCATGGACAATTTCTCAGGCACAGCCCTAACACAAAACAACCAACAAAAGCATCTAAACCAGCTCTTCATTCCTGCTGCACATACCCAAGTGCTGGATCAATATCCATTACCAGCACTAGTGCTGCAGACAAGCCATTCATTTCCACTGCAAAGCACAACGATATTCCCCCTGGGAAGCCGTTTCACCACCCTGCCTGCTACAAGCAAAGATGATTACACCAGATTCATGCTAGGAGTGTCTTTTAGTGCCTCAGATTACCTCTGCTTGTTCTTGAGCATGATACTAGCTATGTGTGAGGTTAAGCATATGTAGTTGGAGATTTAATTGAATTCGCACAACATAATAAACCCAGTAATTTCATTTTGTGTTTGTGTTTTGTGATCGTTGCGTTCTGCCATGGAAGGTATGTCAGACGTGAAGTAGTTATCTCTCCACGCTTCATAATGGTCTGTGATTAATGTTCTACTCCAGTTACGCATGTGTTTTCAGGATTTGGATGGGAGTAGCGAGGGAAGAGGGTGGGGAGCGTTTCTTCTGTGGGAATGGGAATATGGGAATGCCTAGCTGGACTGTTCGGGTGGAGGGGTGCATTCAGACAAAGCCAACGAAAACAAACGTCCGTGGCTCTGGGAAGGCAGGGTCTGGTCTGAATCCTCTGTGGTTATTTACAGATGTTTACAACTTTGCTAAGGAAAGAAGCCCTGTTAGAACATGTGGGCTTGGTTGAGATGACCTTTTTAGCGGTGTTGAGTTACGCTGAATGGCGTCACGTCTTTGATCACGGGGAGATTATACGTAGTTAGTTACAGTTGTTTGTGTGGGTCAAGTGAAGGTGAGATCATGTCTGTGTGAATATGGCAGCCGTTGTTTTGACACATTTGAGTTATGCACAGCTAAGATGTAGTGTGAAGGTGAGTGGAGCTTTTTAATAGTGATCTTTCTTTTATTGTGTCTTAGGATCAAGGTGCAGGAATGGTGCCACCTCTTCAGGACCCTCCGTCAGCTGTGCCACGGCAGTCCCCGGGCAGCAACTACAACATGATGCTTAAGAATCAGCTAATAAGCAAGCAGCTTCAACAAGTCAGTGCTTTTGAATGTACTGTTCTGTTAAATTGTCATTTTGTTGTTTAGGATAAATGGCCTTTTAATATGCACTTCTGAAGAGGTAGAATTTGATTGCCTTAATTGTGGTAATGTATAATTTCCTGTTTCTTACAGGAAAAGCAAAGGCATATGGAGCAAATGAATGGAGGGCATATCGCAGATTGCCAACAGGTGGCACCATTTCAAGGTAATTTAACATCAGCATACCACATACAGGTTGGTAAATACTGGGTCTCATTCACCATTTTTGGATAAAATGCAAATAAAGAAGTTTTTCAAAATGCAGAAATTCATTAATGAGTTTACTCACAGAAAATTCTGAAACTGCGCACACAAAAATGCTCCCAGGGGCAAATTATTTATTGAGATATGACATTTTTTAAATAATATGGAATAGCTGGCTCTAATATTAAGTAATAAATATTTAAAAATAATCAAATATAAATACAGAGGCCCATATATGGATATAGTTTGGGCATGTTTTATGCAAATTATTAGTTGTGTAAATACGTGTAAGTGCAGCCTTTGGAGTGAGATCTTTTCTGTGCACATAAATATGGAATTTTTTCCAAAATGTAAGTGAGGCCTACTTTTTATTTTCTGACAGAATTTTGCTATATACACTCCCATTTAAATGTTTTCTTCTCTTTTTGTTTCCTTTTTTTTTATATATATATATATTTTTTTTTACTGTTGATACAAGGACGCATTAAATAGTAAAAAAAAAACTTATATTGTTACAAAAAATCCAGTTTTAAATAAGCTTTCAATTTATCAGAAAACCATTATGTCACAATTTCCACAAAAACATTAAGTGGCATGACTGTATTCAACAGTGCTAATAAGCAGAGATGTTTCTTGAGCACCGAATCAGTATGTTTGAATGATCATGAGACACCTGAAGCCTTTTATTGGCAGCTGAAAATTACTTTATTTTTACATTCAATGACCTATTTTAAATAATTAGATTTTACAATAGCTCTGTTTTACTGTATTGTTAATCAAATAAATACCCCCATGGTAAACATAAGAGATGTCTTTTTAAAACATTAAAAAATCTTATCAACCCTAAAGCTTTTAACATAAGTATGCTGAAAGTCAACTATTTATGCTGTCTTGCAGGTCCCGGTCGACCACTCCCTCCAGAGTGTGGTGGATATCCTCTGGGAGCTTCTCAACAGCTAAATTCCTCCATGCTCTCCCATAGTGGTCCTTTACCCACAAACCGCATGGGTCTTTCCTCCAGCTCTGTCTCTCAGATGGGCCCGTCTGTTGGAGGATACGTGTGTGGCAAAGGTTCCAAACAACCGCTCTGCCACCCTTCGCAAGACTTTGGAATGGCAATGCAGCCTGGCCAGAGCATGATGGGAATGGGTGGGCCTCCACGTCAACCATTACACCCAGCTCACGCTGTAACGCGACCGGGAATGCCATGCCCCAACCTACCAGGCGGTCCCGTGCCGACCCACCACCTGCGGCAGGCATTGCACCAAGCTGGAACTCTTCAGTCACGCATGATGTTCCCTCCGCAGCAGCAGCAGCCACCGTCACAGTCCCAGCTCTGGCAGCACCAACAAGGGGTGCAACAGCATATGGACCCTGCGAACCACCCACATCCTTTCCCCACCGGAGGAGCCCTACCTGGATGCAGAGGTCCTCAGTTTCCGCAGCGATCTGGCATGGCAGGTATGCCGGCCAACTTCCCTGGTTCCCGTCCTGCTCCTAATCAAGTAGCCCCTGGTTTGGTTGGCAGACCTGACCAGAAGATGCCCACCACCCAGCCGCTATCCTCCATGTCCCAACAGAACCTCAGAATGCGAGGTCCACTTTCCGCTCTAGCTGTTATGAAACCAGGAGGTCCATCCATGATGCACCCTGCCCATGGGATGGGGCCTCCTAGTTACCAGACTGCTTCTGCAGGGAAACACTGTTCACCGCAGGGCTACAACCCCGGAGAAAAACTGCCTTCCTATGACTACACCCCACAGCATCAGAGCAATGGGGCAATGGCAGCGGGATTACAAGGACCTGGAGGAGGAGGCGGTGGAGGTGCGGAGGTGGACTTCATAGACACTCTGGTGGGCAACAACGAAGACTGGCTGAACAATCTCACCATGATAGATGAATACCTTGAGCAAAACTCATAGGGACTGATCAAGAGCGTCTTAGGTTTGAAAATCACTACACAGCGCAAGAATGGGTTTGTGGGGTTATCGCTTTGTAAAGGCATGTTCACACCAATATCGCTAACTATAACAAGAACTATATTAGTGTCCACATCAACAGAAGGTAAATTTATTTTTGTTATAACTGCATTATTGTTTGCAGCTCCCGATATACTCACTTTATTGGTCTTCGCTTACTGAAAAGAAGTATGAAATACGCAATCAGCTGTATTCTGTTAGAGAACATCTTGACGCCATGGACAAGCTGTTTTTGACTGGGCAAGCTGTTTCAAACTCAAGAAACTAACTTTGTTTTGGGCTGATTTTGATCTAAAGTATAAAGTGTATTGGATCCTATATAAATGCAAGCTTGGGTGGCATCTGATTGGCTTAAAAACCTTTTAGTTCATTGTTATAATTATCATCTTTGGTGTGAACCAACCTTGAAGTCCTAAAGCATTAGGACGCCGCTAAGCCGCTAAGCCTGGCTATGGCTGTCATTAAACTGGCTTATATTATAAGATGCCATTTCCTTTTCTCAATGGTTGCTCTTCCAGTGCTCGCTGCTCTGTTTTAATCATATTGCAATTATCATCAAATTTATTATGGAGTGAAACACTGATTTATGAAAACATGGGCTTTCCCCAGCAGTGTAAAGAAAGTTCTCATTCAGTCAAAGTGATAGTTCACCCAAAAATGACAATCCTGACATCATTTACTTGCCCTTAGGTCTTTCCAAATCTGTATGACAGAATTTTTTTTAAAGAACATTCTTTGTGTCAGTTCAGTGGAAGTTTATGGGGTTTAAAAACAACGCTATCTTTCATTGTATGGACAAAACACCTTTTATTTCCATATTTACATGGGGTGAGTAGATAATGACAGAATTGTCATTTTTGGGTGAACTGTCCCTTTAATGCAATGTGGTGACAGTATTGTTGGCAGTCTCATGCCAGACCAGGCTCATATGTGCAGCTTTTCATTCTTGCTATTTGAAAAGCATATGAAATCATTTCTGTGATTAACTATTTGAGGGTATTTCAAAAGGGGCTTGTCGTGTACATAAAGTATTTTGTAAAATATGGTTTCTTAAACTGTAACATAAAAAAGAGAAGTACACATATTTATGCTTCTTTTCTGCTGATGAATTCTTCAGAATTTCTCTGTAAATAATTATTAAAAGAATAAATAAAACAAAAATGCAATGATGTAAAGAAATGAGTGTCACATTGAAATTGCAAATGAAATATTTTACACTAGGAAACTCTATTGTAAATTGTATTATGCAAGACAGTATGGTTAGTTTTGGAGTAATACTATGTATTACAAAGGTGAAAAATTTGTTATGTTTTTGACATAACTGGACTTCTGGTACTCCAGTCTAGCTTTTTGCTTTTTGTTTTTAAATTGGGAGGTTTGGAGTACAATATTTCTCAGTCTTGTTACAGCATTTCATTCTGACATAATTGCACAGTCTAAAGGTTCTCTAACTTGTGTCATATTGCCATAGCATAATACATTTTACACTAGACACCAGTGTCTTTGTAATAATCTGTTCCATCTAACGATATGGGGATCTTAAGGATCTTGATGCATTTTGGACCAAGGACACTTTTCAGCAATTCTAGGAATGTCTTTTGTAAGTGCACACCAGCTACACTGAAACGGCAGCCTCATTGTAGCAGAGGGACAAAATTATATGATCACACCACCTATTATGTAATACAAGAGCAACACCTGTCACAGTAAGTGCATAAAACCCACAGTCCTTTGTGCCAGAGTCTTGGGTTTCCAGTAGTTCATGACCATGTAGTTGATGCCATGAACTTCAAGACATTCTGATTTGTGATTAATTGTGATTTATTATATTTTGTCTTCATATTTTTAGATTGGAAAATAAACCTCATAAAAACAAAAATGTCTTTGTTTAAACTCTTATTCTTCAGTGTATCTTGTTTCTGTTTTGTTGTGTTATGAGTGAAATTAATGACTACAGATAAATATTCCACCACACCTCATTTAGTGTTGAGATAACCACTGTGCTAAAATGATCACAAGAGCACCATGACTAGTATCTCGTAGTGACTGCTTATCAGGACGAGGTGGGGACAAAGTAATCAAATTTGTGACATTGATTTAAGAGAAAAAATACCTTTGTTCACTACTGCTCATTTTTATTTCTATTCTAGTCTGTTTTGAAGAATAACTGTAAAAATAGATTTATTGGCTCTTATGAAATAATCAGTTTCATTTCCTTTACGGTGTAGCTTTTTTTTGTTGTGGTAAATAAAATCGCTATTTATTTATTTATTTTTGTCTAGAAGTAATATGTGAATGAGATAATTTAAATAATAATTAGTCTAATAAAGGTGCTCCTAAATTCTGTGAGCCAATATTTTCTTATAATTATTCAGTGAAATCATACATGATTTAGGGAACCGTGCATTAATGTGTATCTAAATAGTTTGAACTGTTTTATTTATTGCAAGCTAAAGGTTCTGCAAGGACAGTCTCTGTTGTTTTTCACTTGGTTTCCTTATTAAACAGATGAATATAAATAGCCATTTTTGGTGTAGTTCCTCTTAATGCTGTTTTATAGTTTTGACTGTTTCATTTTTAGATCAGCAGTTTTGCTTCCACATAAAAAGCAGCCTTTGTTTTTGAAGCTCGTTTCTTCATGTTTCAGTTACAGAAAATCACCTTGATAATTCGCACTTTAAAAGCTACAAGTATTTCAGATACAAAACCCTTATGCATAACTTTGTCTTGCTTTTCAGAGCCATAATTTGCACAAGATGCTGTCTGGACAGACTCTAATGAAGTACAGTTAACTGCCATCTGTAAGAAGTGAATGGAATGATTGGTATGACTATGACACTGCAGGGATCGAATTGCACAGCCATCAGCTAGACTTCAGCTACTGAGCAAGACTCTTCAGTTTGCACTTTTATGAAAAACGCTACCAGCTTAGTGGCTTAAATGAATACAGATGGCTGTAAACACTAATGCATAGTGTGACAAATATTAATAACTGGTAAAGGTAAAGAAAAGATGTGACAGGACTATAATAACTATTGGTCATCTGTAATTATATGGGAAAATATAATCTCTAGGTGTGCATTTTTTTGTGACTCTCTAAATGAGGTAATGGTGTCATCAGCTTTGACACACTAGAAGTTATTTGTGATCAGGCAACAATGGAAACAGATGTAGGACTACCGTTGGTCCAAATTAGCTATTCTATTTCTGACCCTATAGCTCCTAGCAATGTTGACTGTCAACACAGAGGAGGAGAGTCATGCTAGTTTACATCAAACATTTACACATATAGGCTATATATTGTTGAAGATGAAGATCTTGCTCTGATTGTTGACTTTTTTGATTTTCACAAATAGATTATTCCCAAAGCTATTTTTTTTTTTTACCATTAGCAACACTATAGCAACAAAATACATAAAATGTAGTGACAAATATTCTTTTTAATTCTTTATTTTGTTAATTACTCGTTTTGCTTTCGCACATTAGATATATCTTGAAGTAAAAATGTATTTATTTATTTTGTGTGATGAAATAATATGATATGGTAGGGTGCTTTTAAGCTGAATATCTTCAATATTCGAAATCGACAGAAACGACAGCGTGTTTTAAGAACGAGCTCCTTATTTCACCGTCCTTGTCAAAAATACAACTCCCTAAATTCCTTGCAGTACATGATTTGACAAGTAGCCAATGGGCGCCGTGACCGCTGTCACGTGACTCGGGCTGAGCGCTTCCTGCGGCGGTGCAAAACAGACTGGCGATCTGAGGAACGGAGAATTGCAGTTTCTGGGTAAGTAAAGACATTTGCAAACCCAAGATTGATCGGGTCGCACGTTATGATTTTTCAGAGAGGGTCTGGTCTGTATTTAGGGCTGCTTGGAGCGGACTCGGGGGTAATTGTAGCACTTGAGAGCTGTCGTAGAGATAGGCCCGAGCTATTTCCTGGTCCCAGTCCTGTGCTGGAATACATTCACAGTGGAAGAGCTTCCACGAAATCTCGAGAAGTTGTAAAAGTGGACTTTTTAGACACTTGAGAAGCTTGTTGTGATGTGTATGTCGTTATCTGTCATTGTGTATGAATGGAAGTGGATATGTGCACGTATGGGCCAGATGAATGCTGCTCATAATTTTCCATCACATCATCACATAAGTTAGTGAAAGTGTGTAGCTACTTCTGTCGTGATTGATCCGGGCATTTAAAGCCTCAGGGTGAGAATTTTTGAATTATGAGATTTTTGAAGTCAAACTGCCCTTGACTGACTGATTTCATTCCTCTCTCTTATCTCTAAGTTAAAAGCCATTTTCCTGATAGGCAGCAGAGGAACAAGGCTGTAAAAATGCATCGTCATGTAAGGGCTACTACAGTTCTATCATCATTATAAATAACTCTCTCTCTCTCTCTCTTAACCAGGCTTGTGCTGTAATCATTTACAAGCCTCTGACCACTAACCTCATGTGTCATTCCCTCAGGTGTCCATTTGAACCTCAGAGCTTCATATTTGCTCTACAATGACTTAACAATACAACATTACAGTTCATGACAAAAGTGTAAATTTAGTGATGTTTTTTGTATGCAGGCATAATGCTGAGGCGTTTGGTGTCTACATGAAAAGACTTGTGGCATGTTTGTGTTGTTTGGTGGCTTTTATACTTTTATTAAACAAGTAATAATTATTTTGATTGAACTCATGTTAATATTATACATTTAAGATAAAATTGGCAAACTAAAACAATTCATGTCCAAATTATTATGGCATTGCCATGGTAGAGTCAAAGTTATTTTAGTCAAGTAAAGATTTGACAGCATATCTATCCCACAATGCATCACTTGACAGGATGTTCATTAAGTTTCACAGCTGTGGTGTTGCTCTTTATTCGCAGTCTGGTTCATATTTTCCTCTCACTTCCACTCTGAAGCATCAGTGGGAGTTTCTGCAAGCAAATATTGAACATGACTTTAGAAACAGCGGCTTGTGCTTTTTGAGAACTTTAGGGATCGTAGAAAATAGACAATTTGAATGGCGTGTCAGTCAAAGCTGGCCCGGGTTTGCAAGCCATATTCTCCCCCCTCTCTGTTTTCGTAGCTGCCTGTCGTACTGTTCTATAATTTCAAATTAAAAACTCTATAGAGGGAGTTCAACAATGTGGCCTGAAGCAAATTGACACTTCTGTCTGACATTGTTTGGTTATGAACTTGTTTTTGCCTTGCAGATGTAAATATTTGTATGTTTGTATTGCAAATTAGTCAAGTGAAATATGCTGAATTACATTTCGTACCATAGTAATAGTTATTAATAATGTTGTTAATTCATTCCATGGTTATTAATTGGCTTACAAAGGCTATCATTTAAAAGTTTGGGGTCAGTGTGATTTTTATTTGTATTTCTTTTTAAGAAGTCAATTCTTTACACAGCAAGGATGCAGTAAATTAATTGACAAGTAATCACAGTTATAATATTTGTACATTTTGGTTTTAAATAAATGCTGTTCTTATCAACTTTCATATTCACCAAAGAATCTTGGTGACTGTAAGAGACTTCTTTCAAAAAAATCTTACCGACCCCAAACCTTTGAATGATATTCAGTTCAATAATTTGAATTAATGCCATTTTTGCCCAGCAAAAGCATTGTTTTCATAAATTTGTAGCTGTCATAGAGTTACCCATTTTAAAAAATGTAGATGTCAGAAATATATTTTTATGGTGAGTCAACTGAAAATGTAGACAGGACAAGAACTACTAGCCAGCAGGGGGAAAAAACATTATTGTTGAGCTGAAAGAAAAATGACTTGTCTCTTGTGGAGGTGGAAGAAGCAAACCCAGCGATGGCCTCGGCTCCTATAGCACCTTACAACTCCAGTCCTCTGGGGAACAGCTCCAGCCCAAACGTGAGTGAAGCCTGCGTGCAGACATGCTGTAATTGTGCTGTCCTCCTGTGCTTTGACTGTAACAGATTGTTTCTCATTTCTCCCCCTTTGCTTTACAAACTACAATATCCTGTAAGTGTGCAATGCTGTTGTAGGAGGGTTAGACTTTCGTTTTCTGCATGAATTAATAATGCACTTCACTGGTATCGATAGAGCTGCCCTTTGCTCTGCTTTCCTATAGTATTAATCAGCCATATAGATGCTATAGAAGAGGCATATGCTGCTTGTACTTGTTTTATTGACATCACTTGAGTTATTTTAAACTGCGTTTTCAAGATCACATGCAGTATTGGCACTTTTAAAAATAATTTAATGTTAAAAATAAAGTTTGATGTCCACGTTATTTATCATCTATCTAGCTGACCTATTTTAAGACCAAAATGTGCACTCAGTCCAGCTTAGCTGTTTAGTACATATATAGAGTGATTAGTAATACATGTGCGTTTTGCATGTTGCTAAATGTGTGAAAATTGAGTAATTCAAGCGGGAACTTGTCTTAGTGGTTAAATCGAAATAGATTGTTTCCTTTAAAAACACAGGGCCCCTCCCTACATAAACACATGCATATGCAGTGTCTGGCTTGGCACATGTAACCTCTCTGGGCAGAGGGGATTCCAGGCAGACAGGGAGTTGGCACAACTCTAGCGCTTGAGCCAGGAGACTGCTGTTCCATACATATGTTAGTGGAGCTGTAACACCTGGCAGGTGATAGGCAGCAGAACCCGAGTCTCCGTTTTTCCAGGGTCCCAGAGGACAGCTAGTGAGATTTTGTACAGAGAGCCATCCATCTGTCTCTGTGATTGCCTCTGTTTGTCTCTTTTATCTCAGTCAGTCTCCTTTCTTTCTCTTTCTTTTTCCTATTGCAGCTTAATATGCAGAAACGACTATAACCAAGCTATTTGGGCTTGATTTCCCAGATGGCTATGAACAATTGCTAACGAATGTTGCAGAAAATACACACTGTGCCTTTAAGATGTCTTTAACGTTGTCTCTTTTAATCCTCTTACTAGTTGGCTGTTTTTCTTTCTCCCCCTTCCTCATCTGTCCTCTACTGTTTACCCAGCTACCTCTTATTTGTGTGAACCAGGTTAATTTCCCAGCTACTGTAGGATCACTGTGTGTGTGTTTGGCTGCTCCATTTGTCATCTCGAGAACATGGGCTAGACCATTACCCAGAAGCCCTTGCTTCACTCTGCCCACAGGGCTGCGACGTGCAAAACACTGTACAGCAGCAAAAGGCCGACAGAATAAATGACTACACGCAGTGAATGGCACTCTTAGCTCGCATTCCGGTTCACTAACCTTCAACTGGCAGCAGGAAAATAGCCCAGGGAAAGACAATCTGGATCCCTGATCACACAAACACAGCGGATCAGACTGGTCCTCACAGACAGAGGGTGAAAGAGGACAGTCTCCTCTTACTCTTTGTTTTCCTCTCTTCACTACTTCCTCTTCCATTCCTATCACTTTCAGGGTTTTTTCCCCAGCGTTTTTCTTTTCCTCTGATCAGATGCCACTGAGTACAGTTATGTCTGATCTAGAACTGCAGTGTATTAATGTTGTGAGTAGTGTAGAAACTGTTGTGATCATCCTTATTTGAGAGCGTTTGTGTGCGTGTGAGGGATGCGCCCATGTCAACCCAATGTTCCTGCATGTTTTGACAGGCGTCCAGAGAGAGCCTGAAGATGGAGCCGCTGGCAGATGTTGCCATGCTGCCGGGAGAAGAGAGAGTGATCGGTGAGTGAGAGCATGTGTGTGCTTCTGGGCTCTTATTGAATAAGAATTAGTCTGATATCTCCATAATACTTGTATATTTTAAAATGCATTTTAATATAGACAATTTGTAATGTTCAAATGACGTGCTAGACTAGTTCTAAAGCTGTTGATTTAAGATCATTGATACATTTTGGGGCTAATAGGGACTTAAGAAATTTTTTTTTCCAGATTTAATTTTGATATTTTTTAGTATAGTATAGTTTTGGACCCAAGTAAAATTTTAGTAATCAAAAATCATGTCTAGTTAATAAAATCATGAAACCTGTACAACTTAACAAATGTGTTAACATTTTAAGTAGAATGGAAAATGTATTTTTATTTTTTGTTTTCGTATAGTTCCGTATAGCCAAACACATAAATTTTTATAGTATTCTCCATTTGTTAGTGTGCATGACATGAAAACTATGAAGTTTCATCCTTGTCCAGTGTCTGCGCTATTTCTCTGCCTAAAGTTATTGATGCAAAATAATTCAAGATGTTTAAGTTGAGTATAAAGGCTGTGTGAGGTTGGAAAAATCAGGATGCATGCATACAGTACATATGAAAATACTATGGAATTTGTCATGTTCACTGTATACATTACCTTACCATAGCACCTAAAATGCTAAATAATGCACCTAATTGAGTCCAGTTGGTGTTGCATGCAGGCTGGGCGATTTAATCGTCGATTAATTCATGCGCATTTCATCAGCAAAGCCGGTTCTTTGATTAGAGGTAAATCTCAATCAGCTGTTTTTAAAATGCGCGGCAGTTGATACACAGAGCCGTAGATCATTGACAAGCTACGCAATATCGCCTTCAGAATCGGAAGCGATTCATTTCCGATTTTGAATGCAAAATTGTGTAGCTCGTCAGTGATCTACGGCTCTGTCCCTACATGCTAGTCATTGCCGAACTGCTCTGGCTCATTGAAACCAGCTCAGTATTAAAAGACTTTTAACCTTAAAATCTTTGGGGACACCATTGTTCATCCAGTGTTTCACACTCCAGTCCACTAGGTGGCAGAAATGTTCATCTGATTTTTTACGGTGGCTGGCAAGGATGCAGCATTACACAGTTGAGTTTATTAATAAAAGGCGTAGATACTTATTGATAATAGAGGGCTATCAAAATAAATATCTGGCAGGTCATGTGATCTCAAAAAAATGGCAGCCACTATGAGGGAGGACCGCTCTTTTGTTACAGTTTTGTTGTGAATACTGATATGACTAGCCTTTATTTGTTTGTCAACATGTTTGTCAAAAGTAACTTCAGTGCACCTTAAATTGTTTCACACAGACATTTTTATAGGATGAAATAAATATTGAGCTTTATTTGTATTTTCTTCTCTCTTTTACTCAGATAAAGACATCATCTACATCTGCCCTTTTAATGCTGCAGTCAAAGGAAAGGTGCTCATCACCAACTACAGACTCTACTTCAAGAACACTGACTCAGTAAGAGAAACTTTCATTTTCATTTCCCAAAACGTTATTTCTCTACGTGTTCAGGCACAGTCATTCTGAGGCCATGTCAGGTGCCATCTTAAAACCAGCTTATCCATTTCCTTCTGTCTTTCAGTCTTTTCTTCTCAATTTCTCCTTTGAAGGCATGTTTCTGCATTCTTTATTTTGCATCAATTTTTAGTGTCCACCTTTCGTTATAGCGCACATCTGTTAGTCTGTATTTAAAGAGAAAAGAGAAGGATATGAGAGGACAGGAAGGAGGAGGGATTTTTTATCACATCATATCAGAGAAAGGCTTTCATCTCAGTGCTGGCTCTGTCCTTGGTTGGCACATGGTTAGCGGACACCTGCAGCCCTGTTTTGTGGATGTTTTGATCATTGCCGGGGTCCATTGCCATGATTTGTCAGCCTGGCAAAGTGGCAGAAAGAAAGAAAACCCTGATTATATTAATCGGCATAGTAATGCAAACAGTTTTGAAATCATATGTTTTATATTGAAGATCTAGTTGTTAGATGGAAACAAAGACCTATTATAAACAAACTTATGTGAGATGCTTTAGCACATATTTATTACAATTGCAAGGAACTGAAAGTGTCACCTCTGATGTGTTTACAGTGCATATGTATATGTATATATGTGAGTGTGTGTAAGATTTTTTATTACTTCCTGTTTAAAGGAGACACCAGTTACCCTGGACGTGCCATTAGGTGCCATAAGCCGTGTAGAGAAGATGGGCGGAGCCTCCAGTCGGGGAGAAAACTCCTACGGCCTTGAAATCACCTGCAAGGTATTGCTCACACAAAGTCCTTAAAAGCCAATGAGAGGAAAAGTGGTAGTAGGATCCTGAAGTATTGCAAGCCAGATTTGTTCTTGACATACTGCATGTGTAGTATCACTGCTTTGAATGTGAACAGCTATAGTATGAAAATGTGGTTAGAGCAGGTTAAGTTAGAGCAAAACTAGCATCCTCTTTTTGAAAGTCTAACATTCTCAAATCATGTTGTGTATGTGTGTGTGTCTGTGTGTGTCAGGACATGAGGAACCTGCGATTTGCTCTGAAGCAAGAAGGCCACAGTCGAAGAGACATATTTGAAATTATTTTCAAATATGCTTTCCCACTGTCTCATGGAATGGTTAGTGTTTGGTGTTTAACTTTCAACTCTCAAATGCAAATTTTTAGACTCATTCAGAAATGATTTTGAATTAAACTGATCTTTATGCAGTGCGATTAAGTGTTGTTTCAACAAGTCAGTATTTCACAACTGGCTTTCATCAGTAGTAGAATGCATGAAATACTGGTTTAACTTACTTTTCTTTCTTTGACCTTCACAGCAACTCTTTGCCTTTCTGAGTCAGGAGAAGTATGAGGAGAATGGCTGGAACGTTTATGAGGCCTTGGAAGAGTACAGGAGGCAGGTGAGGACCAGATGCCAGGTCTTGTGATAGCGTAGAAGCAGTCGTGCTGACCTTGTTCATCTTTCATACACTCACCATTCACTTGCAAATATAATAATTCTAATGTAATGGCTTACACAGTGCACAGTGTACTTTTACTAAAGATTGTGTGTTGTTTTTCTGTTCTGGTTGTCAGGGTGTACCCAATAGTGAATGGAGGGTCACTTTCATCAATAAGACCTACGAACTGTGTGACACCTATCCCACAATTCTTGTTGTTCCATACAAGGCCACAGAGGAAGATCTTAAAAGAGTAGCTACCTTCCGCTCTCGCTGCCGCATCCCGGTGAGCTCTTTTACAGATGACAAATGTGAAAAGCCTAAATCATGATGTGTTTTTTGCTGGAAGGTCATATTTGAGCTTCTGCTGCATAACGCATGCTGTTTAGTGGAAATATTTGGATAATGTCAATTTTACTTTTTGCTCATAAACAAGAAAGCAATGCTTTTCAGATTTATCTAATTGTATATTAACTTTCACATATTCACTATGATATGTGGTTGGGTATTTTTATATCTCTGTATGAGAATAATGACAGAGATGCATTAATCTTAAAATTTTGTCCAATGCAGTAAGCTAATAATTATTTTTGTGTTATGGCTGGTAACCAATAAAAATTCTATGGTCATTTTCTAAATAAATGAAAATATAAAATTCTAAAAACTAAAATCAGTCATTTTAAATGCTATAAGTGAATTTATACATCACAATATTATAATGCACAGTATGAACATTGAAGGTTTTTAGCAACTCATATATGCTTAAGATTAATACTGTTTTTAAAGATTGCATACAGGAAAATTTCATTTTAATTTAGAAGTAAGGAAATAAGCATGCACAATTGTGGACAATATATGTCCAATTTTGAATAGTTTACAAATAAAAATAATGCCTAATACTGGCAGATAACCAATATGATATTGATACAAATTGTGCATCCCTAGATTTGTTTTCTTTTCCTCATCTTTAATTCAACAAGGTGTTTTTTTTATGTTTGTTGATAACTTTACCATCTGTAATGATGATGTGTTTCCTTCCCCTCTCAGGTGTTGTCATGGTTCCATAAAGAGAACCATGCTGTGATCATGCGGTGTAGCCAGCCTTTGGTGGGAATGAGCGGCAAGCGCAACAAAGATGATGAGCGTTATTTGGACATAATACGCGAGGCCAATGGTACTACCAAACTCACCATCTATGACGCCAGGCCTAATGTCAATGCTGTGGCAAACAAGGTAAGATTTGAGAGGGTTACTAATAAGTGGAGATTATTGGCAGGTCTGAGAGATTCAAATTCATTTCCAAGAAGTTCTTGAATATCAAAAACCTCTTTGTTTACCTAATATCTAACTTATGGCCTTATCCACTGAAGGTATGGGCTGCTTTCTGTTTTCCAGTCAGTCTTGGACTCTTGGTTTGTATTAGACAAACAAAACTCTTTGCTTTTGCATGAGTATGTTTTCAGTTTTCGTGTGTTGCAAAACTAATTAAAAGCAAAACCAACCACAATGTGGACCCAGAAGTGGAACACAGTGGTGCTTGAAAGCTACGCCACACTGAACACCGCAGACAGAGCATTTTTAAATGCCGTTATTGATCCAATATTTTTTTCTTGCACGATGTGTTTAGGTACATGAAGTGTGAAAGCAAGTGTGCAGAATTTCTCTAAATGATCACATATCTTAACCTTTGCACTTCTTCTTACCTCTTACCCTCCAGGCCACAGGAGGGGGTTACGAGGGCGACGATGCATATCAGAACGCTGAGCTGGTCTTTCTGGACATCCATAATATCCATGTCATGAGGGAGTCACTGAAGAAGTTAAAGGACATTGTCTACCCCAATGTGGAGGAGTCTCATTGGCTCTCTAGCCTGGAGTCCACCCACTGGCTAG
>JAUMHE010000306.1:1952796-1967624 GCA_032359235.1 Enteromius mattozi
ACAGATACACACACATATATATATATATATATATATATATATATATATATATATATATATGTATGTGGAAATAAATGTGTATTAAATATAGAACGGCATAACTTTACATTAGATGTGACATATTAACGTCTGGAATGATGCATTCTAAACAATAGTCTACTCTTGCAAACTGAAATTGTGTTTACTTCGAGGGCATTTCAACCTGTCATCTTTTTGCAGTTTGGATTTTGACGTTGCACAACGGATAACAACATAGTACACGGAAACACTGTACTGTGCCATTGTATTGTAAATGTTTATTGTCCATTAGGCCTTGCAGAAAAGCGGTTGCAATAGCTTTTAATACGATACATTTCAAAACATCCTGTCACGACCTGGGTGCGGAAGAGGCACATTAGCTACTCAATAAATCCAGATTAGACAAAACATGTATAATGTGCATTTGGGGTCGCTTTTTCACCATGCACTGACGATTCAAGCGCCAGCTGTTTCCTCTGTGATTTTCATAGAGTAATTGCATTTATACATTTTGCTACTGAGGCAATGCACATCGTGATGAGGATCGTCGGTTCCTTTGTGTTAAGCTGGCGTATGCAGCTGCATCTGGAAGGGACCGGTCTCGCGCTCCCCGTGTTGTCTAGCCCTCTCTACTCGGCGAAAAAAAAAGTACTATTTCATTCATCCCGTTTCCTTCCATTCATCTGGGCACTGCAGCGTAGCGAAGACTCGGGGTTCGATCAGCACCAAAATTCTTATCAATGGAGAGGGTGACGTCAATGAGCTAGAGTGACGTGCGGTCACGCGGGCGCAGTGGGGCCGAAATAAAAACACGGAGAGCTGACCGTGGTACTGAAAATATCCCCATAGCGCCGTGCAAGAAAAGCCAACCATACGGCTTACACAAACGAAACCACTGTACAAACAAAACAGCATCATTCAAACAAAGATTTTACTGTTGAAGCGGATTCTTACACGTAGATCACGAGAATAACTTAAATACAAAGTTTGAAGAGGACACAACTGGTGCGTCGGACTGCGCTGCCACTGACAGGATTCCCGGTAAGTCCCAGCTTTCTTTTTATAGCAACAGTAGGCTAATGGCAGAAGCCGTGGGAAAATAAGTGTATATTGCAATGTGCACAGAAGAAACAAATTAAAAACGTAAAGATTGCTCTATATCAGCATGTTAAAATAATAACTCCTTGTATAAGATCCTCAAAAATATTAAAGATGTGTAGTAAAATTGCATTTTAAAATATCTGCATTTAAAAAGAAGAGTTTAGGGGGAAAATGTAGTAAGGTACAAAGTAAAAGTAAAACATTTAATAAAATATATATTTTTGAATTGTTGGTTAACCACTTTAGGAACCCCAAATATTGCAATGGTGACTTGTACACTTAATGATGAAGGTGACGGGGATGATCAATGGCACAGCTCTCATAAAGATTTTTACCACGCCCTTGCTCATGCTTTCATCATCTTTCTCATCACCATAGCATCAGATGCCCAAAATAACAACGATGAGTCCAATCACAAAAGCACACGGGATACACTGAGATAAAAACATGTTTTGCTTTGGCTTGCCTTGACTTTTGACTGTTGGAGTCCAGTTTGACTTTTATTTGACATACTCATATGTACCTGCTCATATGGAGAAATGTTGACATGACATTTAACAGCAGAGCTTTCATGATCTGTTTTCATGTCTTTCAAATGTTGATGACTGGGTTGAATTTGTGATAGTAGGATGGCTCAATTTAAATCTAATAGATCTGTCTTAGAGCATAAGATTATAGGCCTACTTGAGGACAAGGCTTCTTAGAGCCGGATTACTTAAGTGCTTTGTTGATGAGAACTCCCCAGTGTGCTCCGTCATTGGCGGCAGTGAAGGAGAGCGTTAGAGTTGTGCTTACATTGTGGAGACACGATTCTCGCAAGACCAAAAAAAAGTGCATTGGAGAGGAGATGCAGGCTGTTTTGCAATAAAAACGAGAAAAAGTTTCCGCGGCATCTGGCAAACACCGATGTCAAACTTCAGACGTGTAAATCCGTGCATTGTAAACCAGTTTGCACATATGTGACGATTGCTGCAGTGTTTTCTCGTGCAACCTAGTGGAAACCTAGCCACATAACCAGATTTAACCATAAACATCTGTGTCGTGACGATCAAACCTTGAGCTTAATTTCAGAGCCAGTTTTCATTATAAAATGAAAGTGAGATAAGAATGCTCTTTTATGCACGTTCATTGTTTTTGCGCTTCCAAAGCTTTAAAATCCAAATTCCATGGTTTCTTCTTTGTTTAGTAATTTTTTTGGGATCTTAAACTTGGTTTTCATGCCGAGTTTGGATTTTGAGATCCTCTGATCATCTTTGTATTGCTTACTCATTATCCTCCCACGCATCGGAAGGGCTCCCCGCTAAGGCGCTTTTCCTCCTATACCTTATTAGCACCGCGCCGCGTGTGCGAGCAATCACATGCACAAGAGCCCTCACGAAGCGCACCAGCCCAAGCCGCAGAGCCATTTAGAACGCCTTTGCAAAATCAGCAGGCAACAAAACATAAATGATAGCTAACAAAAGATACCCTACTCAAACGATTTAACTATGTTTGTGCAAAATATACATAAGATTTGTTAAAATGATCTCTTCAGAGTAGAAAAAACCCCACTGAATGACAAGAGGGGAAAGTATTTGCTAAAGTGTACATTAACATTAGTTCTTCCATTATACAAACGAGCAAATGGGTCATTAAAAGCTCTCGAGAATCAAACGCAAGTCATTGAAACACATTTATATTTAATTTAGCTTACAATGATTGTTGCATTCAGGAATTCTGGAAAGAAGTGAATCATAACATGTGTCCACCATCTTACCTGAGGAAAAATGTTTGTCTTGAGCTGGATTGATGTGTGACATTTGTGCTCAAATTCATCTATTCTAGTAAAATAATCACAAAAGTACATCAAAACACTATATACATATAAAGCATATATATTTAAAATCAGTTATTTGGCAGTAACAGATTTGACCATTTTTGAACTTCTGTCTTTCAGGTTCAACGCATATGTGCGGTCATGATCTGGTGGCAACAAACTTCAAATGTCCCCTTCATTTTCCTGTTCCTGTTATTTAGTCTCACAGTCAATCCTGCAACCTTCAGTCCAGTGACAGCAGATAGAAACACAGTAAGTGAAAACTATGCAGCATCCTCCTCTGCTCAGCAACAGGCTCAATATACTCAACCAGCCGAAGAGCAGGGCACGCAACATGAGGAAAATGAAGATGATGATGAGCTTTTCAAAGACGTAGATCCTAGGACCCTAGCAGCGGTCCTTCTCGAAGCCCTCAACCAGCCCCAGAAGGAAAAGATGAGTGAACGAGAAGATGGGGGAATGGAAGTTGAAAATGAGAAGGATCTCCAGGGCTCAGACAGAGACAGAGATGGTCACAAAGAGCTAGAGCTGGTCATGGCAGCTGCTGCAGCTCAAGGTAAAGACGAGAAGGAAAGAGAAGAAGAAGAGGAGAAAAAAAGGGCAGAGGAGGAGGAACGGCTAACAGAGAAAGTGACAAGCCGCACCACTAGTCAGTTGGTACCATTTAAAGAGCAGGTGGCCCCACAGGAGGGGGCTACAAAAGAGGAGGTGATCAAGGAGGAGGAGAGGCAGGAGCCAGAGAGAGGAGAACTGGCGGAGGAGGAAGAACAGCTGAGTCCAGAAGAAGTGAAGAATCTGGAGACTATGTTAGAGGAATTCCAGAGCTACAGCACAGCCACTAAGAGAGAGCGTGACACGTCCACAGGCCAGAGGGAAAGCCGCGGGGAGTATTTTGATTACCTAGACCGTAATGGCCTCATGAACAACGAGATCAAGCCTAAAGCTAAAGGCAATGACCTGGCACTGTCCAAAAAGAAGCTAAAATGGCAGCTTGAACAAGAGAAGAACAAAATTCAGCCCTCGCAAAGAGGAGGCAACTTCATGGATGACTTTTCCAACAACCTTGCTGACCCAGAGAAGGAAGATGAAGAAGATCAAGAGGACGAAGAACAGCTGAGCCCCGAAGAAGAGGAAACTCGGGCCAAAGCGGAGCAAGAGGAGGTACGCAGACAGGCAGCAGAGGCACAAAGAGCCAAAGCGGAGGAAGAAAAGCTTGCAGACATTGCATCAGACATGCTCCTGAAATACATTGTGAAGCAGGACAAGAAAAAGTACCAAGACAACAATGGTGCAGAAGATAAGCGCTCGGATGAGGAGGACACTAGCGACGATGATGACATTGACCCGCAGACCATCGATAAGCTGATTGAGATCTCTAGCAAGCTGCACCTTCCTGCTGACGATGTGGTGGACATCATTAACGACGTGGAGAAGAAGAAGAAAAAAGATGCTCCTGAAAATCTTCCATGGCAACGTCCTCTCGTGCCGCCTCCAGCGCCCGTTGCACCTTCTACTCTGTTACGCAAACCTCCTCCCTCAAAGCCTCCTCAACCGAACACAAACTCTTTAAAAGCCTGGTTCAAAGACAGGGCCTCTGTCAAGCCCAGCAAGCAAGACATTTGGACGAGGCAGCAGTGGCCCTTTCGTACCTACCCTTCCTACAGTTTCTATCAAAAACCCTATCGGGGATATTACCCCATCTATGTCCCACCTCCAAAACCGAAATCCCGCTTCTATCACAAGCCCTCTTTCTCCCTCAATGACGTCCTGGGAAACTCACTGGACTATGACTTTGATTACTCCCCCAGACGGAAGTCCCGTCCCTGGGCGCAGTCTCGCCAAAGAGTCCAACCAGCCTTCCAGCGAAACTTCTACTTCCCTCACCCTCGGACTTTCAAAGCTGTACCCATGCCTAAACCCCGGTCGCCTCCGCGTCGTTGGCCATCCTTTTATTACCCAGCCCGAGCTCCTGTAGTCACCAGGGAAGATGACTACTACGGTCCGCTGAGGCAGCCTCCACAAGACAGCGAAGAGGAGCTGGAGAACTTCATCGAGAGAGTCTTTATGAAACATCCCAAGATGTTTCAGTGAGCAGACTGGGTGGGAAAAAAACAGAGCGATGAAGAGGAGGAGGAGGAGAGGAAAGCGAAAAGGGAACAACTTAAAGACTGTTCATGGCCAACGTATCATCTTCTGGTTTCTTTTGCTGAAATAAGTTCCGTCGTACTCATTTATTTGTCTCCAATTCAACGTTTACCCTCAAGACAGAACATATTCAGGATCCTCATGCCTAATTACCAACATCTTCCACCCTCCTCCCCCTTGAGAGACTGAAAGACCAGCAAAGCTACTAGAACGGTGAAAGTAAAGGGTGCTTAAATCTCTCAAATGCCCAACACAAGTTCTGCAAGCCCCTAGAAGCCTTTATAAAGGAGCAGATACCTGATAGCATTAAACACCATGTTTTCATCCAATGCAAAGACATTCAAGATGGAATCTTGAAAGACTTGCCATTCTTATGGAAGCAACTCCATTAAGTCTTAAGTATATTTTTTTATTTTGGATATTTAAAATCCCAGTGGTCAGTATCATTGATCATAATGTAGAGAGGGATAGCAAAAAATACTCTAAATGCACCTTTAAGGAACTCAAATACGCAGATTTATTCAAAAAGAGAAACCATCACAGTGCCATAATGGTGGAAATATACATTTTGTTTATTCTATACACCAAATGTATTAAGTCTTGTACCTCAGAGTATTCTGCTTGAGCATTTACCATTTGTGCGTTCTCTTGTCAAACAAAGGACACACTCTAAGTCTTGTACATAGAATTAGTTTCTTATCGCTGTCTGCATTTTGAATTTTTTCCTTCGATGTGTTTATACCATTGTTTTTTACACAAAAAGATAGAAAGCTGGTGCAAAGGACATTCATACATTCCAACGATTTCTAAGAAACAAATTTATGATTTCATAGAAGCTGTTTTGAATACAACTTTTAATTGCCTTAAGACACTCTCTTCCCCTTTTCAGATGAGCAGCATTTTTGTCACAGACTAGCTGAAAGGTTTGTTCTCAAGCTCATAAACTGAAAAGCAGTGATCAGCGTTTCAACGTGTTTTACAAATAAAACAATTATATATAAAGATTATTAAAACATGTATTTCATGTTTGTGGTTTTAAATGTGTCAAATGTTAATGGTTTATTCAAGAGTAAACTTGCCCCTTCACAGCTACATCTTACCAAAACTAATCACTGGGCCGATGAGAGCTCGATCAAAAAGCATAGACAATCTATTAAATGATTACAGTTCACGTGGAAAGGAAGCAATTCAAACCTACTCGATTTCAGCGGTAATGTTAATTAAGAGAAAACTGCAATCCGAAATATCTAATACTTGCAGGAATAATTAAACTGGCTGAAATTGTCCCAAATGAAGTTATTAAAAAGTAACAAACTGGTGCTTGTCAGTCTAAAAAAAGAAAAGTAAGGGGGAGGCATACACAGTTCTAATTTTCTTTAAATTGTTTGAAAGACTGTCAGATGAAAGCTAGGGGGGAAAAATGGTTGAGAATAGCTGAACCAGTGGAGGAAAGTTTCTGCACGATACTGTACACTTGCATCTAAAATGTGTCGCTTCTTTGAAGACATTATGAGCATTGAAAAAAAAAAGTATAAAAAAAAGATGAATGACTAGTGTATCCAAGTAAAAATGCCGTTAAGTCTTGTGTGAGGAAAAACTGTTTATGTCCTTTCTAGATGTATCTTGTACGTAACATAATAAACATGCGTTTGCTGGATGTAAATAACCGCATGTTGATGACTAGTTTTGCTACACAGAGAGAAATAAATAAACTTGACTATTTTTTATTAAGATTGTTTTATTAATTCCTTCCTGGAAAGAACATGGTTGTGAGATTCGCACACATCTCATACATTTATTTACACACTAACAGTCCCTGCATATAGCACACTCAAACACAGCACAAATTGCTACAATTCAAAGTTTTGATGTACCTTGTTCCATAATAGCTTTTAACAAAGAGAAGTATGTTAACATAATATACTTTGACAACAACCAAATTTGCACATAGCACCAAAACAATACTGAGATGTAAAAGGAAGTTAAACATGAACATTCGAAGTCCCAGAGTGAAAATCTTCCAGAGATGATCTCTCTAATGAGCTCATTTGATCAGCAATTAGCCCAACAAACTGTGTGAGCCCTGGAGCCAATCAAAGTCACATAACATCTCCCTAATTGCATGCCAGGTTGAATTTTTGCTTTGATATGGCATACGTGAGCAAATACAGACACGTATGTGCACACACACATTATTAAGAGACAAAAGTACATTCAAATAGGGCCAGAAGACAGATTTACTGTTGAAAGGGATCATGAAAATATGTAACAAGAAAGCAAGTGGGGCAGGGGTCTCGACTAATGAGAGACTGAGCACATTAGTAGTCCCACTAGGACTGCTGCGTGCAATCAAAGACTTTCAGCAAGGAAGGCTGCTCTGGGGAGAGACGTCCCACTGTCACATCACATGAGACATGTTTAGGAGTGAGGTCTGCTTTGCATTTATGTAAATAAACGTAAAGGGATAGTTCACTTAAAAGAAAAAAAAAAAATCAGCATTAACTCACCAAAAAAGATCTTCAGTGGAACACAAAAATAGGTCCAAAACAATAACAAAACTCCTCTAGCCAAGGGACTCAAAAAGTATTATAAAAAAAGTAAAAAGCCTTTTTCAAAACATATTTTATGTTGAAAATTGAAAAAAATGTTGAATGTTGAAAATTGAAAAAAAATGTACCTGCTTTAATGTCATTATTGATGAGGATTATATTAACGTTGAATAATATCGGTCTTTAAATGCAATATATTTAAAATGTACCTAAAGTATACTTGCAACAGTTCCACTTTAGCACAATCAAATATACTTCAGGATATCTTTAGTTGGACCGCTTCTGTATAATTAAAGTGCATTATGTACAAAATAAGTTGTTCCAATTGAGCAGATTTTAATTATAATGGTTCAGTATACCAAAAGTACAATTTATTAAGTACTTAAATATGTTAATGTACACTTAGCATAAAATAAATGAATGCAAATACATCCATTTATTTCAACTGTGACGTCAGTAACAACCTTTTGTAACTTAACCTTATCCATTAGGTAACTTCTACTCAGATTAATTTTCCTAATAATTTATGAATTCCATCTCTATCTAGACCGTGCAGCAAAAGTGATTACATGACAAACTCAAAGATACAAAGAGAGCAGTAAAACATGGTTCTGTGAACAAGGACCTTCATATGCAAAGTCCTTAACACTTAAATCATTTGACTGCAGGAATTTTCAATTTGCAATGTTATCAACAACAATTACTCAAGACAATGCTGGAAGCAAACAAGTAGTGACAAACGTCTCGTGAATGAATCAATAAAATGAGAAAACAATGAAGGTTTTCATAACAAGCACAGAAATAAAATTAGACAAAGAAAATGACAGACTAATGAAATGACTATTGAAACTGTAATTAACAAAGAAAAGGCTTAGACCACAAAGATAGAGAAGTGGCGAGAGGTATTCAATAATAATGTTAATGAAGAAAGTGAGGGGGTGGCTATGAAAAAGAGAAATAGAGAGAATGGGGCGACGGAGAGGTTGATAAGGAGAGCGCAGCCCACGGAGGAGCAATGATTCATGAGTCACATGGTTGAGAGGTGAGTCATACTCGCTCTACTGCAGAACCCTCAGCCTCCAAACACACACCGACAATCCTTTGTCATATTCACTTACTCAGGCACAACCACTGGGAAGAGCAACTGTCAAATTCAGTCCAACAGACTCCAGAATGCCACCCGATTCAATTAAATATAAAGAGAAACATCTAACAATGTGTGTTAAATCCAATCGTGCACAATCAGGCAATTTTGCACACTGACAAATGCCAGAAAAAAAAGCATGTGCACTTATCAAAGAGAAAAACACTCCCTTTTTGTGACACCTGCGCACCAGCACACAAACAAAACGACAAACATCATTTCTTTGCCCCTGAAGGCTTGCCCAGAAAACAGAGGAATGAAAATGCACTTTGTTCTCTTGATCAAATATCGAATCTGTCCGACATTCTCTATGACTCAAATCCCAACACCCCCGATGCAGGGGGTGGGGGGGAGCTCAGCATAATGGGAAAACCCACGGAAAGCCCATATGTTCCACCTCGCTAAAAACAATCTCTGCCAAGTCCATCAGCGTGTTGGCCTGGAGCGGTCTTCACATTTCATTATGGAGGTGGGAAGCTCTACGATGGGTTTGCCTGTAAACCCTGTCCCAAGATCAGCTTACACTGGCAGTCATTTGAATGAAAACCTCACATCATTTAAAGGGCAAGTCTGAAACAATAAGGCCAAAATACTGTCACAAATGGACTGCTCGTCGGGACTGAGGTAGATTCTATAGGGCGCCATTTCCTGAAAAGGATCAAAGGTTAACCTAGAACTCACAGGAGTAAAGAGAGGGTGAGACTCACTCTTTACAGAGTTACTGTCCATAAGGATAATTGCAAAGAAGTAACAACATGACATTAAAAATTCATCATGAGGTAGGCAGAGAGGCCAGGCAATTATGACGGGAGGAAGGAGGTGGGGGAGAAAGCGAGAGAGAGAGAGAGAGAAAGAACATGCAGAGGCACTTGGCAGAAACTCGGTTTCCACTGGAGATGCGCTGGTGCCAGATCAATGGAAAAAGACTCATACAGGGGAGAAATGAGGGCAGTCATCCATCAAGTTATCAGTGTGAGACCAGCATATTATACTTACCGTCATGAAATGTGCTCTACAGAAGCTAAACACTGTTTAGGGTAATTACAAAGACAAGTTTGATTAACTTTGCAGTTACAATGACTTACTCGTCAAATGGCACACTGTGGAAACGCATCTGCTGCAAAGGCCAGTTTGAAAATGCTGTATGTTTTGTTGGCTGAGACTTTCCAGAATTTAAATTTTTCTGTGAATTTCTACAGCCAAACATGACAGATCTGTAGCAACAAAAGCCAAGAGATTGCTAACTACTGTAAGCTCCATTACTAGGTTAAAACCCTTTTTTACACTTTAGTACCTAAGGTAAACTTAAGGGGTAGACAGGGTATAAAGTGTACTTCTAAAAGAATATACAGGGTTAAGCTTAGTCAGCTGCACACATTCATCATTAAGACATTTTAACATTAAGACATGTCACTTCTGGACAAAACAACCTAACATCTTCTCGAGAGAAAAGTGTCTTTTCACATCCCCCACTTTCTTTTTGTTTTGTTTTTTTTAATCTGTGCATATTTCTTTTCTGATTCAGGTGAGATTACTTTCACTGGAAAAAACAATAATATAGGACTAATATCTTAGCTGGAAGAAGCTGAAAACATATTGATGATGAATTTTTCACAAACAACTAATGGGATCATTTGGAGTACTTGTGTATTATTGTGTTGTGTTTGGACTCTCATTCTGACGGCACCCATTCACTGCATTGTATTCACTGGTGAGCAAGATATGCAAGGCTACGTTCTGGTAAAGGGCAGACTCATCTACATCTTGGATGGCCTGAGAGCGATTAAATCAAAAAAACAAATTTGTGGTGAACTGTTCCTTTAACAGTATATTTAAAGGTATAATGTTTTCAAATTTATATAATGTAGTAAAAGAAAAAATATGCATTGCTTTTCATTAAATATACATTGTTTTAGGCCCACTTTTAACTACCTGTATGGGTTTAACTTTGTTTTTATTGTTATGTGGAAAATACAAGCTCTTTAACTAAAAACCTACAATAATCTTTAAAAATTGCACATATAAAATAACACGAATAAAGCATTTTGCACAGAATTTCATGCAGTACATGAACGCTGCATGCATATTAGGTAAAAAAAAAAAAAAACACATTAGTGGACTTGTAAACAAGCATTATAATCCTAAATCCATTAAAAAGACGAAGACGCATTGCATTTGCATGAAAAACCACAGGATACACAATTAGTCACTAAGTGCCGCAGAAATGCAATTTGACAGGAGGGCAAAAAGCTGAAAGGCATGTGATAGTGTCCCTAGAAACAGTCTGCTGTCCATCTCCACTGAGGGGAGATAAAGGATGATACTGACCAACAGCTAAGCTTATATTTAGACAAAGGAGGGAGGGCTACAATCATGCTGCGGGTCAAATCGTTTGACACCTTCACACTGATGGTGGTGAAAAACACAACAGATTTCTGTTTCCTTAGAAATCCCCAACCACAAACACAAACAAGACAGTCTGAGAATGAGAGGATGAAGAAGAGTGACGTAGAAAACGAAACACCTTCTATATTACCAATGCAAATTATTAGCTCATATGAAACTTGAAAGCATTTTTTTCCCGTCTTCTACAGTGTGGTGACATCTTTTTAATTATCACCGACTTCATTAACATAATTATTTCCTCTAAAAGCATGTCTGTTGACATTATATGAACATGTTGTGTCTTCACCTGTAATCTCTTTTTCTACTTTTCCATTGCACCTTCATTGTCTTTTTCTTGGCACAATGGTGGTGCAGTCAGCTTCACTGCACCACTGTCACAAACGACCGACTGGTGACTCATCCACTTACATACTCAATCTCACTCTCTCTCTCGCACTCTCTCATTTTCTCTCTTCAGCACTCTTTATCTTTGCTCCACACACACAAATAAAAATGCATTTCTGACAAAGCATCAGTTTTTTTGTTTGTTTGACGATGCAAACATTATACCAACAGAGGTCACTCCATGATGCATGTAAAAAAAAACAATTAAAAAAAACAAAACAAACAAACATGAAAACTGGTTTTAAAAGGAATTATCTGCAAGTTTCCTCTATTAAATGTTAACAGCTGTCATTGGGTATATAATTAAGTTATTTCAAAAATAAGGAAAGAAGGGAAGGGAAAAAAAGTTGAATATGTTATAAATAAATAAATAAATAAATAAAACTAATAACAAAATTATTACAAACAAAACGAATGAAAACAGATGAGGAAGAAAAAGTCACTGTACTTGGAAGTTTAGGCTAAAATTGTGTTTTATTATTTATAAAATTACATTCACACATAATTCTGTTTTTGTTACCTGACAGATTTTACACAGGTATAAACATGCCCTCATGCTGAATTATTCAATTGCTTAAAAAACAAAGAAAGAAAGACAGTTCATCTCAAAATATTCCCTTATTTCACACCACGTTTAAAAATCTACGTAAATACATCACACTTAATATCAAAGCCCTCTTGTTATCTGAAACAAGGTACAAATACTCCCTTACTTATTACAACTCCCCCGCCACGCTTGCAGTCAGAAACACGTCTTTGGAAAGCAAAATGTAGAACAAGATAAACAGGAAAGAGCTTCGGTGCCATTTTGTGGTTGAGATTCTGTGCCCTGTTCTCGAAGAAATACACATTCAGACATTTTACTGCTGTGGCTCAAGGGACAGAACAGGAATAAATAGACTGCACAATATAGTCCATTCAGTATTGTAGCCATTTAAAAAGGTCTATTTAATATTCCTTCCGTTTGGTGAACATATCCTTAAAATCGGTCCATTAGAAAAAAAAAAAAAAATTAGAAGATATACTTATGGTCCATATGCTGCAATAGCACTTCCATTAAAGTGGTACAAGTACAAATATTTGCATCTCACACAAATAAACATGGCTGGATGGTCAGTGTCATTGTTTCCTGAGCAGCTACAGCAGATGTACAGTAATGGCATTTAGGAAGATTCAATTTGAGGTTTTTTTTTTATCTTCTACAGACAGCTTTTCCAAAGCAGGTCACTTGATCAGTGTAACAATAAATCACTCTCTTTGAAATAAAACTAAAAGCTGAGATTGCATGACCTGTTGTTAAAACTCCTTTTTCTAAATATGCTTCTGATTGCTAGATTTGAGTGTCTATCTGCTGTCTAACTCTCTTTCTACAGTTTCATTTAAGAAAGAGGAGACCCCAGCTAGGCAGCCATTTTAACATGTAAAAGACAAAAAAAAGGATGGAATTGAAATACAATCACATGCTGATCTCAGTAGTACCAAAAATATCCCCACCTACCCTCTTTTTTCCCCTGTTCTCCTCCCACCCTTTGGACCCATTCACAAACTCCCCTTCACGTAAGCCCACGTGTCGCAGTAGTACCGAAATTTACCATCTGTGTTGACTGCATTGAAAACTAGTACTAGGCCAGCCCCATCTCCTCTAGGACGCTCCTGGGTGACTCATCCTCCTGTCCGGAGAAAAAGAGATGAGAGTTTCCATTAAGGGATCCTCACAGTGTGCATTACACAATGCAGTGATTACTTAACTTGGCAGCTTACAGTGTGCAATGCTCAGAAGAGCTGAGAGGATGTAAATGAGTAAGGAGCCACAAGACGAGAATCCAAGTAATGTGTTTAGACTTTTCCATGCAAACAACACTCAAAAAATGCATATATAACTGGCATACACACACCTCTTGGAGAAGGTCGGCCTGTTCGATGGCCTTGAGCACGCTCTTCTTGGATGTGTCCTGAATTTCTCCCCCCATAAGAAACTCGTCCAGGATAAAGTAAGCTTTCTCAAAGTTAAAAATGATGTCAAGCTCACAAACCTACAATGAAGACATGAACACAAACTGTTAAAAAAGTTTTTTGAAAAAAAATGCAGTAAAAGTGATATTGTGAAATAGTTAATTAATAATTAAAAATCACTTTTTCTATTTTATTATATTTAAAATGATATTATTTACTTTAGAGATTAATTTTCAACAATCATTACTCCAGTCTTCAGTGTATCATTATTTTTTAGAAATGATTCTGATATGCTGATTTGGTGCTGAAGAGATATTTCTGATCATTATCAATGTTAAAAAATCTGCTGTGCGGTTTAATATTTTTTGTGGAAACTGTGTTACATATTTTTCAGGATTCTTTGATGAATACAAAGAAATTTTAAGAAGAGCAGCATTAATAATATTGCAAATTCCTTTACTCTAACATTTTCATGCATAATGCATCCATTTCTTTCAGAACCTTAAACTTTTGAACTGTAGTGTACATGGAAAGTATTAAAATTAGCTTAAATTACATCATTTAGGACCACCACTTACTTCATTAACTTGAACTGTTTGCCAATTAATAATAAAATTAGTTATTAAACATTTTTATCATCATTCTGCAAATTACTTGTGTAAACCTGTAACAGCAATGAATAACAAGAACAACTTTTGCTATTACAACAATTATGTGCTAGTAAAGTGGACAGAAAGGAACATTGTGGATGCTGCACTCCATTACAAATGTAAAATTACAATGCACGAGAGAATGAACCTTAACAAATGAGAGGCAACCAAAACAGTCAGATAATTAAAACAGAAAACATATGTGTGCATAACAAATATCAAACAATTTTAATGTAAAAAGAGATTAAAAGCATCATGTGACATTTACAGAGAAAAACAGACATAGGATGAATAGCATGATAAAAGCAGAGGAGATGACGGACAAAAAAAGCAAAAAAAAATGGGTAAGCAAAGAGAATTTCACAGGTTTTGGGTTTTTGGGATGTGAGGTATGAAATAGCGAGAAAGGAGGAGAGAAAAAGAGAGGCCAGATGAAAGAGGGGTGGTGGCGAGGAATGACTCACACTGCCAAAGTACTTATCCAGCAGCTCCACAAAGCGATGGATGACCTCCAGGGTAATCAGCTCATTGTCCTGCTCCTCCACCGCACAGCAGAAATATAGACTGGCATACCTACACACCCACACACAAACACACCCGATAAACCCAGTCAAAAAGTGGATATGAAGGAAATATTACATGAAAATCAGAAATGTTGCCAA